>WOFM01000108.1:256887-589038 GCA_011428145.1 Ericerus pela | reverse complement strand
AGTCAAAAATGGGTAATCACTAGGTAAAATTAACGTAATGTTTTATTTTAAATGTATTTTGACTGATTTATATGAAGTAACTTTCTTTGAGCTAGTACTAGTATAAAAATTCTTGTAATTTGTTTACAAAAAGTTCAAAAACCTTCTTGAGTTGTGGCATAAAAGATCAGCTCGTGTTAACTATATAATTTGAATTTATTATCAAAAAAAGGTACTCTTGCAAAAAGTAATGGAAATAGAAAATTCTGTGAATCCTATATCATAGGCAAACATAGGCACCCTTTCAAACAAAATTTAAATGCAAAGAGGCATCCTTTAGAGTTATGGGTTTATCAATCCAGTTAGTCATAATAATAAATGATATTTTGCTTGATGATTATAATAAATTTTGTCATGTTTATTTACTGGAAGCTAAATCCGAGGTTTTGTGTAAGTTTAAGGAATGTGTTGAGCGGCTACTAATCATTTCAGTCGTGATATTTGTTGTTTGTGATGTGACTTTGGTGCTGAGTACGTAAATGCGCCATTTAAACTATTTTATGTTGAAAAGGGAGTTCAATTAAGCCATTTTTTAGGAATTGCTCTTAGTGGAATGGAAAAGCCAAAAAGTTGAATCAAACTTTAAAAGAAAGCTTTCATACTTTAATTTACCAGAGCAACCTCAGAAAAGCTTACTGGTAAGAGCCCTGATTTGTGTCACTTCTATTATTAATCGATGTCGGATTTATAAAGTTTCATTCTTTCTATATGAGTGATAGCACAAACCAAAATTTAATTATTCAGAATTAAAGGTATTAGGTTACGTCATCTATATGCTGAATTATGTTCACTATTCAGATAGATTTGGTAAAAAAAAGTGATGAATTGAAGTTCGTTGGTTATTTTCCTGCTGCTACAGACTGTTAAATACTGCTAATAAAAATATATTTTTGTCTCAAGATGTCGAGTTTAACGAGGAAAGTAGCTTCAAAACCCAGTATAATGAATATGATATTATTTTATAGGATGTTAATGACACTAATATTGATGATATTCAAGTCGATGGTTAGTTAGAAAGCATTGATCTTTGTTATAATTATCAAATCCTTTGTTGTATCCTAAATCCTACTCAGATGTGATAAAATCTGCCAAAACTTCTAAAAGGAAAGATGTTGTAGACCTTGAAGTAAATGTATTGTTATCCAACTAGACTTGGAAAGTACTTAAATGACCTGCCAAGAACCTACAATTATATATAGGAGGGTGTTTACTAAACAATTAGATCAATTAGACAATGTTTTTATGGTGCTAATTTAGTAGCAAGGGGTTTCCAACAGTACGGAGCTTGATTTTGAAGAACTTTACTCTCCTCTTGCGTCACCAGTTCAAAATTTTTTTTAGCAATTTGTACACTACACCTTAACGCTCATTAATTAAACATATTTGCAGCCTTTTTAAATGGTTTTGTACAGGAAAATATTTATGTAGAAATATCTGACTGAATAAATAATAACACTGATTGTTCAAAAAATATCTTACTTTTTAATCATATGGACTCAAATAGGCTCCCAAGCATGGAATACTGTTTCATTTATTTATTACCCCTTTTGGTTTTGTTTCGGGCAATGTCAATGATTGTATCGATTGGAGTGTATGATCAAGTTCTTTGTGTTAATTTTAAATTTCAGTCTCCTAAGATCTTTGAGTGTATATTTAATGGATTGCTAATTAATTTGTACAATATGTCTGCTGGTAGTTAACCTCCAGGCATAGATAGTGTTTTTGGGTTATGAAATTACTCTGTTTTCCACGTTACTATATCCATGTACACGAATATATACTTATGCATCTTGAAGTAATTTCATGCCTAAAAACTTTCTGGTTAAAGAATGGAACTATTATAATCAACTCTCCATTACATAATTATATACTTAAAAGGGTGGATTGAGCTGCTCATATTTCATAAGCCAATCGAGATATTAATATTTTTATAATTTTGGGTGACTTTCACTCCTCAAAAAATGACATGTAACTAATAGATAAATTTTCAGGGTTGGCATTTTTTTTTTTTTTTTTTTTCCATCAGTTGCCTGATATGAACAACATGTTAAATGATTTACTCGATTGATTTGTGAAATGTAGTTGATTAATTATGAGAAATTAAAAATAATTCAGCTTATCTTATTCATGATGATATGATTTAAATTAAAATACATCAGCTGAGAATATTCTACATCGTATTTTAATTTTTACTTTGACAATTATCCTATAAACTAGATTGAATCCATAATGTATCATATGATCCGAATAGAATTTCAGTGGTATATATAAAATTAAACGTACAATTTTAAACAAATATTCATATAAACTTCTGCTAACATATGTCACATATGTGAATGTTTATTTCAACTCAATCGCACATTTGCCTCTTGAGATATCGGTGAAATTCTCTTTGGTTTGATGATTCAAATAAATTCAGTCTAGTTGAGGAATTTCTGCAATATCTTGAGAAGTAAATGTTCAGTTGTGACCAAATTTTCACCGAATGTTCAACTAACATATGTTGTTTCAGATTTTTACAACGGATTATTCTACCTCAATTACTCTTGTGCAGAATTACAGAGTCCAAACAGCATTCGAAGGTATTCGATTAAACCAAAGGGGGTTATAACCTCTGTCTTTGGAATATCCTGTTAGGCCATTGGAATTTGTCAATTTTTGTGAACATCGTTTTATCCTTCATATTCGTGTTGAAGTCCATTATGTTTGGGATTGGATAGCGATCAGGAACGGTTTTGGAATTTAAGGCCGTGTAGTCTCCAACAATTTGCCACTCTCCACTTGCTTTTTTGGTCATATGAATTGGGGAACTCCATGAGCTCTTTGAGGGGCAAAATATGCCTTCCCCGATGATGCGATCATAGTATTCCCATGCCGCTTTGAGTTTAACAGGCAATAGCCTGCAGGCTCTAGCATGGCAAGGCGGTCCTTTGGTTTCTATAAAATGAACTTTATCGTGTTTATAGGTAGGATGCCTGCAAATCAAAGGTTGAGTGACTCCAGGATAGTCAGACAGAATCCGTAGAAATTGTTCGTCAACTTTTGTGCAACTGGATATGTTTGTGTCCAGTTGGTACGCTAGCGTTTTGCCTTCCACCCATAGACCAGTATTGTTGTCTGCGCCCAGGATTGCCGTTGGAACATCCGCAATTGTGAAGGACCACATCATGTTTCTTCACAAACCAATGCTTACTTTGCTGGATTCTATTCCAAGCTGGAAGGTTTTGACCATTCACCGTTCAGAGGTAGTATTTTGTGGAAATGCCTTTAGATTTTTGTTTACTGGCAAAATGCTCAAGTCAGAACCTGAGTGAATGAGGTAACGTCTCCTGTTTGCCCTGTCCTTGATGAACAGGCAACATGAGATCTTCTACCACATAGACGACCCCTCTTTCCAGTTTGACGGGTTTGGCTTCTTATAGGTTTTACCCCACCATTGGCATCTGTTGTTGCATTTGGTGGCCTCCACGCCAAATCTATTGTGAAAAAAGCAGGATTTATCATCCCAATTTTGAGACGGAGATTTAGGGGATGATGATCTTCTAGGGGGAGTTGAACTCTGACCCCGGGTAGAATTGCTATTTCAGTCCCTCAACCTAGACTTTCTGTCTGAATTTCTATTTCTGCTTTTCAAGCGGTTGTTGCTTCTACCATCTCTTTGTTTGTTGTTATTATTGTTTTTCATTTTCTTTATTTCACTAGTCAGATGAGCTATTTGGGCTCTAAGCTGAGCTAGTTCTCCCATCTCTACTGACAATGCACTAATCAAGGATGTTGATCTTGAGTGTGCTAGTGCGCTGTCAGCACTTTTTGCAAAGAAGTCCAGGTCCTTGGAGTTGTTTATGACC
This sequence comes from Ericerus pela, assembly GCA_011428145.1. NCBI lineage: Eukaryota > Metazoa > Arthropoda > Insecta > Hemiptera > Coccidae > Ericerus > Ericerus pela. The sequence continues at coordinate 585,151 of WOFM01000108.1, read as the reverse complement.
ATGGTACCCACAGCAGCCAGACACTGTACAACATTTTGGGGCAGTTGTTTGCAGAACTGGTTCCCAATAAGTGATGGTGATACTATGTTATCGGCCTTTTGTTTTAGTTTGGCCATGAAGATGGAGGGCTTGTCATCTCCCATCTTCATTCCACCCATAATGTCATCTATAATTTGGTTTTTTGTTTTATCATAAACATTGCGAATTTTCTTACAGAACCAATTGTACTTGTCTGCTTCCGCCAGAGGGCATTCTATGATAACCGGAATGTGGCGTATAATTTCTGCGGGCATTCCACTGCAAATGTGGACATATTTCTGGTCATTCTGTAAATTCTCGGTTTTGAACCGACCTTCGAGGAGAGTTAACCAGAGTTCCACCTCATTAGGCAAAAATTCTAGAATCTCGATCCTCCGCTTTTGGACTGCAGGGTTCTGCAATTGTTGCATCTGCAGCAGTTGCAATAACTGCGCTAGCACTTTGGGGGTCAACAGAGTCTTGGCTCAATTGACAAACACTCCTCAAGGTGCAAACTGTTATCTAGTTAGGGTCGATAACAGTTCCCGAATGCAAGGCTTCTGGCCTTGGGATCCGTTTCTGTAAATCTGGAGTTACAAAGATGTCAGAGTCTCTGGTCAAAGCTGGAGGAGTTGGCAGATGAGGGCAACTTCCAGCAAATTTATTTGGAAGGGGGGTGCAAGTTCCCACTTTCAAAGTCAGACCTCTGCTTCAACAGCCAAAGGTGTTTAGGTCTGTGTAAAAATATTTGTATTCACAAGCGAATGACTCACCAGTGCACCACACCTTGTTTTAGAATTAGCACAACGTGCCTAGACACCCACGACATAGCCAAAAAATCACATTGGGGTCATCACTGTGGAATACCTTGTCGTGAGAGGTATTCACACGAAGAAGGTTTTCTACAGTTATTGCGTGTTCTGCCACTTCATACTGTAAAGTATGGGAGAGCCAAATCCTCGGCAAACACTGGAAATTTTGTAGCTAGTTTTGAGAGTTAATATACAGAATTTGGCACACGCACACAGACACACATACGTACATATACATATGTGATTATGTCATCCATTACATCGTTTCCTGCCTCAGTTAAGGTGATAAGAAACGACGCAATGCGTTTGGTATTGGGCCGTGATATCACCAAGATTGTTATCAGGTAATTGATCATGATTTATCTTACCTGTACATATGTACAGGTACAAACATATAAATGCACAAGTGTGTATATGGTTCAACGTCATTGAGACGATTAATTGCCAGCCTTTGGGTGGCAACTGTCATCAAGGGGTGCAAGCCCCTAAAACCTCATACGAATAATGTCCCCACAGCTATATTGAGGCAATTTGTTATATCTATGTTTGTTATATTGAGGTTTTACTGTACCAGACCTGAGTACATAATTATAACTTGGATTAAAACAAAAAAGAATGGAATTCACAAACTATTTACTAAAAAGCAAATAAACGAGCATGAAAGATATCAACCTAAATGTATAAAAACTTCATAATTCTATCAGTTTTGATAGAATTAAATTGATTGGTGTAAGTACATATTTTGATCAGTTAAACTAGATCTTCTGCAAATTGTAATGAAGGCCCATGAGTAGATATCTGTTTAATTATTTTTTCAGAAATCTTGACTTATTTCATTAGTAGGTATATTCGTATTTAAGAGAATGTTCTTTTTTCCTTAATTAAATGAATTTGTGCTATTTGTGCTATAATTGATGAGAAACAAATGGAAAAAATGAGAAAAAATGCGAAGTCAGGTTGCTTCTTAGATGAACTGCAAGATTTATTCATTCATTACAAAGTTACCCTATCAGTGATGCCAACCTAAACTGAAAGAAGGAATAAACATTTCATTTTTATCAGATTAATTTTGGATGAAACAAGAGTAAGAGTTGTGTTTTTTTATTTAGCATATTTTACCCACGACACCTAAGCCTCCACTGTGTGATAAAGTGTGAGGCACTATTCTCAAATAAAATTAAATAAAAATAAAAATTTATTAATAAGTTGAGCTCCGTATTATTTAGACTCTTCTCCTATGTACCCATACATTTTCCTACATTCAACCAACCCAATCAATGTTAAATAAAGTAATACAGGTTATTGAATGTAGGTACAGAGCTCAACAAACAAGTAAAACTAATAACAGACTTCTCCAGTTAGATTTGAGATAACAAGATCAGACAACATCTAACTAATATGTGAGTGGGTAAGTCAGTCCGTTTTTAACTGGCTTAAAGTAATAGACATTTTTTCATTCACATTTTGAATGATATAAAGTGAAAAGATCATACAAATAAAAGTTCGTATAAATCGGGATTATTATTTATTCAAATGATTTGTTTTTATAATCGAAACACCTTATGTTAGCTGCTATTGAAATCCGCCAACAGAAGAAACAGTAAAACGATCTACAATTTTCATCACCATGTGATACAGGTAAACAAGGAACAAGAATGGACAATCAATTTAAGCCAAATAACATCAGGTGTTTTATTAAACTATTATATAGAGTGATCATCCACCAAATTATAGGGCTTTTAATAATCACTTAGGAGGAGTTGTGTAGAGTCTATATGATGTGACCTTATGTTCACAGTGGTATATGGGATACTAAGTTTTCATGTCTTTCTACCATAATTCTTAAGATCTATATCTTGGGCTGTCTTATTTTTTCTATAAGCAACTTCAATATTTCAGATCTTTATTATTTTAACTAATATGATGACTATCTTTGGGGCATCACAAAAGGCATGGAAAAATACATTTTTATTTATTTAAAAAAACATTAACCACCTTATAAAACCACTCACTACAATAAAAGCAGTGAGAAATGCTTTTTATTGGTACTTTTTCTTATTACTTTAACTAAGTCGATAAACAATTCCAATCATAAAGTGGTTCATTCATCTTTGTGAATTAGAAAAACCGTTATTTTATTTTTCAGTAACAAATCAACCATATGATGGGGTATTCATTAGTAAACCAAATTGCTGTGGATACCTACGCAAACAGAAAGATTTCTATCATCATTTTGAAATGCTAAAGCAACAAGAAGGTATTTGCACATGGGCTGTAGGTCTTTTTCATTCATAAAATTCTTCCATTACAGATAACCTTTGAGATTCACAGAACAAAAATAAGGGAATAAATTTCATGGAAGATGGAGATTCTCTAAACAAAACAGATGAAAAAAAAACTCTTGCCCAAAAGTACTTTGCTAGAAAACCCAGTGTTACAATTTTCATTTACCATTCAACAAACAATCCTAAATTCCAAATGTGTGAAAAAAAGATTAAAATAACTTCAATAGTTATTGATATCTATTTAATATTGATGTATCAAAATTTCATTGATACAATTTTTAGTAAAATGATTAAAAAAAAACATTTGCGCCACAAATATGTAAAATATATTTCAAGCAACATAGGTGACTTGCTTTCCTCTTGAAATTTTTTTTATTTCACATTTTTCTTGGAAACTACTTGAAGTATAGGTGTGATTTTAGTCCGATTGAAATTGAAAATTCTAGCTTGTCTGGTTTTTCTCCATGTTTTAGGTATATAGTTCCCCTATTAGCCTGTATTTTTCTCTTTTCTCTTGGATTAGTTATATTTGAGGAGAGAAAAATAAAGGCAAATTAGAAAGTTCCATGATGAACTAAATTGCAGCTTACAGCATTTAGCTGATTGTGATAGTTTTCTCTGTTCCTTGGTTTGGTTTTATACTTTTACCACTTTTTATTTTGTTGTGTTCTTCTGAACATATTTGTATTTTCAGATTGGACTTTGGATTTGCTTTATTGCTGTAGTACTGGTATGTTATTATTTACTTGATGTTAATACACTGGTTACTGTTTTCATACCTCTCTCGTGTTTTTTTGTAGTAGGTGTGACTGGTTAGGCGGTAATTTTGTTGGCCTGATCGAGTCAGTTCTACTTATGTCTTACTCTCCTTAAATTTAGTGGTTTTTATAGAAGACAACATTTGTAAGGAAATGTATTTCTGTCATAAACTTGTCACATTTTGTGGCATGCTAGATGGAGTGACCTCATGTCATCACAACTAGAACCAAAAAGCAAACACAAAATCATACTCAAAACTTACCAATAGTAAAACATTTGATCCGGACGATGTACCTTACCAGAGTCCAATTTTGTAATGCAGTAAGAGGATAGCCAGCCATGATTCGGATTTGTATCACCAAAACCTCCGTATTTTTGTAAACATGTTTCAAGTTTTAATTTAGGACCAGAAAAAGGTTATCTACCAAAATGATTTACCTCATTATAGGAAACACACTTTCAATTAAACCATACCTCTCTCTCAAAAGATGCCCTCAATACTCTCTAACACATTGACACGTGGAAATAAAAAGAACCATGTTGAAATCAAAAACCAAGCGTATAATAAACATTAATATATTTACAAATAAATGCTAATAATAATAACAACATACCATGATACTCCGTTGAATTGAATTGAATAACAAAAAGACTTATATTTCACTACCGGACATTGAATAGAAATATAGACATCGAGATAATTCATTAAACAGGAACATATTCTGAATGTAGTTATATGAAGAGTAATTTCACCTTCAGTTGAATAAGACGAAGCAAGCTTCAACTTAATCAGAATATGTAGGTTAAATTATCTGGAGATACATTTCATCTGCTTTCTTATCAAGATAAGGAAGAGGAGAAATCAATCAACCTTTGAAAAACATATGAAACTTGGTGAAACCCATCGTAGTAGATTTTCATCGAGTGTCCGGACCAAAATATCAAGTATACTACAATTTTATTCATAGATTACAATACTTAGGAGTGCACTGTTGTTGGAAATTAACTCTGGTAGTTATCTGGATTAGATTTTGTTTGTTTGGTTATCAGAATCTTTATTAAATTTCCTCGATCTCCTTCAATTTAGGTTTTTTTTTTTTTTTTATAAAACAAAATGTGTGGAAATCAGTTTCTGGTTCAAATGTGTCGAACTTTATTCATAGATTAAAATACTAAGAGTTTAAAATTGTTGAACATTAACTCTGGCTGTTATCTTGGCTAGATTTTGTTTGTCAGCTTATTAAAATCTATAGAATAAAATTCACTCCCATTTTTGGTATATTAATCCGAAATTTTTGCAACAGTCGCAACATTTCAATTTTGAAAAAAACTTCTCCTCTTTCACTTCATAATTTTACAGCTACGATTTGAACCACAAAGCTGGGGTTGATACTATTGGAAAGAAGAAAAATGTTCTCAAAACTTCAGTGGGAGGAAAGACTGATGACGTTATAATTTTGGCTGTTACATTTTTTCTGTCGAATTTTTTTTATGACATATCCCTCTTTGAAAGACGTTTTCCATGAAAACAACATTAATGAATTCTCTTTTAATGGGTAGGCTATTCTAGAGCATAAACTGGAAATCTAATGGAAATGAAATATTGGTAGAATTTTAAAATAGAACAAAATCAACTTTTGTCCCAAAGTTTATGACCAAATGTACCCATGCCAAATATCAAGTTTTTTCATGAAATCAATTTTAATAAGTAGATTTTCATTAAAAACAAAGGTAGGTACTTGAAAAATTTTCATTCAAAATTTTTCTGATGGAACTATATACCTATCCTGTCCCCGTCCAGGTTTGGAATTTCATAATTTTATGGTAAATCTAACTATACACTATACTCTATGGCTAGATAAGGCCGTAAGTGTTTTTTTCAAACAAATATTATTTAGTTCTATTCGTTTGTAATTTGAAAGCATTATTTTTACTCTTCTTAAATCGTATTTTGGGAAAGTTTTCACTTTTCTATAGACTGGTTCCCGTCGGTTTCTTGGCCGAAAACTATATTGTGCTGTTCTCCCTCACTCTGTATAATTCGTCGGCGCGGCGAATAGAATCGAAAAAAACAACAAAAAAACAAGTTCTAATTTATTTTTGTTTTTGATCGTAATTGTCTCGTTGGGAACGAGTCATAAGGTGAATTATTTCACATTTAATGGCGGTATTGCAATTGTGGGTACATAAAGTTGGTAGTTTTTTACTCTTAATTTCGTGTGAAAATCTTATGCTCTCGTGTTTATTTGGCGTACGGCGTACCGTATAAATGTATCTTTTCGCTTGTTATAGTCTGTTTTTTTTGTTTTTTTTTTGACCGATTAATACATTATTACATTAGGTATTTTTATTGGCCAATTTTAAGAAATTTGAACCGAGAGAAAGAATGAAGTTAGTTTAGGCTTTGTCGGCCGAGTCAAATGCCGATAATCACGAAAGAAAGTTGTCGATATATCTACAGTTCAGTTATTTTTAACCTATATTTTAATGGCCTCATCAGTAATTTTTTTCATTTTATTGCGTGTAAGTATATATTCATTTATACCGCCCCGAGAATACCATATATACAAGAAAGTGTAGCAGCACCACACGTGGGTACAATTGTACTCGTAGCAACTAATTCATTTAATATGAATGGTGCGGCTTTAGAAAATAGATTTTTTATAGATTTTTTGACGCTGAATCTGAATTTGATATCCATTTTCAGATTTGACCAAGTTGAAATGGAGAAAAAGGTAGTTTTCAGTGTAAAACAAGAATAAAGTAATCGTAAATATTTTGCAATTTCACTTACGGATATAGTTTCCTATCAATTTTATTATTACACGACTGCTAATTTTATCGAATATTTACAGCTTATGCATTTACTCTTGTTAACAAAACAAAAAGTTTGAAGGGGGAAATACTTTTTTATTGTTGGTAATATTAAAGAAACTTATACCCAAAAATGTTCAGCATACTCATACCTCATTTTCACGCAGTTGGTTCAGAAAAAATATCAACGTCAAGGCCCTGGACCTTGACTCGCTTAGCTGTCATTGAAGCGATTGATGAGGTATCCATTGACTCTGCAAGTGATGACGAACAAGAAATATTGATTCTGGACTCTCGTAATGAAGATCCTGATGCAGACAACACCGCAGACTATTGCGAGGATGATGAAGACGACCTCAAGGACCCAAACTATGACCCAAAAGATGAATTAGTGCATGTGTTACCCGTGCCATAAGAAGTCTTAGCCAAAAAAGGTTTCAAATGGTGAGGTAAACCAACCCGCACCAGCAGAATACCTCAACAAAATATGTCTACGATTACCTAGGAACAAAGCAGCAGCGTAGAAGGATATCACAGATCCGATTGCCATCTGAGAGCTTTTTTTTACAACAACCTTTAGTTGACGTCGTACTCAATTATACAAATGAAAAAATTGTCGAAGAAATTGGAGAGAGTCAGAAGAAGCTCCGAAAAGATGTCACTTATTAATATACGACAAAAGTGACTGAAATTCGTGCCCTTTTAGGTCTGTATTATATCGCCAGTTCTTTGAAGCAGAACCACGTCGATATTCGCGACCTCTACGATACCACGTACTGTCTACTCGGCTACTGGGCCACAATGACTCAGAATTGTTTTGTCTACCTCATTTCTTGTCTCCGGTTTGACAAAAAAATCAGTTAGAGAAGAAAAATGCGAAGAAGATCTTTTAGCCATGGTTCGTGAAATCTTTGACCACTTTTTCAACGCATCCAAGAAGTTACAGTTGACGAACAACTTCTAGCATTTCGCAGTCATTGTCCATTTACGTGGTATGAAGATAGTAACGCTGTGTGATGTAAGGACTTACTATCTGCTGAATGCACAGGTTTACACAGGCAACCAATCTTCAACCTCACGAGACCTTTGACTTGTGACAACTTCTTTACATCCATTCCTACTGCTCCGAAGTTGTTGGAGAACGGTACAACTCTCGTTGGGATCACTCGAAAAATAAGGCAATAATCCCACCATCTTTTTTAGAAACTGGAGGAAAAGAGAAGAATACGTACATGTTCTGTTTCCATAAAGAGCTTACATTACGTTCATATTGTTTTCCCCCTCTTAAAAAAAAAACACAAATATCATGATACCTCTTTCATGCATACATGATCTCCCAGATAAGGACAAAGATATAAGATTACCTAAAATTCTTGACTATTATAATAATACAAAGGGAGTTGAATGTTTTTGACAGGATTTGCAAAAATTTTTTTCGTAAGACCTCTTACTTTTGAGTAAAATTAGAAAAAAACAGTCACATATGTTCAGCCATCAAGGTTGATGGTTGAGAGGCAGGGTTGAGAGTTTTTTGCAAAGTCTTTATTGAATATACAAGTCATTTCACTCCTTGTCTTATTAATAAAATTTCTGTACCATGCCAATTACTTCCACATTTTGCCACCACAGCACCTTATGAGATTGGTATTCTCAGAATTTTCATTTACTTCCATTGCCATCAATGTTATCTAGAACTATTGTGAAAGAACCATTGTTTTTAGAAAGCTAAAATTTTGCCGAGATATTGTCATATATTAGTTTAAGATTTTGTAAAAATTTCATCATAATCATACGTTTGGTTATGAAGATATTTCTAAAATTGTGTCAGATTAAATGATTCAAATTATATGAACTCAATCAATTCTCAAAAACCAAACCTAAAATTAAGCTGAAATTTTGATGTATCATTTTGATTCGTTAGCTTGAGAATCTGTGGAAATTTGAATGATATTGTACAATGGGATTGGGAGATATCGCTGAAATTCTGTTTGGATTCTGTGATTCGAATCTACTTAGTTGAAGAATTTCAGCGGTATCTCTCAAACCCAATGTACAATTTTATCCAAATTTTCAGATTCTTTAGGGAACAGATCAAAATGATTTATCGAAATTTCAGCTGAATCGTACTTTGGTTCTTGAGAATTGATTGAGTTCATATAATTTGAATCATTTAATTTGACATAATTTCAACGATACCTTCATAACCAAATGTGCGATTTCAATTAAATTTTCACAGAATATCGAGCTAACATGTGGCAATGTCTCTGCAAAATTTCAGTTTTCTAAAAGCAACGGTTCTCTCACAGTTGTTTTCAAAACTTTAATTGCAATGTAATTAATATAGAATTACTTAAAGGAAACACTCCGTCAAATTTGTGCTTCGATGGTAATTTGTGGAACTAAATTCGATGGACTTACTTTTTCAGGGAGTGAAATGACTTGTATATTCGATAAGAACTTTTGTATTTTACCACATATTCAGAGAAGGACCCCGAACATTTTTCAGCCATAAAACCTTTACTGGAAATTATTTCATTTTCAACATGGTTTTTCCCTGTAATTCTGGACTAAACCGTTTTACTTGCGTCAGTAATGGTTTCATTTCATCGACATGAAAATCAAATTGGTAATTGAATGTGGTTACATAGTACATCTTAACAGTAAAACAAAGAAGAATTTATTTTGTTAGAACTCGCGAGAAATGAACTTGTGAAGTTGTAATGGGGAAGCAAAAATTTTTTGTTTTTGCATTTTGTCAATGTATGAAATAAAAATATTATATTTAAAACAAATTGAAGAGATTCAAAGTAATTTCCTCTACGAAGTAGAATATATTATAACTACGGAACTGTAGTGGATCCAGAGTGGGGTTTTATGGTTTATAGGCTCTAAAATGATAAATCCGGTCCAGATTCTATTGTTTTTCGCTGTATGTATCGATGTACTTTCGCAACTCATGTAGGTACCCACCGAAAAAAGGTTATTATTGAATCGATTTCTGTCAGCAGAGTGAGAGATTTCCAAAACAATTTAGAACAGTACAAAAATATTTATAAATTGTACTGTAATTTTGTCCGAGTGTTTTGACTGTTATCAACCAATTTAGTTTGACATTGCCGTCATATTTATGTTTTAATTTAAATGTACGTTGTAGTCTGCTCAGCAGCTTCCATCTCAGTACTGCTGCTAAATGTGTGCACTGCATGGAGCAGGAATCGATTTGAAACTTTGAATCCCATTTGCTGCAGAATGTTTACCTAATAGAATTTTTTTATTAATTTATTCGTGACTAATTTCATTTTTTTTTCTTTTTCAATTTTTCCTCCAATATTTCCAAATTTGTAGTCGATGGACAACGGCAAAGGGATAATGGTATGTCACTTGTGGGCCAGTGCGACAAAAACTGCGTCACCCATCGTCGTACGAAGTACGGTGCGTGCAGGCGCACGTGCACCGTGTTGAAGTGTTGCAGTGTTGCAGTGTGGCAGCAAGTACCTATTATGACTCGATATTCGATTGGTACCTTACCTACCGTAGTTTGGTGTATTGTCGGCGCGGTCTTGGCCTACGAATCGATTGTTGTCCAAATAAACGCGTCTTTGCCCTTTGCCTGCTCATCGGCATGGCGTAAAAAAAAAGCGGTCAGTTTATTATGTCGCCCGGAACCGTAGTCGCCGGCGGTTTTTCGGTTTGTCCGGCCGGCTGTGCTCGCGGCGGTCGTTTCGTCTTTCGAATCGGCTCGCGGCCATCGGCAAGCTGGCGTCGCAGGCCGCCTAGCCAAGGATACGACATGCAGATGGCACCTTCGCTGGGTGGTTGCCGGCTGCTGCTTGCGCCAGCCCGTGTCGAATGTCGAGTGTCGAGTGTCGATTTGTCTGTCGAACGTGGAGTCGCCGTATGGCGGCGCGGTGGCGGGCTTCTGACTTTCTGCTCCGATGCTCACCACTCACTTTTGTTTTTTTCGGCAAGCCCTTTCCGGCTATCCTACATTTTATCGCAGCAGTGCAGAGTGCTGCAGTGCAGCTCGGCGCAGCGCACGTATTATTTTGCCTTTTTGCTATTGTGTCTCGTTTCCCGTCAGCTGATGAACGACGACGCTTCTCTCGCCCTCTGTCCCCTCGGCCCATTTTTATCGATCGATACACTATCGCGTGTGTGTGTGTGTGTGTGTGTGTGTGTGTGTGTGTATGTGTACGCTGTCGAGTATTAAGTATCCTCTCATTCACATTCTCAGTCATCATCGGTCTCTTACTACTTCTACTACTACTACTACTACTACTACTACTACTACTACTACTACTACTACTACTACTACTGTGTACTACGATTCTCTATTATATACTATTGTTATATGTTTAATTTAAATCCGTACGTACAGTATTCGAATGCGAGTCATTCGAACGCATTTGTGTGTCGTTTCGCGTCGCCGCGTTCGCCGTTGTTCACCATAATTCACCTTAATTCACCTTAATTCACCATAATTCACCATAATTCACCATAAATTTTATGCCCCATAATATATTATACCATCTCCGCAGTCGTACGCGTAATTTGTGCTGAAAAGCTGCATTTTTTAATGGGTCGCACTCGTAGTCGCTGCTACTCGCCGACATGCTTAATGCTACTCCCGGTGCGCGATATGCAACTCCAGCACCTTCTCTCGCGACGCTGGTCAGCGGCGCTTGGCGTAAGTTCTTATCCTTTATTTATGCCGCATTTATGGTCAGTGGCGGCGATTAGTCGGCCGTTTTGTCATTAAAATCGTGAAACCGACTGACGCGAGTTCGTCAATCCGAGCGAACGGCCCTTCGTCGGGTGCGAAATTTGTCTTCCGTCTCCTTCAATCGCACTCACCCTGCAGAAGCTGAATAATTGACTGTAAACCATAAATACGAATCGTCGCAAATATTTTTCCGCTACCCTTACGATGCGTCTGTTCCGCCTTCGATGCGCACAGCCGTGAGAATAAATTCAAATTCGCCTTCTCGTATCGAAAACTCGTTAATGATTTTGTTGAAAAAACACTGGATAGAGAGATAGGAGACTGCGGAGCAGTGCAGTTATTTGTATTTTGTTTTCTTCGGGTGGTTCGTACTTCAGAGGTGAGCCAGAAAAGAAAGAAGCTTATTTATTACACCGAGACACGTTGAAGGGGGATGGGTGAATCAGCCTCTGTGTGCCCCTTTCTGCCCCGTCTCAGAGGAAGAGTAGGTTTTCAATCTGTTACCAATTACCATAGGTACCTACAGATTTATCATCGTTTAAATTATTGATTAAATTTTCTTTATATTTTTGTTTATTACATCGTTGTTCTGTAGGTAATTATATTTACCTATTGAAAACATTATACGACTAATACGAAATTTATTTTTGATTCTTGTGAACAGATACGAAACACTCGATAAGTGTATCTAAATTTATCGATTTTGTAATTTTATTTTCAACGTACATTACAACTAAATTACGCGATTGAGAATTAAATTACGTGGTTAAAATAAGTACTATTTTTATAGTCCAAGCCTCAGGCTTGTGACTTTCGGAAAGTCACTTTCCTGTCATTTTGGCCATTTTTTATTTTGCCGTCATTTTGCGGCGCGGTACAGCCGATCGAAAATTGAGGGTGCGAAAAGCACTCGATTGAGAGAACTCGGCGGACGTGCGGAAGCAATAAATTCCGAGTTAAGCTAGAAAAATAATCGATGACGCAGAAAAGTTTGGGAGATCGGTTTGTGCGACGTGAATTCGAGTATGATGCCGAATGAATATTTTAATAAAATCCTTGACATCGAGTGCGAGGATATGTTTGATAGATATTTTTATATCGTCGACGAGACAAAGAAGTACGTGGAGCGTCCTATTGCGAATATCCTTTTTTTCCTTTATGAGCAATGATTCGAGATTCAACGAGCCCGATCGTACTTTATACCCGAAAACGTCCTTGCAAACCTCATACTCCCTATCGGATCTGATTGAATCTTGAAATTTTGATGTCTGTGTACGTAAAATTGATTATTACACCGTGAAAGTCGTATGAAATGCTTCTGTATAAATGCTTTCACAATCAGATAGCTGATATTTCGTGCGATAGAAAATAATCACTCGTAATGTTGGCTCGGATCGAGAGTGAGAGAGAGGAGATGATGAAGAGTGAAAAGAAGTACCTTGAAGACATAGGCCCAATATTTGGTGAATGTATGCACCCATGCTCAACATTGTCGACCGTGCCACAATGTTAACATATTTCCCCACCCTTTTAGGCCAGAATTCTAATTGGCATTTTAACGTTAGATGGCGTATGAATCGCATTTATGGCCAGTGGTAGACTGAAAGCGTCGTATTCCTGGTACTCGCAGAGTACTCTCAGCAATTTCTTCTTTTTTTTTTCCTACTTAATGTCGTGGGAAACGTTCCAAGAGCCTAATTTTTTACGTACGCTCGAGAAATTTGCACAGTCTACCCCTGTGGAATCATTCTCGTAGAGCTTCGTGTTTCCCTTCCTCTGGCTGTCGGTTCGAGAAGGTCTACGTCGACAATATTTAAGATAAATATTTGTTTTTTAAATTTAACGTCGGTTGCAGATGATATGATCGAAACGGAGAATGAATCGCTGAGGGAACGTGTCGCTGACTTGGAGAAAAAGGTGCTCGAACAGAATGACGAAATCGTCTGTCTGCGATCGACGCTGGCCGATGTGCTGAGAAGATTAACGCAGCTGGAAGGCTTGAGATCTTTGAGTACGCCGCCCGCCAAAAATGGATTGTACCGAAGTAAATATGGAAACAATTTAAATCTGCTCGGGTTGCGAAATGAAATGGAAGAACGAAATAGGATGAATAAGTGGCCGTATCCGCGGGAGGAGTGTCAATTAAAACCCCTGCCAAGGCTCCAAAATAGTCCTCTAAAATACACGTTCTAGAACCCATATAACACACACGTAGGCCTGCTTGCTTTATAAATTTTTGCACTCGCTCCGATCGCGAAATTCTCTTTTTAAATCGTGATGGATATCTCTTCGACGTAAGTAAGTCGCGGATGCCTACGTATCCGACTCGATCGAAATTAATTCATTAAAAATCCATCTGGATCGTTTTCCGTTGAATTTATTTTTGATTTTCTCTTAATTTTTTTTCCCCAAATTAATATTTTTTATTAAAAATGAAAATACTGCTGCAAACCCATTTTTTTCGTTTCCTGTTTCAATTTAAAAACGAAGTGTAGGTTATTTTAAACCCTCGAACCACTCTAGAGATCCACTGGGACGTATTGAAATTAATTAAAAAGTTTCAAAATTTCGGATGGTGCTTAAAACCCGTGAGAAGGGGAATGAGAATATGAGAAAATGTTTTTCATTCTATGATAGAGAATTTTTTGGGCGTACTCGATTTTGTTTTTTCAAATTATCTCTAACTAAGTAGAATAGGATAATACCGAAAATTAATTTTCTAGAAATCATGAAAAAAGCCTGAAGATTTTGAATTTTCCAATTACCCAAGTCCTTATCAGCGAATAACTTCTTACTGCTTAGATACGAATAAACCTTGATCAAGAATAAGCCACACGTTGCTGAAAAAGTGTAAAGTAAGTATTCCAAAAGTGGTATGATCTGAGAAGATTTTCTCTTTCTTAAACCGAGTATCCCAGGTCTGCTAAACGTTTGAAAAAGATTAATAAATTCTTTATTTGTATTGAACTCGATTCTTACGTTGTTTAAGCATAAATTGCAAGTAAAATATAAACTCAATGGAACTGGGTACCGTTTACGAATTGTCTATAAGGACCATAAGGAAACCATCAGTCTAAAGAGGTGTTTACGAGTTGTCTATATTATAATGAAACCAAGACGCATGCGCAGAAGTGAACCGTTTATTGATAAGAAGTGATGTTTTTATTATCAATCTAAAAAATCTACAGTAAAAACCATCACAAACACAAAGTATTCCCAACTCTTTGTAGCTCCTATTGACTTATATGGCCACCTCCGGACATGGCCACATAGATCGGTAAAGTAGTGATAAGCACGAAGTATACAGCCTTTATAACTGCTTTATAGAAATAGCTATAAAGCTTATAGACAGTTCGTAAACGGCCTCCAGATTGCCAGATACTGATATAAATTTTTAAATATGGTTAATTTTACATAATTGTTTGATACGTGTCAGCCTATTGATAGGGATCGTTAATGGCGAATGTGTCGGATGATTTTCGAAAAGAAGAATACAGTTCTACTTTCAAATGAGTAACGATTTTCCAAAGATTTTAAACTAGATAATGAAAAAATTTCACGCCGGTATCAGTTCGTTCACGTTATCTTGAAAAAGTTAATCGTTCGAGTTGTCCTGTTCCAGTTTTAGAAAATTCCTAAAAAGAAACGAAAAAAAAAAAAAAAAGCCAAGTATGGCCTCAAAAATTCTTTAGAAAAGTTAACAGTCTGCTATAGTACGAGTGTTGGTAACATTTTCTCGTATTCTCATTCTCGGTTTTCGAACCACTTCTCGTTTCGAGGCTCGTCTGTTTTTTCGGTTTTTCTGTCCGAGAAAACATCGATTCGTGGTTCTTCAGAGATTTGTTACCTATTCTCATCAACTGGACATAGTGCTTTAGATGTTGAATAACTTACAGGTGTTGGTCGTAGTCGGCAGATTAACTCGAAGTGGCGGTAATTCTTGGAATTTCTTGTTTGCGAGTTGTCCTGCTCGGGATTCAGAATTCGTGGCGATACTGTCTTAACTGATTTTGCAGTCTCAGTAATCGATATTAAAGTATAGGCTGTGTGGGTGTATAAGTAGGTAAAGTTTTTCAAATTACCCACAGCCGATGTCTAGAGGCGGTTTGACGGTTAGGTGGCATCGCAGTACCTACCCGCGAGAAATTAGTTGGTGTGTGTGTGTGTGTGTGTGTGTGTGTGTGTGTGTGTGTGTCGCGGTTTGAGGCGTTCGTTGCGTGCGATGATCGTTTGGCGAATAGTGCGTGCATTACGTTCTGGTTGCAAATTTGTTTTTCGGTCTCAGTTTGGAGTTCGTAGGTAGACAGCGAATTCGACGCAGCTGGAGCGAATCGCTGCCACCCTTGCCCAGTATTCGTGTAGTTGTATTTCGTTTTGTTCTGTGGCAGATGTCAACCAGCACCACGCCTTGGGTGCGGGCGTAAACGCACGCGACGGACTACGGTACCGACCGCATTCCGAAATAATTCCGACTCGCGAACCAGTCCGCAGAGTTGCTAGTCATTCGTCGTCGTCTTCGTCGTTGCCGCAACGGTAAGTCCCAGTCGGGTCGCACAGGTCGTCGGGCCGCCGCGTTGTGGCCGGCCGTAGGCGTGGAATCGGTCCGACTAAATACGCGAAATGCGTGCGTGTTGCAGGCGCGGAATGCACTACCAGTCGACGGGCTCGCTGCACTCGGATTCGCAGAGCTCGAGCAGCGTGTCGCCGATTCCGATGTCGCCGGCTCCGTCGCCGACTCGCCCGAATACGGCCAATTACCTGAAGCCGCCCACGCCCATTCCGTCCACCAATCTTTACAATTCGAAAAAGTGGAGCTCCACCGGCGATTTCAATCACGTGCAAAGCGCCGCCAATAATACGCCGTCCGTTCCCTCCGTTAGGTACGTGGATATCCGCTTCATCGTTTTGTGTGGCCCGCACAGGCTGCGCTCATTCTATAGTTAGTTCGCGTCTGCAGCCTATTCGAGATGACCTGGAAAAAGAATCAGCTGCATTCGATATACTAACCTTTTTACTGACCCGCATCGCAAGTCAAGGGCATATTTGGTGCCACGCTGCTGGCTTGCGTATACGTGTAGGCGAATCTACAAAATGGCGGGCTCTGTGGCATCTGTCAAACTTGCTAAACCGAAAAAAATTATACTCGAGTATGCAGGCTCGGTTTTCAGATTTCTTCTTCGGGGGAGGGTGGCGATTGAATTACATTTTATTATAATCGGGAATTTTTACGAGTAGTTGACAATTTTTTATATACTTCGTAGATGTAAAAAAATTTAAAAACCGAATAATCCTGTATTAAAGTGACTTTTTGTTTTTTGACGCCGGTGGAATTATAACTCAAAATTCCCCCCCCCCTTAAAACCAGCCTTGTGAGAATAGCCATTAACAACACCTTAACAGAAATTAAATTATGAATCATGCAATTGAAAAACAGACTGATTAAAAAAGGTTTTTAGAAAACATAGACCATACCTTTGAAAATCTACGTTTTCGATGCTAAATTCAAATTAAATTACCGGTTTTGCTCGAGTTAAAATAGGAACAAACGTTGCCATTAGAAGCTTATCAAAAATTTAGGATCTAAACTCGTGAGACCACCTTATTCATCGAGTGCTCGTAATTATTTCATGAAAATACAAAAATTCTCTCGAAAAATTTGGGCAATCAAAAATAATGAGATATGCTTACAAAATTTTTATTCTGCCTTTTGATGAGTAAATTCATCGATATTCGTATAAATTTCTTCATAAATTTCGTTCTTGTCGGCCAGTTGCGTTTGTTCAGTGTGCGATAAGCGTGGACATTATTTGCATTCGTTCGATATTTCATTGCTACTGTTTTAAAAGATAAAGTAAAATGTGTAAAATCTATAAAAATCAAACATTTTAGGGTGTGTTCAAAGAGTGCATGGTCAGCAACTTAGTAAAAATTGTGCTTACTCAATAAAGTGCTTTATTAATCAGTTCAGAACATTCCTTTGTGCCTTTTATTCTTTGTTCAGCGCCGATAATTTTAGGAATGTGGGCTTGAAAACAATGAGATGTTGCCCTTAAAAATTTATGTCAACGTTCGTAGCATATTACTGGTCCATAAGTACATGCGTTGTCAAAACTCGAAATGTGCTATGGATGACGAACGAGCCCTTGTTCATTCTCGTTTTCCATTTATTGAAGTACCTCAACAAACGAGAGTGATGATTGCACGCTTGTTCGTTAGCTGTGGCAAGTGTAGGCGCAATATTGCGCGTAGCACGTGTCTAGATTGTAGACGTAGACTGCATATTATGGTTTAGTTTAAGTAGTTTCTACTTGTACAGTACTATGGAATGTGGATCATAGTTTCTGTAAATACGGAAGTACTTTAGTCGTTTGATCGTATTTGTTGACATATGGTTATAATTATGCGACATACTTGTGAGTTGTGACTGTTGCTGTCACATTTTAAGGATGAATATAGATTGAAAAATTTCCAGTAATATTTTAAACGTACGTTTCACTCTATACCGAGGTCACGATTTATAATCTTGGTCAGATCTTACTTTTGCTTTGCCATTGTAGGGAGAAATGAAAATGAATATTCAAATAAATTAATGTATATTTAATATATAACTATTACAAAGAAATATAATGAATGAGGTAGGTACTAAAGTTACATAGACTATTTAGACAAGTTGACGCACTCCCATAAAGCCAAAGTAATAAAATCCTCATTTTGTAGTTGGGACAAATTATCTCACTAAGTGAGCGCAAGTGTCGTTAGTTCTCCAATGTGTAGGGCAGGTGAAGGGGATTGAATCGCAAACGACACTAGCGCTTACTTGATGGGATAAAATGTTAAAAATGACTTTTGTGACGCTTTCTTTTCAAAGTGCGTCAACTTGTCTACATGGTCTGTATAATTTTAGTAGGTAACTATCTATATTGAAAAATTAACTTTTGGCCGTGCCCCTCCCTCCCTTCTCTTTTTATTTATTTTTTGATAATTTTTTATACCGAAAAAATGATATTAAAAGTTCGGTTTAATTTTTTTTTAATCTTTACTTCTTTCATTTGAACTATTGAACTACAATTTGCTAATTTGGTTTTGAAGAATTGTGAAATATTTCGTTGAGGTATATTTTCCAGTTTATGGTGAAATTTAGATGGAATGGAACCCATAAAATTTTGTTACGAAGGACTATGCTCAACGTTTTCGTAAAAAAAAAAAAAAATTTTATCGTGTTCAGCCTCAGGGGCTCCTCTGCATTTTTCCTCATTTTTCCTCAATTAAAAATTTCTCGTCATGTCGTTGAGAATTGAGGACGATTTTTTGTTGACCTAAAATAAATTGATAGCTCGTGTTGCTGTAAAAATGTCAAACTAATGACCTTGAGTCGCTTTATCGGTGTAACATCGCTTTATATTTTCTGCATTTTAACTTTAGTCATAGGTGATAACGTATAATGATTGTTTTGTCCTCTATTCGCTTTTTTTTTGAGTTATCTATCGGTTATCGCCACAATGGAGTAAATTGAGTTCCTAATTTCTAATTTGCAAGTTAGAGTTAATTAGTCGAGTTTTCTAATATTCTGTAATGCTGAACTATCGTAATTAAGTTTTTTCGATAATTCTACCAGAAAAAGGAAACCAAACTCTTACTATGAAATCAACGACTGAAAATCTTGACCTTATCGTTTAAAATTCTTCATATTATTAAAACGATAAAAATGGGAGAAAATAGAAAAGTAAAAATCATTTTATTCTCGTAAAATTTCTCCATCGCGTGTAGTTATGTAGTTTGGAAAAGAGAAGGAATCTGGGTTAAGCCTATAATAAAAGAGTTAACTTGAAATGAATTTTCAAGAAAACGCTGGTATTGTCTAGAACGTTGTGTAAAACTTGACCCACTCATACTGACATAAACTTACACTCGTATTCTAGAACGATACTTGAGTACAGATTCGGTACTTAAGTAATATTTTATCTGTGACTCTCATGTATAAGTATAGGATAAACCTGGTCGAACGAGTGCTTAAGTCTTACTTAAGGTTAAGAAACATTCTACGGAATATGGGTGTTACAGTATGATGACTGCAGCGTTCAATAAACACAGTGATCTGCCATACTACATATTTGTTTTGGAGTGAGTACGCTATCCAGTTAAGCCTTGTTCAGAATTTGCTAGTTTTCATACTACTAGTCAGCTACTTGGGGTACTGTACTATTCCAGGATGTAGCCATGTGAATGGGGAGGATTGCCCGAAAATCTTTTTGGAGTTGGCAAAATTGGCTGGTTGTATTTATAGATAGCAAATCCTGTGATAACTTTTTTCTCTCTTTTTTTTTTAGTTAGTTTCTAAAGTTGGCGTAGTAGGCAATTTTAGAGCTAGAAAAATAAGCAGTTCAGGCAGTTGTATATACTGGCGGGCAAACCATGTAAGTTGATCACTTTTTTAGGGGCAGTGATTTTCAAAAATTTCAGTTGGCAATTTTCATTTTTCTCCACCCCCCTCATAATAAAAGTCTTTTTATATCCTTCATACTATTCTGTTCGCAGTTGAAGCCATTACATCAATTTAACTTTTTAAAGTCAACTTCAACTTGACAGATCATGATGTGAGATTCTAATGAGATTCTTATGTGACTTTCTCCTAAGTTAAAATTGACCTTAGTGGCTGAAACTTTCTAGTGACTTTAACTGTTAACAGAATAGCATCCTAAATAGTTAATTAGTTGCAAGCAAATTAGCCAAATCTAAATTCTAATCCATTTAAACTGAGTGGGTCTGAGGATTCAAACCAACATCCTACATTTTTGATAGCCAAAATTGGTGAATTGGAATGAATGTACAGCCATTTCAATGCTGGCTATTGTTGGTAAATATATTTTGTGTATGGACAGGGTGCATCAGGTCCCCACGTACTTCTCTCTAGAGAGACTCAACATGAGTCCGAAAGACTTATCATGAGTGTGGAATACCTTATCATGAGAGATATTCTCACCAGAAGGAAATTCTACAGAATTTAAGCGTGTTCAACCACTTCGTACATAAGTACGGGTAAGCCAAAACCAAGGCGAACACTGGCAATTTTAGAGCCGGTTTGGGTGGTTTATATACAGCTTATTTACACGCACACAAACACACGTATGTAGGATAATACGTATGTTGGTGAGAATGGCCAGGTCGTATCATCCCCTATCGAGATAAGAGATGGCTGGCCAGTTTGTGTACAAATTGTAACATCATCTTATTGTGTCACAATTCGGTACTCGTACATTACCTGCAAGTACATACAGGTAATTACGATCGAACGTATTTTGTGTTGTTTAATGTCGCAAGGACGATTATTTGCCTGCCCTTTGGGGTGGCAACTGTCGTCAAGGGGTCCAAGCCCCTATACCTCATATGGGAGAGTCCCCACAGCTACTCCCCCCAGTTTTTGTGCTGTAAAAATGATCAAACATGCACAAGGCCTGGGGGGACGTGCGGGTTTAATGCCATTTTTGATCAGCCTCCCACTTTGCCAGGGCGCTGCATACTGCGGCCCGACACACTCGTAAGATTCCTTACGAGCGTACATTCGGGCCAGGTAGTTTGCCTGGCTGTGCTCTCCCCTACCCCTCAGTGGTCGGTTTTTGGTATAGGTGTAGGGGTGACGGCAGGAGTGAGGGGGCAGGGGACGTCTGAACTGAGGCTGCCTGAGCATCGAGGAGTTTGAATTCCCCGATGTCAAGGCAGCCATCTTCACCTTTTTGTTGGCTGCCCTCTCCACTGTGAATAGGAACTTCATTGGTTCCCTGGTCTCCGTAGGCTTCGGCTCCGGTGTTGGGGGTTCCATCGTCGGAGTCAGTTCCAATGGAGTCTGGGGAGGAGAAATGATGGGCAGAAGCGGAGTCGTCATCTCCGCAAGAACACTCTCCATGGCAGGTGCCATGTCCATCAGGAGTTCCTCCTCAATTAGATCAAGTTCTGATTTCTGTTCCAGAATTTGCCCAGTGCTCTTGGTGATTTCCGGAACTTTTGGGTTCTTGGTCATGACATTGGAATAGATAAGCAAGGAAAACGGAGAGCCAAAAATATCGTTTAGAAAACACGTCAAAGTTTTTAGACAGTTCTAAAATGGGTGAATTTACTGCTATTTTCAATTTACCGCTACACTCTTGTTTTAGCTTTTTCACATCTTCTTATCAGCATGTAGAGGGGATAGCGCTTAAAATTCTCGGCTGTATGCAAATTCTCCGGTTAAGTTCTGATCGGTTTAAGCAAAGTTATGCCTGAAATAAACTCAGAGAATATATTTTTCGAATTTTTATTATAAAGGAATCTCTGCTTGGGACGTCACAACGTTGAGATTATCTTTGTGTTTGACAATAAACGCACGTTGCGATGTTTATTTCCGTATCGCGCGTGGATTTGTTTATTCCTGTTGTTTTCTTTTTGTTGGCATTCCTCATTTGCTTATCTCCGGAGTTTCTTTTGTCTCATGGAATTCTGATTTTCATCGCGTATTTTTAGCGGGTTTAAACTTACATAGCGGATATTACTTTTTCGGGAGTAAATTTTATTTTCTTTGCATTAACCTCTCAGACTTGCGAGAAGGATGGGAATTTTTACATTTTTTACTGCCTAGGGGCCTGCCTCTTTTTTGTGGGCATATGGGGGCCTCAGGATCGAATGTTTTGGTAGTAACATTGTCAGAAAACTTTACAGACTTTTTTATTTTTGGTGTTTTCTCTAATTGTGAATTTGTTATTTCACATTTTTTGACGGATTCTTCTATGTTTGTTGGTGAATCCATCTGGATATTTTCTATGTTTTCTCTCTGTAACCTCTTTATTCTTTTATCGTCGCTTACCATGTATGCAGGCTTCAATCTGTCGATTGAAATTGTTCGAGGTTCGCCTGCAATGAGTATCACAAAGTTTTTCTCATCTCGTGATACTACTTTGTAAGGACCGGCGTATGGTTTCTCCAGCGCAGATCTCATTTTTTCGTCTCTAACAAATACGTGTGAGGTATTGGCAAAGTGTTTCGAGATGTAAATCTTTGGCTGGCCATGGCGAGCTACCTGTTCTAGAAAATTGTTGACATCATTTCTTATATTTTGTACCTCAATTTCGGGGCTAACTTCCTTCGATTTTGTGAAGAAGTCCCCTGGAAGGCGTAGCTCTCCGCCAAATGCTAGTTGCGCTGCAGAGTAACCTGTATCTGTTTGTAGGGCAGATCGAAGGCCTAGGAGGATGGTAGGAAGTATATCTACCCATCTCTTTGTATCATGTGACATGATAGAGGCTTTGAAAGCTCTATGCCATCTCTCGATTTTGCCATTGGCTTGAGGATGGTAAGCTGTGGTATGACTGTATTGAACACTAAGCTTATTTGCTAACTCTTTGAAGAGCGAGCTCTCGAATTGGCAACCTTGGTCCGTAATTAAGACTTCTGGTACGCCATACCTCGCAATCCAGGTGTCGTATAACTGGCAGCTACAGTTGGAGCTGTCATCTCATGTAGAGGAATTGCTTCTGGCCATCGTGTTGCCCTGTCTATTATCGTTAACAGGTATCTGTGTCCTTGAGATGGTGGCAATGGGCCTACCAAATCCATATGTACTGTTTTAAACCGCTCTGTTTGTTTGAAGGATTTGAGGGGCGAGCGAGTGTGTCTTCCTACTTTGGATTCTTGACAGTTCAGGCAACTGCGAGCCCATTTGTTGCAGTCAGACTTCATTCGTGGCCATACAAACCTTGCCGAAAATTAAATTAGCACTACATTTTGGCCCAGCATGTGACAGATTATGTACACTGTTGAAAGCCAACCTGCAATATTTTACTGGTAGAAATGGCCTATTCTTACCTGTACTGACGTCACATGTTAATAAAACATCAGTACTGGGAATTTTTTGGTGTCTCAATTTGAGAGTAGTATCATCGTTCGATAACAACTCTTGCAATTCTGCATCCTTAATCTGTGCTTTAGCTATTTCAGCATAAGGCAATTGGACTGGAGCCGAGATAGCTTCGATTCTACTCAAAGCATCAGCTGGAGTGTTAAGTTCTCCACTTATATACTGAATGTCGGTTGTCAATTGACCAATATAGTCTAATTGTCGTGCTCTTCTCGGCATTGCCGGTTCTGCTTTTTGTGTGAAGGCATATGTTAGGGGTTTATGGTCAGTATACACAGAAAAACATCTACTCTCTAATTGGTGCCTGAAATGCTTCAAAGCAGCAAAAATTCCGAGCAATTCCTTATCGTATGTGCTATAATTCTTTTCTGTTTTTGAGAGCTTCCTGGAGAAGAAAGCTAGCGGTAACTTTTTGTTGTCTTTGTCAAGTTGGTACAAGGTTGCACCAATAGCAAAGCAGATGCATCAGTACTCACGCATAACGACAGACTTTCATCTGGATGAACCTCACAATATAGCCAAAAATCACGTCGGGGTCACCACTGTGGAATACCTTGTCGTGAGAGATATTCTCACCAGAAGGAAATTCTACAGAATTTAAGCGTGTTCAACCACTTCGTACATAAGTACGGGTAAGCCAAAACCAAGGCGAACACTGGCAATTTTAGAGCCGTTCGGGTGTTTTATATACAGCTTATTTACACGCACACAAACACATGTACATAGGATAATATGTACGTTGGTGAGAATGGCCAGGTTGCATCATCCCCTATCGAGATAAGAGGTGTCTGGCCAGTTCATGTACGAATCGTGACATCATCTTATTGTGTCACGATTCGGTACTCGTGCATTACCTGCAAGTACATACAGGTAATTACGATCGAACGTATTTTGTGTTGTTTAACGTCGCAAGGACGATTATTTGCCTGCCCTTTGGGGCGGCGACTGTCGTTGAGGGGTCCAAGCCCCTATACCTCATACGGGAGAGTCCCCACAATGAGTCAAACAATATGCATTATTAGATACTGTGGAAGGCTTGATGTGAAGAGTATGTCAGTTACACTTGATACACACAGACTAACACTATCTCTGTGGGCATAAGCTCCCAAATATAGGATGCCATTTATTGGAAAATTATGAAACAAGGAGAGTGATGAGTTCTGCCACACACTGCTAGGGTGCGTGTGCGTCCAGCACACATTAAGAGTCACCAGATGTAGGTCTGCAGGCTCGGAGAATTCGTATAAATGCCAGCTAAAAGTGGTGAACTCAACCACGTGACCATCCTACCACTGGCTGTTGCTGAAAAATATTTTTTCTAAATGGACAAGGTGCAGCGGGTTCTCATAGACTGCATATATTCATTTTGTAGACAATGTATGCCTTTGTGATATATTGCTACATTTCTGTATATTTTGTGCCGGAAGAATTTCACGATACCATTTTTATCATGCTTGAATTTAAACGATGCTCTGGCGCCCTCTAATCCTCAGTTTGGCTCCATGCATTGTCCAGTAGATCCTTCCTCCACTTCTCTGGTTTTTCCTTTCAAAGCCATATTACTATAAGAAACAATTTGAAAGAAAAATTAAACCAGCAAGATCGTCTACAATTCTCGTGTGTCACAAAAAAAAAAAAAAGATAAAGTTGAACAAAAGCATCTAAAAACTACGTGAGTGCTGCTGTGTCTTTAGTCATAAAGAATTGATGTGTGAACATGAAAATATCTAAAAAATACAAAAGGCTATATCAGAAAAGTTCATAGGCCTTAATAGTTTCAGGATTTGGAGGTGTCAAGAAAGCGCACAAAAATTTCCACGCTCTCTGACAGGAAAAGACACAAAATATTTCAATATGCATTTCTTTATCTGGGTCAGGAATGCGTACCTAAGTGCAAACTGAGACTATTTTTTTCACCAAAATTCGTTATTTACTGTGAAAAGAGAATAAGAACGAAAAAAAGTGAATGAAAGAGAATAAAAAAACTTGGAATCGCGGGTTCAGTACAGCGAAGCTGCATATTTCATCTAGTTCATAATAGAAAAACATCTGAAAAATGAAAACACTGGGAAATCTCAAACATGAATTTGAAATGGAATAAATTCGATTTTTTTGTACGAATAATTCAGTTCTGCATCGGTTCTTTCATACTTGAAAAATATTAAAACAAAGAAACAAAAGCCGTAATAAAATTTTCTTGGAGTGCTATTTCGACAGATTAATGTTCAAATCACACATGCATGTCATGCACTTTTTCGTGCACCTTAATTGCGTATTGATTAGGATAGGTATTGCGAAATGAGTTTTTGAAAATTTTTTCCTTTACACATGAATCCGACTTGGGAGTTTTCCCGGTATTTCATATTTTTAATGTTTTTTGTATAATGAATTGTTAGATTATTTTACATATTCATTGGAAAAACATCGCAATTGACCCGCTAGATATCTCCCGAATCCCAAGTCCCAAAAGGTAAAAGAAAAAAGGAGGAACTGCGATCTGTATTTTTGACACCTCATACGTGCTTTATATTTAGTATTTTCATGCCAACATTTCTCAACAAAATTTTCACCCTTGACGTCCTGCAAATGTGAACTAGTAATGTTTTTGTTTGTGTCTTACAGGTTAAGCACCAAATCGTTGTTCAACTTACACACTCGACCTTACTCGTCGCAGAATTTGAGTATGCATTTGAAGCACGGGTAAGCACCAACAATGCTTCCTAACCGGCCAGCAGCAAGGCTCCAAGTTTTGTTTTTTCGTGCTCTTGGTTTTGGCAGCTTTGCTTTTTGTTTTCTCCTTGCTTTGCGCCGTTTACGCTCTTTACGCCACTCGCGCTTGTCGCTTTCCATTTGTTTGTGTTTCAGGCCGGTCACACACCTCAGTTAAGCTACGTTTTAAGTGTTGTTTAGCCACAAATTAGCGCAGAGTATAGCTACGAAAAAATGCGCTCTTTTCCTACATAAAAAAAGTAGGTAATCAAACATGAAACGTAGCTGAGCTACGTTTTTTGGTTTGTCTCGTCTTCGCAAAGTTCGACGACGTCGCTGGATGCGAAAACGTAGCGCATGACCCAGCTGCAATGTGTGAATCACAACAACTGCTGAGCGACGTTTTCATCGTAGCTTCGCTGGGCTGTGTGACGGGCCTCTTTGTCTTGCGGTCGTACATTGTATGTTTGCATGTTGTAAACGCGAAGCCAAGGTATTCTGGTTTCGTGCCGTCTATTGTGTGCCGCATCGCCGGAAGGTCGTCGGCGAGTTGAGACGAGCTCGGCTGTCGGCTGTCGGCTGTCGGCTTTTCTGTACTCTAGCAACGCATTTTTCTTCGACCATCGGACCTATGATGAGCCATTTTTGTGTGAGAAAATACGGTACAGTTATCGTCCGTATGTCGTTTACCATGGAGAAGAACCGGCGTTTGTACCCAGTCAAGTTTGCGTTGCCGCCATAAAAATTTACTTTACCGCAGTGTTATCGGTGCGACGAGAAAAAGAAGCGCTTTTCCCTTGTCTAGTGTCCGCTTCAGTTTCTCGATTATTTTCAATGGAGTTTCGAGGAAAACCTCATTTAAAATTAATTTTACCGTCCCATCGTTTGAACTGAGTAAAATGTGAAGTTTTCGTGGATTACTTATATCAATTTATCTTCATTCGTCTTCAACGCTTCTTTTTTTTTTGTCCCGAAAGCCTTTTGGAAATCTGGAAATGGAGCCAGTCAAAAGGAATGATTATTGTCGGATGCATGATTTCATCCAGACGATTGAGTGGGGTTGTAAAATTTTTTAAACAAATGATCTTACTGGAATCCTACCGAATATTCTTTTCTACCGTACCCACTCTACTAACCCTTTTTAACCAAACATCTTCGTATTATGCGCACCACTTTTTTATTTATTTTTTAATCAAATTTAATGAAAATTGAATAACTTACAGTGAAGTTGAACATTAGTTAACGAATGGTTTCTAAAAGGAAATTTTTTGGACAGTTTTTTGATTTCGGAGATTTTTTTGGAGGCGTTTGAAGATAAATATACTAACAGTCTCGGAATCTTCCGGATGCAGAACGAACTTTAGGATATCCCAAAGTGTGTACCTTGTTTAGATTTTTTGCAAAATCTCACGAACGGTTGGTTACGGGTATTACATAGTTTAGTACAAAAATGTAGTTGACGATTTTCTACAATAACGTTACAATTCATTTTTTTCCCCTATCTTATATAGTTTTCGAGAAATTTTCCTACCAATATCGTACTCGATTTTTCCTCCAAATTTTTTGATGAACATGTCTTTCGACTTAATTCTGAATTTTTGCTTTTTTTACAGGAAAATTTCTAGAAAACTTTGAAACTTTGAGAGATTGAGAAAAAACGAGTTGTAACTTTATTGTAGAACATTTTATCAACTATATTGTTGTACTGAACTATTTTAGGCCTGTAACCAACCGTTCGCGAGATATTTGCAAAAAATCGAAAAAAGGTACCCACTTTGGGATGCCCTAGAGTTCGCTTTGCACTTTGAAAATTTCGGGACTTTTAACACGTAACATATATTTATCTCCAAACACCTCCAAACAAATTTCCGATGTCAAAAAAACTGACCAAAAAATTTCCTTCTAGCACACCTTTTTGAACGTTCGTTGACTGGACTATAATTATGCTACAAGTAGGTAGCATGTTGATAGAATTTTTACGGCAGTTTGAAAAATTCATCAAAAATTTCCCTTTATTTTGAAAGTACGTGGTAATTTACATTGAATATTTCCAGGCCATGAAGACATTCTCGGTTAAGACGTAGTTGTATTTCGGCATAATGAGACATTACCTGACTGACCTGATCATCTGTTTCAAGCTCGACTTCTTCCTCTTGAAATAAGGGATCCTCGTTTTGATGTCCTCAAAAACAGATTCTGTGCTATTCGCATTCAAAAACGGCGCAGAGTTAACTGGCTTTCTCTTCAATACTTTGCCGAAGTTTAAAATTTTTATTTCTTTTGAAAACTATATTTTCTAGAAGATGGTAGAATTTTTAATTCGCACCAAAAGTTTTAGCAGATTAATAAAACATCAATATTAAGTTAATTAAGGTAACCTTACAATGGCATCTTTAACTTCGTCCAGGTAGGTTCTCTCTTGACATCAACATTTTGCGGGTTTTCAAAACAAAGAAAAAATAATAATCTGTTACTGAAGTCGACTTTTTGATAGAAGTTCGACTGGAAGTTCTATATAGATTTCTTATTTCACGTCAAAAGAAATATACTTAATGACAAAATTTTCATGACTCTTAATAACTTGCGTTTCTAGCAGAGCTTGCTTCCCTAAAATTTTGAAACGTTATGTTAATGAATTTTGAAGATCTTTTTTTCTCACATGGCTTGCTGGACGAGAATTTTTTGACGTTAAAACTATTGAGTCATTTAAAATTATTTGTATGTTGCTCCTGTCGTATAATTTTGAAATGACATATGTACTAAGTATGATATGGGCACTTAGAGGAATATTTAAAAGAAGAATGAAGATTTTTCTCTGGAGTTTAAGATTTTTTTAAAAATCTTTTAAAAATTGTTCATTATTTGCCATAATTACTTTAGAGTGTAAGTCACAAAGAAATGCGCTGAGGATATAGGTCTGTAGTACTATCTAGGTATAACATAATATTGTAATCTCAGATAATTCGTAACAGCTGTTTGATTTGAACATTTTGGAGCTGTTATTGGGTAAAATTGAATGTTAATCTAAAAACAACTTCTTATTTTGGTAATTCTATCGTGTTTTTATCTGGTTTTTAAACGTTGCTTTTCATTTTAGAAAATTTAATTAGTGGGCAGGTATCTATGTTATTTAATTTTCCGCTTTTCGAGGTGATTTTTGACATTGACTTTATATGAATGGGTTTATTCTTTTTTTCTGTTCAATTGAACTTTTCTTGTAACTTCGAAAAAGTTTGAATAACTTTTGAAAAAGAGCTGTATGTATCATTTAGAGTTAATGGCAATTTTACGATTTTCAATTACCTACATATATATATATATATATATATATATATATGAGTAATTTTTTCAAATGCTCTGATGTGAGTATTTTCTGTTTTCGACCGGTTTCTAGAAATTTTCACTGGTGGAGAATTTTTAATGACTAATCCAATTAAATATTTTGTTTTATTTCTGATGATTATTCGACTTGGTTGTGATTTTTTTTACTGAAAAATTACTTGAAATTTGTGACTGTTGTACGATCAAATGTCCTCGATTATTATTGCTTAATTTTATTTTTGATGTCATTATAAGCTTTTATTCTATTCACTACTGCGATTTTATATATACCAATACTGCAGCCAATCTTCCGAAACAAAATAATGTTTATTTCGCATGACACTAAAGCAAAATAAAGCATATGCTTGTGATTTTTTATGATCGTATAATGATTTCAAAACCATAATTGGTTATTTTGTAGTTCTCCATTTAATTTCTTCAATTTATAATTTAATATTTCTGAAGCAGTTTTTGAACGAGTTTTGAAAAAACCCCGTTTTGTATTTTTATTTTCCTTTACTTAGGTGTGTTATAGGCTAGTCATTATTTCTCGATGCGGTGCTAAATATCAAATTCAATATTTTGTCGAGAATACCTATTGATGCTTTAATCCGAAGTATTCGCCAGTTAAGTTTTACTAGCAGATAAAGTCTTGAGACACAAGAGAACAGATTCCGATTTAATTAGTTGAATCGAAACACTGAATGAGATTTTAGTCCATGGCGTCGCTTCGGTCGCGTAAATTTCTAATTATTTCTTTTCCTACCTTTAACGAAGAATAAAAAAAAATTCCTCGGATTTGCGTTTAGAAAATACAACTATTGCATTCAGTGCGGTCGGAAAACCTGGGAGCAGCACCTGTGGAAATGTGCTGATCCTGAGTCTTAGATCACGAATATATAGGTAATTCAAATTCTTATGTACACAATATATATATGTATAGAAATTAAAAAGTAAAGTGGCGGCCTTTTTTTTTACTGTGGATGTTCGTTCATCCATGTCTGAATGGGAGTATGTCGTGCTCCTTTTTTTTATTGATATTTTTCCATCCACTGCAGGTTACTTTTTCGTTTCTTGGTTGCCATATTACATATTTTGACATGAACAATTTTTTTTTTTTAATTTACAGAAATTATTGTGTAAAATTTGCGTGTCAGGTAGTGTACGTCATAAAAAAAAAAACATTTTCTGCCCGTAAAATTGATGGTTCCCCTGGACAGCTCCCTAGAAAAGGAATTTTATACCATAAAATGTTTTACTGATTATAAATAAAAAAATATTGGGCCTGTGAAAAATAATTAAATCATTTTATTTTAAGAAAATTGTATAGAGGAAAATTTTTTGCTAAGAATAAAATTTTCTGTGGAATCAACTCTTACACAAGAAAATCACGAAAACCATACTGAAATATGGTCTAAAGCAGTTGTGGGGGCTGAGTAGGGAGTATTAATTTGAGAACTGGTAAGTGATCGATTTTATATAGTTCAAGGTCCAATATGATAAGCCTCCAAAGGTAAAAAAATTATCTTTCTTATTTCTTGAGAAAAAGGGGGGTTACAATGTGACAACCTAAAAGGTATGCCACTTTACCGAAAATACCCCACAATACCTCTTGTTAAGAAAAAATTCCGTCATTTTACCTGTAATATATATATATATATATCATACCTGCGGGGGTTGGTAAGCAAAACTGGGACACCTTATATATATTTCCACTCTTTGCTCATTTTGGCACTTTTAAGAGTGTATGGAGCCTGCTGTTTGATATGTGGCAATGAATCTGGGGGTAGTGTTGAAGGCTTTCATGGGCTACACAGTTGTGCCGAAATTTTTGAAATTCATCCCCCTAAGTTTCCGAGGGAAAGGCTCTCAAAGTTTTACAAAACCACCATGTTGTCATCTCGATAACTCCCATAAATTAAAAGATTTTGGGTTAAAATTTTTATGGAAGTTGGAGACTATTAGACCCCAAGTACAACATGAGCATTGAGCTTTGAGTATTAAGCATCACTGGGTAAAAATGCTCAACTCTCACACTCAGCATCATAAATATTTTATAATGACAGTGAGTGTAAGTGTTAATGTTCAAGTTGTGTCGGAAGCCTTGGGGACTGGTTTGGTTTTGAATTTGAGTGAAATCAATCAGTTGGTTTTCAAATGGCAGGAATTACAAAATTTGACCCTTTTGGAAAATACACACTTACCACAGTTGATGCGGGGAAGAGATATTTAAAATTCAAGTCCCAATTGATTTTCAAACTTGAAAATCCTAGGGACAAAAATAATTTAACTGTTATAATGAATAGGCACTGGTCAACCAACTTAACAAGCACAGTCATTTTTGGATGATGTCAATGATTCCTTAAATTGGAATTAGCCAATCACATTGCAGTGTTTGACACATTAAAATCTAGCCAATTTTTGGACTGAACAAAATTTATCTAAATGTTGTTAATCTAAATTGGTGCAAACAACAATCAGTAGAGAATAAGACAGAGGCTAAGGAACTGTTAATGTCATTTGCCATGTGGGTTGTATTTTTGTTTATATCGAAGTTTGCTGACTTTTAGTAATTATTTATCAATTACTTATCACACAACCCAAGTACCTACTGCAAAGTAGAATCATCGAACGACCTAGGTTGGAACCTTGTATATTTTTTATTTCATGATGGTAGGAAACTTCAGACAACAAGAGCTTCGATTTATATGCTTACTTTTACATATATGTATTGTGTATATTATAACGGTGTCAGACTGAAGTTCCACTTCACTGAAGAAAATGGATGAAAATGCCAGCTAATGAAAAACTAAGGGGATACAAGCGCCGCTCAATATGGACAAAAGCACTAATTTTTGGGTGCAGAAAGCATCACATTTTTAAGTGGATATAAGCGCCATATCCATAGAAAATCTCAACTGAAAGAATTGTAACACAGCGGTACTTTGCTTGAAAACCTAGTTTGCCAATTATTTACATCTTTGATTCAACAAACAATCGTGAATTTAAAATGCCTGAAAAAATTGCATAAAACAATCGATAATTATCGATATCTAACAAATATATCCATCTATCAAAATTTCAGCGTTACAGTTTTAAGTAAAATAATTAAAATAACACTTTACTCCTTAAATATGGAAAATATAATTTAACCAACACACGAAACTTGCTTTTTGCCAGAAATTTCCTTTTGTTTTATATTTGTTTTAGAGATTACTGAATTATTACTCATATCATCAATGAATTTTGAAGTGAAACTTTCTTCCTACCAGTAGTAAACTTGTATAACCTTGACATGATGAATCTGACCATAAAAATCATTTCCAGTTAAAAAAAGGTTTGAGTTCTGCTGGGGCATACTCAAAGAATTGATGTGTAAACATAAAATAGTGTGGATGTGTGTGTACACAAGGCATCACACACAAACGAGAGTTACGATTGTAAAAATTAGTTACGCAAATCTGATGATCATAATTCTCGTTTAGCCCCTATTGTCAACACTGAAAGCTAAGATGTCTACGCATCAAAAAATCACACTCAGGGGATTGTATCATGGAGCTAATATTGGTTAAAAATATTTGATGTCAGTGAACTGAACTGTTAAGCATACATCTGATTTGTTTTTACTAAAGAGAAAAAGGAGAAAAGTGGGTTTGGGAGAAGAAGACTCGTTATAATAAAAATTAAAAAATGGGGATTTGGAAAGAAAAACCCCTAATAATAAAAGGGGGTTTTGGATTTTTATCTATTCTCGTTTTGTAGTTTATTTTGTCTACATCAGCGGGTATGTTTTTTAGGGCACTTATTTCATATTTTCCTTTCATTTTTTTATTTAACCTATTCTTTGACCCCCAATGGTTTCAAAAAGGTCCGAATTTTGATTTCTCATATTTTGTGGTGTGATACCTACCTCAGCGGGTATGTTTTTTGTGGCACTAATTTCAAATTTGATGTTCATGTGCATTTAACACATTCATCGACCCCGTGAGGCTTAAAAATGGGGTCAAATTTTTACTTTTCTTATTCTGTTGTGATATATTAGAGGATATGAGTTTTGAAACTCTGTTTTTGAATTATACTTTTTTTTCTTAATATAGGAAAGAAAACTGAAAAAATGGCCGTTTGGAAGGTATAATTGATTTTTAATAGAAGATTACATGAATTCAGGGGTATTTGAGAAATATCTTGTAAGAAGTTTCATATCCACCACCTATCCCATGATACATTCATTTTTTCCCCTACTTGTCAATTTTTCTACGTATTTTTCCCTGAAGAAAATCCGTGAACCCTTCCCATAGGTGTATTTTATACTTGGTGCCTCAGGGACTGTTCTTTAACAGATTCTGAAGCATAATATGAAACTGGAAGTGGCGCAATTGGCCACCTTACATTCAGGATGTGGCGCTTATAGGCTGTACCTTTGATAATTTAGTACTGGATACCCGCATGTAGCGCACAAATCTTAACAACAATATTCACCCTAAAATAAACGTGAGTTTCACTCAATTTCTCTGGATTCACAGCAGTGCACTCACTTAACTTTAAATTCATAGGATCAAAAAACTGAAAACAGACGCAGAAAGACCTACTGCATGTCCAATTAAATGCTTTAAACTGATGGCACGTTTCGTTAATAAGTATTAGTGAAATAAAGCTACTTGGTATCTAGTGCTACGAGATGGAAAGGCTGTACCCGTATAATATATGTACCTATAATAGTACTTAACATGTTTGTTTGATTTGCCACATCTTCTTATATCTCACAGCTAAGATGCAAGGATGTAACTATTCGTGTGTTAATATTTACACGAAGCTATTTGATTTTAGTTTTGATACAGCTGGCTGTAAAAAAGTTATTCACATCTTTGCATCCACATTCAAGCAGTTTTAGATGGCTGCAAGGCGAGTACAAAGTTTTTATTGGATATGTGGATCATATATCATTGTTATGATTATCGAAAAATTCAAAAGTGGATGTAAAGTGCCGTTTCATTTAACTCATAATGTAAATTTACAACCAGCTGCAAGTTTTACAACCAGTGAAATTTTTTTGCATCTTTTTTACACCTCGCATCCAGTGGTTGCAAGATGCAATGCAAATCAAACAGACCTATCTTAGATGTAAAAGCCACTTCTGTGACACTATCTCATGAGCATAGTTACAGATATATTTGGCTATGAGTTTATTTAAATTTCAATCTGATTCTAAATAATTTTTTTCTTTATCGTGTAACTGATTAATATTGATAAATCGGACGTATTTATTGTTAACGCGGTAAAGGCTGCAATTTTTGTTCGATAGTTGAGAAATTTTTATCAAACATTAGTACTAAGCCAAGGACCATACCATTCAAACTGGGTACTGATGGGCCTTATGGTACGTCTATTTGGTGCAATTATATTGAATTTTTGAAGGTTTAATGGCTCTAAAATTCATAAATTTCCAACAATAGTTACATAATTTATATAGACATTGATTTTGCCCTGTTTTAACATGCCTCTAAATTTGGTTGCAATTAGCCTTATGGTTTAAGCCTTTAGGCCATTCAAGGGCCTGATTTTTAATAACTCGATAAAAGTCTCGCAATTCTTGTCCAATAACACAAAATTTGGTCAAACACTACTTTTAATGCAAGGACCAGACATATCGGTTTTTATTTTCGATTGGTCAACTTGTTCCCGAGTTATTAGGTATTTATTTTAGTCTTTTGTATAGAACCTACAGTTGAATTTCTTTGGGGTAAATCAATTCCCAAAATTTTATGATTTTTTCTAAATTCCAGTTAGGCCTATTATGAGATTTACGTAGGTATTAAGTTTCAGTATTATATTGGTATCTTCTTACTTTTCTCATTTTTATAACAATAAGTTTTAATTTTTTAAAGTATATATTTTTTTAATCATTTCTAAGTAGGTAGGTATTTAAATTATCGTATGCTTTTATTTAACTTCATTTGAGAACAGAATTTAGACTTTGTTTTTGCTTCTTTTGTGGATGGACCCGTAATAGTTACCGAGTTTGTCGCTAGAGCATGCTAAAGTATTACCAAAATGCTAAGATCGCAATTGCCTGTTAGATTAAGTGTTTCTGTGTGAATGATATAGAGTTTGTTAGATTTCACTTTACACGTTTTACACTTGTCTAATATATAAAGACAAATTGGCATTCTTTGTTTATAATGTTCTCCCAATGTACTGAATGAAATGTTTCAAAATTCATACCACATATGAAGAATATTCTACAGGTGGTTTATAGACCGCAAAAATTAAAATTTGTTCCTCCAAACTGCTGAAATTGAGGTTTAAAGTTGTTTGCATAAGTGTCTGTGTATGAGTGCATGTGTGAAAGTAATCTTAACATAGTGTCTGTGTGTGAGTGCTAATAAAAATTACTTATCTAATGAATAATGTGGAATACCTTGTCGTGAGAGATATTCACACTAGAAGGTCTTCAACAGTATTTGCGTGTTCTGCCACTTCATACAATTAAGTATGGGAGAGCCAAATCCTCTGCGAACACTGGCGATTTTTGAGCCGGTTCTGAGAGTTTATATACAGGATTTGGTACACGCACACAGACACACATGCATACGTATATGTACGTAATTATGTCATGCGTTACGTCGTTTCTTGTCTCTGTTGAGGTGATAAGAAACGACGCAGTGCGTTTGGTACCGGGTCGTGACATTACCGAGATCGTTATCAGGTAATTGATCTCGGCCCGTACAATGTATCTTACCTGTACGTACGTACAGGTACAAACATACAAACGCACCAGTGTAAATTCGTTTAACGTCATAAAGACGATTATTGCCAGCCTTTGGGCGGCGATTGTTGTCGAGGGGTGCGAGCCCCTTTTACCTCATACGAGTAATGTCCCCACAAATAACCCAACAAGAGGCAAAGCTATACATCCCCTAATTGGTGACTTTGTTTATGTTAATGTCAGCAGATCATTCTAGACATGCATTTTTATTTTTTTCATATTAAAAAGAATACGATAGAAAAAACTCTTAACTCAGCAGCTCCGTAAGAAAAAATAGGTTTTTAAAAAATGTAAAATTAGATAGTCATTAAAAAGTTATTACAAGATCGTAGTATAAATATTTGTTCCTGTTGGTTCAAAATTAGGCATTTTATAGGCAAAATAAAAACAAAAATAGTGTTACTAGAAGTACTGTGCGATCGATCTGCACTATAGCAAGTAATAATATGTCACAGTAAATATCCGATTTAAATTTCGTAGCTCTTAGTCGAAAATTAAAAATTTTATACTCAAAACAAAAATGAAAATTGCCATAGCGGAAGATTTGGGAATTAAAAAATTATAAAGGAAAACTTGAAAATTTTCAGTTTGTAATTTTAACGTTTTCAGTTGGGAATTTTTAATTTTCTTGTCCCTCGAAAAAAAAAAAAGTTCCTTGATATGTCACTGTTGCCTATTAAAATCTTTATTGATTGACAGTAATGATCTATGGTCTTTAAGTTCTGAAATCATTAGATGGAATGTTTCAGTATATGCCCAATTAAGTCATGTAAAGAAAAGTATTAAATATAGGTGCTTCATTTAACCTCTGCCTAAAGTCTTTTTTCAAGCTTATTTCCATATTTTAAAAGCAAGAAATACAATCAGTTCGTAGAAATTATCTCTTATTGACAATAAAGTACAAATATATTTTTAGGAGCATATATTTTGGAGAAATAATACGGTTAAAAAACTGAAATCTTCTAGACTTACAGAATGGTTTCTTACTAAATTTAAAAAACTTAGAAAATGAGTCAAATATTTAGTGATTTTTGTGGTATTATTGTCTAACCGGTTTGTTAGATGAGTACTTCAGCTTGTAAAAGCATATTTTTAAAAATTCATATAAGACTTCATTGTTTTATTGCATTATAATGCGCAAAAATTTAAGTTTTACCAAATTTTTAGCTCATTCATTCATATTATACGCTTTTATTCACGTTTCTACGTAAGAAGATACACCGTAGTTCAGATTCAAACCACCGAGTTTATTTGGCGCTGTCGTCGTCATACCAGGAGATTTACGTGTATCTATTTTTTTATCCTTGTAGAAGAGTAGTGTAAAAAAACGAACTTTTAGGTAAACTTATTTCTGTTTGTTTGGAAAGTTGAATATTGTCTTCACGAAGAGAGTGGTGAACTAATAAAGAGTATTTTTATCAGCTTTTATTCTTACTCGCTACCGCAATTTTAAAATGTACCAACACTGCAGTCACTCTTCCGCGACGAAATAATGTTTATTTTTATTTCGCAGGAAGTTAAAGCCAAAAAAAAATAAAAAATTAAACGCTTTTCTTTTAAAAACTCGTTTTTAACGCCAACACTTATTCTTTAATATGGATGGATTGAACATTTTTCGTTTGGTTATTTAGGTATGTAACCAGCATCTGGAAATTGAATGGCAGCAGCTCTGATAGGGGTTTCGTGCCTTTTGGTTTACTAGTTTTCTGGGAAATTGTAGAACAAAAAATTTGTGGAAAAGTGGTTGTTCCAAGACTCCGTGAAAACGACGAAATGAATAGGGCTGAAATTTTCACGAGAGGAGAGAGAGTCTTCATATAGAAGCAAGTCTGGTGGGTGTTTGGTGCTTTTCGATTTAGTGGTTTCTGACTACAATGTTGAACAAACGTTTGCTTGAGAAAATTTTTGGTTCGTGGTTTTGAGAAAAGTACAAAGGACTGAAATTTGGATGGGGTAGATATTTGTTTTTTAATCGAGGCAGGACTCGAGTAATTCCCGAAACAACCGCAAAAATCTAGCAAGATGGGGTTTTGGGGAGTCACGATGTTGAGGGGTTTAAGGAATGGCGTCGTCTATGTCGTTCAAAGAAATTATTTTCCCATTTAAGGCGTAATTGGCTGCGGCGCTATGGACAGCTGATGCCAAGGGGCGCATTTTTACCCATTTTATTTTAATATTGTATTCCAGGGGATGGAGAGTTTTGGAATTGGTTGAAATTGAAGTCGGGATTAATTTCAAAATTATTTTATCATTGCAATGATAACTTGGTAACTATTTTTTTTTGTAAAAAGTATTGCCTATTCCTTTTTTTTTAATTGGTTCTGCTATGCGTACACTTGGTATTACGATTACAAGTTGCGGCGATGAATACGAGCTACGTCAGCCACGTCTTCAGATAGATGTGGGAAAGGGTATCACACTCATTAAAAAAAAAAAAGTGATTAACGAGTACTAATTATTTTTGACGTTGAAATCGTTAATCGAAACAGGCTCGTATTTGGTGAGTGAGAACGCAGTCAGTAGCACCAATTAGCGTTTGGCCTTCTGCGAAGCCGTATACTTTTACGCGCGGTACTCCGGTTTTGTTTAGCTGCTGTGGAAGTGTTGCTGTGTTGCTTAACTGCAACCCTTTGCAGATGGCCGCACCCGCTGATCGATGCGGGCTACGCTGCTTATTTGCTGGCCGGTGTCGCTGACTTGGTAGCCGGATGTTGGGGCCGGTGTGGCGGGTAGATGGGTGGTACCTAGACGAAGGAATCGCGGATTAGTCGTGGTCTCGTAGATGGATGAAATGATTCGCCAGTCTTGGCTCGGCTTGTGTTGTGTGATGGGACGACGGCGCGAGTGTGGTGCGAGTGAGTGGGTGGGCGACTGGTTGTGGGGAGTTCACGAGCGCGCACACTCGTCGTTTGATTTGGCAACATTGCGTGTACTTAGAGGTTGGACGAGGCCGCAGTCCTAAATAATGGACCGACTGAGGATGCAACGACGACGACGACGACGTCGTGTCTAACCTTGGGTTAGACGTTCGACCGTAAACACAGTGCGTCTGTTGACTAACAACCGTAACATCCGAAACCGAATCTGAACCTCTTCGCAGCTCGTTTACCGTTTCACTTTTTTACACGTAATTATTGTCTGCTGTCCGAGCATTTTATTCGCTCCGGCAATTTCAGTTTTCTCGTGTCCGAATTCCGCGTTGTGCGTTGTGCGTTGTGCGTTGTGCGTTGTCTTCTCGGCGCTCATCTCGTTGAAAATATATACCGGTACTTTTTTTTTTTAATTTCCGGAATCCTAAAATGGAGGAGTAAGTAACAGCCTGTTCGACGGGCTCATTCGTTGCCGACGTCAAAGTTCAAAAGTTGCTTCTCATCGGGCTTCTATTTTTGTTGGTTGCGATTTCGAGCGTAACGCGGATTTGTTGTTTCTTCGCCGCAGACCGCACCGATCTGTTGGCTTTTTAATCGTTTGCGCTTCTACTTCTACCGCTTCTTAGCTATCGCTTGTTTTTTCTCTGTTAATTGGCACTCACGACCACGCACAAATCAGCGTAAGTTTGAAGTAATGTGAATGTGTTTTGCAACGATATCGGCTGTGGTCCGAACTCGGTATAATAATAATTGTAAAAAATTATGTTCTTATTATATATGGGCGTGAGCTTGTTAACTGACTTTTTTTTTTTTCACTTGTAATTTTTTTAAATTCACGTTCAAGTTGCGAAATTTCGACCATAATAATAATTTTTTACCACGGTGGTGCTAAATTTTTAAAAATTCGGTTTTTGCACTTTGGCGTTTGAATAAAAAGTCCGATTTGTAAAGTCAAATGCGATAGGCCTATTATTGTTGATGTTGTGCAGTGAAATTAGTGAATTTCTTCCCCTGGTCTTACACCCTTGACCAGAGGAGACCAAAGTCATCCCTTCGCGAGGAAAATTTCAGTATTTTTTATTTTCGTAATAATAATACTTAATATATGGTGAATCGGGCTAAAATGTTGATATTAATTGTATTCTCTCGGGCGATGGGATTATTTTACGATTTTCGAAATAATGTTTGACATTTTCATTTAGGCTATTGTTGACTATACATTACTAATAAAAATTACCTTGTTGGAGTCTCACAGACCGTACGTTTTATGTGGGTGATGTTTGCGATAACATAAATTAGGTGATACAAATCTCCGCAGTTCTGCAGTGGTTGGACGTGAAACTTTCATTATGGAATGTTTGGGGTGAAGACGTCAAGTCAAATTAGTTTAAAGGGAAAAATATTTTCGAATCAAATTTCTTAGTTTAAACAAACCCCCAGTGTGAACTAAACAGGTTAAGAGTATAACTTGAGATTCAGAAATTACATTTTGAGCGAAACGCAGTTAGTATTGTCAGTCTACCAAATCTTTTATGATTTTAACGAAATTACGTCGCAAATTCTTCGCTTTGTATCCCTTCTACGATGTAATTTCGTTCGAGAAATTTTTTATTAAGCGTTTGATTGGGTAGCCATGGCCATATATTTACAGTCGTCATTCAGTAATACTTGACCGTAGGGGCATTTTAGCTGAGTGAATTCACTCGAGTTACATTCTGACCAAATTTAAGTGGATAAAATAACGTTTTAAAAATACCGAAACTATCGGTACATTTATTTTTTCCCATAAGTGGTTCACTCGAGTAAACTTAACAACTAAGAATAGTTCTAATTTATTTTATTAACCCTAAGTCAAAATTCTCTTTAATCATGCAGCGTGTTCCAAGAATCGAGTGCCCAACGTCTGTGGAAAGTAAGCTACTTATCGAGTACAATAAAAAAGTTTTGTATACATTTCGCCTATTCTTAAAATTGAAGTGACTACGAGGTTGAAAAGTTTAAAAAATGATGAATTTCCAGTTTTTCTTTGTTTTTTTTAATAATCATTTTTTCAACGGCAGTAATTTTTAGTTCGTTGAAAATACAAAAAATAAGGTCACAGGTTCCAGTTGACCTATCTGTAGTATAAAAGGAACTGAACGAGTTCGAAAATTTCAATTTTCTTGAAAATTTTGACAGTGAGATTAGTTCAAAGAAAAAAATCATCTACCTCCCACCTTAAACGATATTTGAAAATTTAATATCGACGTCCCAAAGAGATTAGAGATGACAAATATTAAAAAGTTTCGATAATGATGTTCAAAAACTACCGATAATATTGATAGTTTCGATAATTTCGATAGTGTGTCATCTTCATTACTTTCGCTTAAACACGTCATAGGAGGGCTAGGATGTTTTCTTTATGGAGCAAAAGAATTTTGAAGGCGCCCTCCGTAAACTTATGAAAATTTAAATTTGAGTTTGAATGTCTTGATTTTATGTTGTCGTCATAAGTTTAAAGAAATGTGTAATAGCAGTTTCATTAGAAAAGATTGGTTTTCAGAAGGGGGCTAGTAGTTCAACTTATAGAAAATTTTGTGAGGAAAATTTTGATATATCTGTAATGGCATAAAGTCGTGGAAATACTCTTTCATGGAGTTACACCTTATATGAGAATATCAGTATCAAGAATGAATATTAATATCTCTGAATATCAGTTATTCGAGTAATTTACTATCCGCACTCGCATAGTAGACCTTAACTTTAAGGAATCAAACTTTAGATAAAATAATAATTTTGTACATACAACAGTACAGGTAAATATTTTAGAGAACACGGAGTCTCAATAATATACAGTACAATAATTAAGATTGTCTGAAACAGTACAAATTATTCTATGAAAACATGAGTTTATATGTTTTCTGGGATCTGTTTTTACACTAGTTTGTGTTAAGTAAAGATAAAGTGAAATAAAAGGATTTGTATATTCGAGGGACCAGTGTAATTGAGGTCACCAAATACCATTATATTTCATCTACATGTAACACAGTTCAACAGTTATAAAGAAAAAGAAGAGTAAAATGAATTCAGGGATATTGTTAGTGAAATAAAATTATATAGCCTGTGTGTTCGAATACATTTGTTCATATTTTTTATGGAAGAATAATATATGTTACAATATCTGCAAACATTTATAAAAAAGTACCTTACTTTGACAAAATTTTTAATTTCAGTCAGATCATCTTGTAGGAAATGTATGAGGAATATTTCTTGTTTCAAACATTTTTTGGAGGATGCCTTGTTTCCACGATACAGAAAAAAAAGGGTAAGGGGGCTAAAATGTGACACATAAAATTTTCTTCAGCACATAGGGAGTGGGACTTTTTATAGCGTATTTGTGACACTTTACTTCGCATATTCCAGCAAATTCCCTTTTTCTACTCAAAAATTGTTTTTTAAATGTCCATTTTGCCTGTTTTTTCTCACAAAATAGTGTGAAGCAGTATAGATATCACCTGTTTTGGAAAATACAATTATTGCATTCAGTGCAGTGGTGTGACCTAAGGGTGAGACCTGTGGAAAAGCGCTGATCCTGAGTCATAGATAAGGAATATACATATTGGTCACTCATATTCTTCTATACACAATAATATCAAAAATAAGTCAGTACTAGTTTTGACTAGTCAATACTATTATTGACTGAAAATGATCAATGTAAAAAGTCAGTCTTAGTCAAAATACTTTTTTATTCATTATACAAATCTGTAGAAGAAATGATGGGGGCTTCACCCCCAATCCCTCCTTTTGAAAATTTTTTAATTTTTTAACCTCTAAGTAGCTACAAAATGGAAAGTGAATGTAGATGAATTCATTTCACATACTTAGTTATAATAATATAAGAACTAAATCTTCAGCTTTTAAAATTCCATCTATATAATAAAACGGGCCTGGAAATACCCAAATTTTCAAAATTTGATATGATCAAAAACCTGCATTTCTGGAATCATTAGAGGTTGTCCAGGGTTGCCCTTCAAATATTATGTTTATCTTGTGAGTGTGCAACACCACACATGGAACAAATAAAGTATTAACAAACTCAGTTAAAACAAGTATGAAAATCTGAAAATAACTTGAAAATCCATTTTTGCATTAACGCAATCCGTCCTGATTGGACAAAATCCATTTCTAAACTTTGTTCCTTACCATTATGGATAGTAATCACAATAGAACACACATATAGATTATATTTAGTATACATATGTTCCTAGGCCTGGAATGAAAAACTTAGTAAGAACTTTCACAGAACTGAATTTAAGAAAATTTTCATTTTTTGTAATTTGTAATTTTCAAATACATTTCTTCTGATTGAGAAGATTATGGAAGATCTTAATTTTCCCACTATATTTATCTAACTAATTATGTGGAACTAATTATTCAAATGTAATGAGAATCTCCACAACACTGGTATTTTCATCTGGAATTCAGGTGTGAAATTTGGCATTGATTTTTAGTTATAGACTTTAGTTTTTCTAGATTTTATTTCATACTATATTCGTATATAGATGGGGATTTTAAAGGTACATT
Organism: Ericerus pela; assembly: GCA_011428145.1. Taxonomy (NCBI): domain Eukaryota; kingdom Metazoa; phylum Arthropoda; class Insecta; order Hemiptera; family Coccidae; genus Ericerus; species Ericerus pela. The sequence continues at coordinate 541,627 of WOFM01000108.1, read as the reverse complement.
AGTACAACTAAGTATGTGAAATGAATTCATCTACCTCCACTTTCCATTTTGTGGCTATCTAGAGGTTAATCAACTGAGGTTGTAGGCAGCAACTGCATTAGCTGCACTGTCTGTAACTACATAATAAACTTTCAATAAAAGAGACAAATCTGTCGCAACATTTGTTAAGCTTTTTGAAATACTTAATGCCGTGTGACTTTCAGGAAGTAATTTAGTACTTGGAGGTGTACTATGTACCCAATTCATTTTCAAATATAAAATGACATATCATTGTCATGTAAGCTTTAGTATTTATATAAGTCCTAATGTCAGTTGTAATTTGATATGCACTACTTTAGAAAGCATACCCAATATAATATTTTTAACTTCATTCTAGAGTGAGGTTATCAAAGAATTTAATATCATTTTTTTGATGGAGGAATGTATTCAAAGTTTTCTAACAATTGTAATGCTTTAACAAAATTTTTGAATCCAACTCCACTAACAACTCTATGGCATAAAATCAGTAGCTATCATCATACCTAATTTCTTATTCAAAATTTTTTGTTCAGGATGCAATTTCTTTTTCAGTGGAAGATAACTGTTAATATCCGTTTGCTAAGGATGCTGTTTCTTTAAGGCCGCAATCTAGTGAAGAAAAATCTCAAATTATGATAAAAAATGTATGATAAATAAAGGAAAAAATAAGCATAATATGCATACTTCACCTATTGTTTTTTTGTATGTGTATTGATGGCATTAACAAAGATGTGTTTTATGATTCGTTGAATTCTCACTTGTTTTACAGGACTTTCCACAAAGTTTGCATTTTACAGTATTATCTGATGATTTAGCACCAAAAAATGTCTAATAAGTGACGCTGGAATTAGTAGTTTTTCCAACTTGATATAAAAAAAATTAAACTATGATAAAATAAAATTGTAATTCAAAAAGAAAAAAAGGAAAGAAAATATATAAAATATGTAATTCTGTTTCTCATTTACCTTCAACTTCAGTTTCATCACTTATATTTTTGTTATTTGGGATTGTGGGGACAATACTCGTATGAGATTTTAGGGGCTCGCACCCTTCGATGACAGTCGCCGCTCAAAGGCTGTCAATTATTTGTCTCAATGACGTTAAACAAAATACACTTGTGCGTTTGTATGTTTGTACTTGTATGTACAAACAGGTAAGATACATTGCACAGCCCGTGATCAATTACCTGATAACAATCTCAGTGATGTCACAGGCCGATACCAAATGCATTGCAATGTTTCTTATCAGCTTGACGGTGACAAGAAATGCAACTGATGACATAATACCATACATATATGTACGTATGTGTGTCTGTGTGCGTGTTCCAAATTTGGTATATAAACTCTCGAAACTGGCTACAAAATCACTAGTGTTTGCCGAGGATTTGGCTCTTCCATACTTTACAGTATGAAGTTGCAGAACACCAGTAACTGTAGAAAACCTTCTGCGTGTGAATATATCTCACAACAAGGTATTCCACAGGTGTTATTAGGTTCTTTCTTCTGAATAAACTTGTCAAGAGTAGATATGTGCCATGACTGAGATGAATAAAACCTTCAAAAACAATTGGTTCTGTGCTGATATTTATATCTGTTCTTGAAATTATGGAGTGGTGCAACTGTTAGGTGAACAAACAAAAACAAAACCCGAACCTATTACTTTTTGATTGACCTTTTTGCTTTTATCCTTAATTTCGTAGAATTTTTTTTTTTTTTTTTTTACGTTGCGGAATATAACCGCCAGGCCAGTGTGACTTAAGTCGTGTGAAGCAACGGTCCTATGTGTCTGACCTTAAAATATTTGGAAGGCCATTACCGTCTTTCACTTTTTTCACTCTCAAAAATTTATTCACTTTTCACTTTGAAAAATTAACCAATATCTGCTATTTAGACACTTTAAATCGAGTTACAACATATCAATGTATGTATTGAAATGAAATCTTAAAAATATGTATTTTAAACGTCTCTAAACTTTAAACTTTATCGTTGTTTCTTTTCTTGTCGGTCGTTTTCGTTTTCATCGACTGCCAGGTTTCGTTTTCACGTTTTCTCCTTGTTTTAGTTGGTTTTAATTGGTGCGTTCTGAGAATAGTTCGGCTCTTCTACTTTGGCTTTGCGAACGCTATTATGATAATTCTTTTCGAACTTAGATCTGGATCTCGCTTTTCTCCTCATTAGTTTAAGTCCAATCAGTATGTAGGCTACATTTTAATTTCACAAAAATGGGGATACCTAGTTTTAAAAATTGGCATTTTCATAAATTTCTACGTTTAATCGGACGCATCCTGAACTGCATATTATTTTGCTAAATTAAGCTATTCACGCCCGGTCCCGGGATATAATATTGCATTGATAAAATTTTGAAAAATAGCCTACCCTACCGAGACTTCACATGGCATTTAATTTGAAAATCAGTTGAGCAGGAAAAAATGTTTCGAGACAAAATTTGTAAAGAAATGTGGTCCTCTGTAATTTTTATAAAAACTACTTTCCGTCTAACGCCCACTGAAAATGAAATATTCTCAAAAAACTTATTTTGTGTGGAATTTTTCCACTATGGGGGGAGAGTGGTAGCCCTTCAAAATGGCTAACTGAGTATGTTATTTACAGGGTGATTGTTGGAATCGAAAAATTGGGCTTGTTGAGATGAAACGAGACGAAAATCGGGGAAAGAGTGGTTTGGCCGACTTTCATCGATAAGAAAGAGGGGGTCTTACGAAGGCTTAAATGGGCTTACCATGTGATTAATTTCAACAATCGCCCGCACAGAACATCGAAATGTAATTTAGTTTTCAAAGATGTATCTTTTTCAATGTGAGTTATTTTAAGCCACCCACTTACCAGATTCATGAACTACTTCGTAAAAATACGCTTGTTTGTTGGGGACTAAGGTTTTTTTTTGTAGTTTGAAAATATTTTTTGGTAACATTTTGAGGTTGTACAATCTATGGTTAATATAACAAGCTGCCGTCCGTGGTAGTCAGTCTGTGGTTCGGTGGTTTAGTTTGGTCTCCGACATTATTCATTGTCATCACTGCGTATGTACTTTTGACTTCTAGTCAATTTTATATCGACTGCGTACGGAGGGGGTTATTCACGTTTGAAAATTAAAAAATTAGAAGGGTGTAATTGAAGAAAATGAGAATTTAAGATTAAAAAAATTACTGTCATAAATTTGGGCATATCCACCAATAAGAGCTACTCGTTTAGATTAAAGCAGTCTTTTTTTTTTTTTTTTTTTTTTTCAATAAAATTTATTATTGTTTGGTTTGTTGGTTATTTGCTCGATGAATGTCTGTCCGGCATGAAATGGCGAACATTGAAGAGAGAAATCAAAAAAAAAGAAATTAATAGAAGCGTAAAAATAAATTCATTATTTTGCAGGACTTACCGATGACTTACTTTCACCGAGGTGGTGGTAATTTAAAAAAATAGATTTGCACTTATTTCTTCACACCGTTAAAACGCCTGTTAATCGCATTCGTATCGTTATCGCCGAAGATAAATTTGTAAATTTTTTAATTGATTTCATATTCGTGTTTATTAATTTTCGTATTTTCTTTTTCTCAGAACCAGAGATTCGTTGTACAACACTGAAGAGGGTAGTTTGCGAATGTACCTTCGCGGTCGTCCGATTTGTTTGTACGCGCCGTCCGAACTGGTCGACTCTTACGACATTTCCAAGGTGATTACCCCTCCACAGTCGAGGTTAAAATTGGAATGGGTGTATCCTTTTGAATCGATTGAAATCGATATATAATGACATATATAATTATGTACTATAGCTGTTGTTCCCTGCCGCTTCGCCTAGCGAGATAACCGTTTTCTCTGTGTTTGCCTCATTTCCTTATTTTTACGCCATTTTTATTTCATCCTAAATTATTGTCCAAAACTTGGGTAAATTAAAAATTGGGCTAGTAATTTAAATTCAGTGTCGCAAAAGCATATCCTAGGGTTTATAGCAACTGACTATATCCGAATATATTTTGTTGACCCCTTTTTTGTGATCCTAAAAAGGCGGACAATTAATTCGATCCAAAATTTTAATTCAGCGCCATAAAAAAACGTATTTCGTCATTCATTACTTGAAACTATGTGAAAACATTTTCTTCGACCCCCATTTGTGGTCCCAAAGAAGCGAATAGGTGATTCAGCTGAAAATTAGACCCATATTGAGGCTTTTTGTATCTTTTTTCTTAGACAAGTGAACAATTCGAGTGAAAAATATGTTTTCCTCGCAACAGACGAAAGAGGAATCGAATAACACAAACACGGAGAATGAGAACAGATTAACCAAATCGGTGCTACCGACTGATGAACGAGTACCTAATTTACGTAGTTGAATTGCAGTTCAGATTAGTAACGGGAGTTTCACTGGGTTTTTTTACGAGCTACAAGCCGACTTTTTTGGAAGCTGCGTGTAGTGTAAGCAAGCAGCTATCTTGTTTTGAAGTTCACTTGTAGATAGCTTAGAAAAGAGCCCAGTGAAAACCATTATACTATATTTTAGGCTAAATGTATGAAAAAAGTATGGTCGTGTATATCCTAACGCCCCCTCCCCCTCCCAAAGAATCTAATTCACCGCCCCAAAAAAAAAATTACCTATGATGTATGTATCACTCGACAATATCTGAAAATATTTTGTTAAGCCCTTCCTTTTATTATAAATTGGGCCAAAAATTCGAATTCTGCGCCCCAAAAAACGAATCGCACGATGTATCACTTCGTGTCATTTGAAAAAAATTATCTTACTCGTTGTTTGTGTTCTTAAGGAGTTACAATACACACACACGCACACAGGAGGAAAGTAAGAACGCAGAGACAATCATGCAAAATGTCGTGTAAAAACGTGAAATGTGTGAACTTGGCGCACGTACACAAACACACGCACAGATCTGTAAACTACAGTACACGAGCTCGGAAATTTTACTCATTATTGAAAAACCGCTCAAGTTTTTGAGATGAAAATAAGCCTATCTTTCAATTGGGCACGCGTTTCTTTGTGCCAAATTTCAAATAAATTCGTGTAGCGTGATCGAGTTCCAAACATTCAAACACACTTTCGCATCTATATTTTATACTATAATATATAAAGAGGAAAATTTGGAAAAATGTATGTTAAGGGTAATCTCAGAATTTGCCGAACCGATGTTGATGAATTTTTGTACGTGCATTCTTCATGAACCTGAGAGGTTTCTAGGCTTGGTTCTAGTATTTTATCACTTCGGAAAACTTATTTATAAAGGAAAATTGACGAAGGTTGGATTATTAGCGCTGCGTGCGTATAAAGTGAACAGAGGAAAAACAACATGAAAACATGGCGCTTCATTCAGTGGCCTTTTCCTGATTCTTAATTTTACATCACCGGACATGTACTTTGAGGCGCTGAATTCGAATTTGACGCTAATATTATCGTTAGACACATTCTTCGATCCTCATTGGGTCCAGAAAGGGGTGAATTTTGTATTTTTAGATTTTGTTTTGTAATATATCAGTGAACGAAGGTCCTAAGCATCTATCGAGTAAAGCTGACACCACGGGCAGCTAGTTTATGATATAGGTAACGAAGGAAGTAAGGATTATTAAAGTTTTAGCTACTTTTTGAAGAAATGCTATCGTGCCATCGGCGGCGGCGTCTTATTTTTCCTTAACATCGATTCGTGCGCAGATACGGGTACCGAGGTAAAGACTGTCGTTCGAATTTGTATCTGCTACCGACCGGCGAAATCGTTTATTTTGTAGCCGCCGTCGCAGTTCTCTACAATTCCGAGGAGCAGAGTCAACGTCATTATGTGGGGCATACCGACGATATCAAATGGTAATAATGCGTTATGCTCGCGAATCTCTCGGTTCTCGCGTAATTCCGAGTTTATCGAGCCCGTCGATTTCAAATGCCAAATTGAAAGCGAAACGATCATCGCCGTTATCTTATCGTACGTATACGTACGACAGGTACTTGCGGCTACTTTTCGTCCTCTTGTACTCGCTGAAAAACTTGCGTATTAAAAGTTGTAGCGAGAACCAGCATATTTTGAAATTTTACTTTTTAGGCTGCTGACCGAAAATCTGCCTGCCGTTCAATCCCAATGGTACTTCCTCGCTTGTGCGTTAAAAGTATTATATTTTTTGTCGAAATTCTTCGGTCTCATGTTCATCCGATGTAATAAATTCATTTTTAATTTGTGTAACAATTCCAGACTGTGGGTATGAAATTGTACCGTTTTATTACCCATTAAAGATCAACCAAGTTTTGACTCTCAAGTAAAATTATTTTTCGTTTCTTACCAAACCGCCGAAAAATCCGAACGATGTGAACGTTTCAAAATCGGCTATATTCACATCCATCCTCTAATCCTTGAAAAAATCAATCGAAAAGAAATGATTTCAGTTTTCGTAGTATTCATTGGCGTTTTCTAAATCGTTGGTTGATTTTTAATTTTTTGATTTAGGTGTGCTGGTATATTACTTTGAATCTTCCTTAAAATTCGAATTTTATTCCGTATGGAACATTCTCCTAAGGAAAAACCCTTCAATTTTCATAGATACTAGACTCCGAAGATCCATATTAGACAACTCTATTCTGACAAATGGCACTCTTCAAAAGTTTGTCTTGTTGAAAGGCTTATCGATCAAAAACAAGCAGTATATGTTTCTTCCAAAATTACGATTTTGTTCGCAAATTTTCAATGTACCTAGAGATACTATATTGGTTAGAATTTGACAATCGACAATTTCCTTTTTACTTACCTAAGTATTTAATTATTTATAAATTAATGTTAAATATTACAAATTTTAGCTTACATCGATAAGAATTAATGTTAATGTAGTTAAATCGGCTAGTCTTTTTATGATTCGGTCTTCCAGGATCTTTTTTATTCGTGGAGTATTTTTAATTTCTTGCGACTAATCATTTTAAATCGTCCGTTATTTTGGACGATAGAGTTTAGATTATTCATTATTTCTTAATGGTTCGTGCGATGAGTCATCGGGAGCGATTGTAATCGTAGGTATCATTGAAGGCTAATATTTTATACGACTGCTGCTGCTACGTAATTCGAAAAATTTTCATCGACTTAATTACTCCGAAGATTTTGACTTGTATACAGTGATCGATAAGATCACGGGTCTCGGTGTATTTTTTAAAATACCTTTTTTTCTTTTTCCCGGTCCGTTTATAAAAGTCATGAAAGCTTTTGAGCAATATTATATTGAAGTTTTGCTTTATTTTCCTATTGTTTTTTTCCTTCGAATTTTTAATTTTCTACGTCATCCGAACCGAGATTGAGATTCGTTAATTTTTTAAAATGTGTATCTTAGCGTGCCATTCATCTGACTCTTTACCGACTTCATTTTCTTCGAAATTCGTATTCTTTCGCAACCACATCGAATTGAAGAATTTTTTCCCGAAAAACATTGGTGGTGCCTCGTGCGTTAAAAATTATAATTTGATGTATACGAATATGAACATTGCTTAACATTGGATTCGCGATATTAAGTGTGACAAGCGATAATGTTATTTTTTATCGTACATTTTTCTACTAAGTACTTACTGACGAAGAATGAGACGTGCAAAGAAATATTCGTAAAAATAGATGGTACCAAACAGGTTTTGTTTCGTTGGTCTATACAATTTTTCATTCGTGCGAGATTCATTTCGCATTACTTTGAAATACAAATTTATTTTCAAATTTTAACACGATTAATCTCTGTGTGTTTTACCAGCTTAGCGATTCATCCGAATAAACTTTTAGTAGCCACTGGTCAAACAGCCGGCCATGATGTTCGAGAAGGAAAAGTAAGTTTCTCATACCTAGATTTTATTCTTACTGGAAAATTAAATGTATTTAATAACGTTTTCCGTTACGTTTTTTAGCCTCATGTACGTATTTGGAATTCCGTTAGCCTGACCACTGTATGTGTGATTGGACTTGGTGAATTTGAACGCTCACTTTGTTGCTTGTCGTTTTCAAAAGCTGTAAGTTCGATTCTGAAATGAGTTTGTCACATATTCTTACGCCTTATTATTCGTCTTAGTCTTGAAAACCTACAAGTACGGGTTAGCCAGCTGGTGAAACTCAAAACACTAAATTCCTCTTCCTGTTGTTATTTATGTTGAGTATGGAAGAGACTGTTATAATTCGTAGTCATATATTTTGTGCGAGTTACTCGTCCACTTCGGTAGCATCTATTTAGGTCGTTCAATCAGCTGATACAGATTAATAAATTTTCGTTCGAAATGTATAATAAAAATACCTTTTTTTCTTTTTTTAAATTGTGAAATCTGCTGTATCGCGGAATCCTTCCAAATTTTTTTTCTCAGGTTTGTGTTAAGTGAAAGTTGAGGTTCGTACATGTATAAGTATTACCCGACTGTGACTTTCAGGACGGTGGTTCTTTACTTTGTGCTGTCGATGAAGCAAATGACCACAATATTTCCATATGGGACTGGCAGAGAAACGAAAAAGGCCATCGTATCACGGAAACGAAAGTACGCGAATATTTTCTACGGGTTTTTCTTTTTTACTTTTCCGTTGATTGATGCGAGTAATTGTTTGAACTTACAGTGCTCGATGGATACGGTCGTGGCCGCAGAATTCCATCCGTTGGACAAAAATTCGATCGTTACTTGTGGCAAAAATCATATTAGCTTTTGGACGTTGGATGCTGGTGGTACTCTGTATAAACGTCAAGGCTTATTTGAAGGTAGCCGGGATCGTCCCAAATATGTCACGTGTTTAGCTTTCACCCAGGCTGGTGACGTCTTATCCGGTGATACCAATGGCAATATTATTATATGGAATCGAGGTACTTATGCGTGTTTTTCTTTGAAAGTTGAATAGGAAGTTTATGCTGGAGAGGGGTAGAAAATCATAAAATTCCGGCCAAAATTTGGTAAATTAACATTATTATAACTTTTGCCGGGCCTGTAACTTTTTTAGGATCTCAGATAAATCAACACTTGAGGAGAATAAGTTTAAAATACGTTTATGTGACTATATAATTAAGATCCGTTCAGTAGTGAATTTTTGGTTCACTTGGTATTTGTCGAAAATGTGTTTCTTCTCCAAATTTTGTGTCTGTAGTTTGCGATATCAATCTTTTCCCAAAGTTTTTTATCTATTTTTTTACTTTTTTACATTAATTCTTGTCAAGTGACAGGAAAAACGAAGGGGATCTGTTATTGTGTGACCTTCCTTTCAGTCGAACAATAAGAAAAAATTATGACAGAATTTGTTGGTTCGACGCCTATTTCAATGTTCATATTTTGTGACAGAAACATAGCTGAAATCGGTTGAAGGGAAGGATGGTACTTATTTAGTATGAAATCGTTCCCACGATCCATCACAAAATTTGCGATAAAGATCAGTTAGAATTATTTGGAAATTTATATTTTTTCTATTAATTGCTGGTTTTAGTTTTCTGTCAACATTTGTGGTATTAGTTCACGATAGATAATAACATTGTAAGAAATAGAATCTCAGAAAACATTGAAAAAAAACCAAAAAAAAACCTCGGATTTGTTTCTCTTATTGAGAAAAAAGGAGCGTAGGACTAAATACGTCAACTACAAAAACAATAACAACTACCGACAAAGGCAGGTTTCGTTTTTTGTTTTTTTTTTTTGTTTTTTTTTAGTCGCTATCGCAGAATGTCAACGATGCCTCGAAAGTTGTACCCGTATTCGTATTCGTAACTCGATTTATGTAGTCTCACATCAATGTGTAGTTAAGTTATACTGGGCATTTTTCAACGTTGTGAACGCTCCATGTTGAATTCGGTATTTTATTTTTATTAATTTGAACTTGAAATATCGAATCGATGCTTTCCAAAATCCCAAAATACGAATTTTCTAATCCAGCGAAGGTCTTTTTTTGTATTTTGGGCGAGTTTGCGTGATTTTATTCCAGTGTGCGTCGTAGTACATTCAGTTCTTTCCAGTAAAATTAATCGATTTCGATAAAATGCTGTGAATTCATTTTGTCTAATGATTAATTTCCTAATTTAAGGAAAAAACACTATTCAACGGGTGGTGAAGAACGTTCACGATGGATCGGTATTTTCGATATGTGTATTGAAAGAAGGCAGTATTATTACCGGTGGTGGTAAAGACGGACGAATTGTTCAGTTTGATTCGAACTTACAGCCTACTGGCTTCGAAGCGCAAGTAAGTTTTGGGCGTTTCGCATAATTAATTTTTAATCGCCACGCGCAATGCTGGGTTAATTTTAAGGAAGATTAAAGAAAACGAAACATTTAAAATACACCGTTCTGAAATTTTGGCGTATTGTGCTAATTTTGGATTATACGAAGGAATATGACTGGTTAGGAGAGACTGTAATTTTAAACTACCGACTTGAAATATTACGTTGTTTAACGATTTAATCCATGGCTCGTATAAGAGGAAACAATGTGCAGAGAAAAAAAATTTTTTTTCGTGCATTTTCATCATTTTTCCGACTTTTGTATACAATTTAGTTACGCAACTACGTCGTCGTTGGGGTTAATTTTTATTATGGTGGATACTTTTGCTAAACTGACGCTTGTCTGTGTCAACGGAACAGATCGCCGAACATTTGGGTGGCATTCGAGCGTTGTCTGAAGGGAGAGGATCTCAGCTGCTGGTTGGCTCCACCAAAAACTGCATCCTCATGGGCTCGCTGTCGTTGGGATTCAGTCCGGTCGTCTTGGGCCATACCGACGAATTATGGGCGCTGGCAACGCATCCCGATTTACCTCAGTTCTTGACCGCCGGATTCGATAATATCGTCCAGTTGTGGGATGCAATGTCTCATACCGTCGTCTGGAGCAAGGATATCGCTGTAAGTTAATTTTATCGCTATTCTGAGTTTTGAGCCACCGCTGAACAAATTGTTAACAAAGTTTAACTTATCGTTCTCGAAAATTTTCATAACGTTTTTAACGTTATTTTATTATGTGGCGCGATTCTATTCAAGGGCGTACTCATTGGGCCTGTTTGGGCGTTTTTTATTGTAAATCTCATTTAATGGTTGAATGGACACGTTTGTTTGTTGATTTAATGGTGAAAGGAAATTAATACGTCCGGTTATCTCGATTAAAAAAAATCAAATTTGACAATTATTTTCTCCTTTTCGATAAGTAATCGAGTGTTGCCCAAGTGTTTTTTAATTGGATTGGAGCGTACCAAGGATGAATTTCCATTCGCTAGATACATTTTTAGTCCATTTCAACTTTGTTTTTTGAATTTATGATTTTTCGCGTCCTGCGCCGTGACGTTCTTTACCCTCAAATTTTAGTGTTTTTTCAGTTTAATCCCAACAGTTTTCTGATTATGAGTTCTTCATTCCTTTTGAAGTTAGTTAGTAGTTCGATTTAGTAGAACCTCGGGATATTACCGTCGTAAAGACGAAGAGTTTTACAAATTTCGATAAAAGTTTAGAAAAGAAGAACTGAAATTCATGATTGGTCAGTTTTTCACTTTTTTTGTGTACTATTAATTTACAATATCGGTGGTATTTTCGTAGAATATTGCTTGTAGTGAACCGAAAGAAAGCTTTTGAATTTTATTTTTCCATGTTTGTTGATTTGATTGTTTATTTCGACTTGGATATTAAAGGAAACCGGTATGAAATCAAGCGACCTTTCAGATTTTTTCAAGATTCGACATTTGCCTACCGCAAGTTCGACGATATAGTTGAAGAATATTAATTTCAGTCTAAACATGAATTTTAAGTTTTATTTTGGTGCTAGAAGCCGCAATTAATTGATTATTTTTGTATTACATCTATTAGTCATTCAGTTTTGCGATTAAATTATGATTCCGTTGTAAGAGAGCCATCGAGAAATTAAGGGTAGGTACAGGGGTGGATTTACAGTGCTCCCGTAGAGTATGAATGGACTTTGGGGTCAGCTCCTGTTCGAAAAAAATCTTGAACCACCATATCATATCCCCATAATAATATAAATAGTTACTTAGCCTAATAATAAAAAAATTATTCCTTAGCATGGCTGCAATAATCATAACTCGTACTTTTTTTGACATTTATATAATATGATAGTATAACTAGTGAATATTATGTTTGAAAAATGTTCCCATAAGAAGAAAAACGAAAAAATAACGAAAAGGATTTACATTTATTTTTATAAAAATAATTTATAGTATTCGCACGAAAGAAAAAGAAAAAACGGAGAAAATATTAATAATAAGTTTAGGTTAAAAACAAGTTTTTAAAACATAAGATTTGTTTTTTTTTTTTTTTTTGTTTTTTTTTTTGGCTTTAGCTTTACGTAGAATAAATATTATTTCGCTGCGAAAGGTTGGCAACAGTATTGTTATATTTTATAAATCGCAGTAGTGAGTAGAATAAAAGCTTAAAAATGATTTAAAAAAGAAAACATTATTATTTTTATAAAAATTTTCTTGGAGCCTGTTTGGCTGCAAAACTGACTTACCATATGAGTAAAATGGATGTTCGTTGTAATATCGTTTTCGTCACATAAAATGACTGTGTTATTTAAGTCGGTTTTCCAGTATGTATGTTTCATTATATTTTAATGTTGAAAATAACCATTCAGCGCTGCATTTGTATGAAGGAAAGCTAAATTAAATACGCAGAGTGACTGTAAGATGTAGGTATGTTTCGTCAAGACCTTTTTCACTTATAATTTTAGTCATTTTTCTGATTGCAATTCCTTCTGTCTTGCTTCGGATTGTATCCAAAAAGTTTAGGAAATGTTTACATTAAAAACGCGTTTTTAAAAGATAAGCTTTTTTTTTTTTTTGGCTTTAGCTTCGTGCGAAATAAATATTATTTCGTTACGGAAGGTTGGTTGCAGTATTGGTATATTTTAAAATAGCAGATGATGAGTAGAATAAAAACTTATAATAAAATAATTATTCTCTTACTACTCCGCTGGTATAAACATCGCATATAGTCAAATTTACTTGAAATAATACCACAATTCAACATTTTTATGAAGAACCAGAAACTTCCAAAATAAAATTAACGTCGATAAATGTATTATTCAAGAATACAATATTTTTAAGCTTTAAATTTTCAGTAGTAGTGATGCCGAGTATTCTTTTGAATGCAAGTAGAAAAATACATACTACGTTGAATATTTTCAATTCTCGTGTGGAAATGAAACTGGCACTACGACCACGTAGTGAAGAATCCGTTCAAACACCTGGCTGTGGACGCATTATCCGTTTTTTGACCCCTCCCAATAATTTTACATTTCTCCTTTTTAGCTCGCAACTTCAGTTTCACGCCATACCTTATCTCTACGGCCTCATATACCTCCTATTCTTTCTCTTTGTATGGCAGTGGCAGAGTGATTTGTAGCAAACAAATTTCGTCTGTTTTTGCCTCATTTCTTGCGACTTGTGAGAGCACATTTTCTTTAGTTGGTTGATGAAATGATCAGCAATAGTGATTTTACTGAAAATATTTTTTTTAAATGCGAAGAAATAAAATATTTTTTCATTTTTTTTCTTCTCAAGGTCGATTTTTTTTTAAATAAAAATTTGCCGCCCTTTAAAATTTGGCGCCCTGACGTATTGCCCGTTCCGCCCTCCTCTAAATCCACCGATGAGTAAATAGTGTAGTAGGCGTTGGATAGTTTTGATTAATTTTTTCAATCTTCCTCTAATGCTTTTTTATAGAAAATCAATAAAAAAATAGAGTTCAAAATTACTTTTTGAAAAGTTTTTCATATTTATAAAGAGCCGAAAAATCAAATATCTATTTCGATCTCATCGTTGAACTGCAAACAGCTCACTAATTCGTTCTGCTTCTTTTTTTTGTTCTATATATTTTTAATTGTTGGAGTTGCAGTTGCGAACTTTTGAAATGTTGTTAATAAAACTATATTTCCAGCTTCTTGTTTGGTGGAAAGTTCTTCCTTCGGGTCGTGTAGAAGTGATCAAAATATTTAGTGCTACTAATAAAGCGAAGAAATAAAACAGAATTTACTAATTGTACAGTGATAATAATTGTTAATTGAAACTATGTTTTTGAATTGGTTTTTTTTCTTCCGATTGCGTGAAAACAGTATTCGTATGGTTTTTTGCAGGAGCAAGTGCAGTCAGCGGCCTTCTCTTCAGATGGAAGTATTCTAATAGTTGGCTGTGTTTCTGGTAAATGGTTAGTCATGGATTCCGAGACCAGAGAAATATACTCGGTCCACACGGATGGTTCCGAACCTATACAGGTAGCTAAATTTTCTATGTTTCTCAGTAAGGCGGTAGACTGGTAAGAATGGTGAGAATGCTAGTCGGTCCAATTACTGTGAAATTTGGAGGAAGATAAATCGATTTATTGTGGACAGATTTTCTACGAATTCGAGTTGGCTGCTTTTTAAGTGAAAAATTTTGTTTAGACCGAAGTTTTTTTTTTTTTTTTTTTTTTTATCCTCAGTTCAATTAAACGAGTTAACATCATTTTCAAATGTGTTTTTTTTACTCGGTAGATTTTCGATAAAAAAATTACGATAATTTTCACATCACTAGGAACTTCAAAAAAATAAAAAATTTTTTATTCCGCAAAAGTGTTATCTATCACTATAATTTCGAAATAAAATTACCAAATTGTTTCGTCTAGGAGTCTTTCCTGCGTAATTATTTCAATCCCATAATCCGTATCATTGTTCATCAAAAATGGTAAAATTTGGCAAATTTTCATTCACTTTGTACGAAATTTCAAAATTAGTTTTTTTCTTTTTCTTACGAGTAAAAACTGTTTTCAACGCTTTTTTTTAAAAGTTTTTATGTGAAAAATATTCGATGAGAATGTTGCAAGTTTACTCAGAATTTTCTTCAAAAAAGACTAACTTTTTCTCTCGCTCATTCCGGAAAATCGGATCGTGTGGCATTTTTCTATTTTTATCGGTTACGAGACCTTACGTTGCATTTCGTGTGGTGCGTGTGTATTTTGTGAATACATCTTTATTTAATTTTCGCAGGTTGTGAAGTTCGCGCCCGATGGAAAAATTTTGGCGCTCGGCTCTCGCGATAACTACATTTATATTTACCATGTCGGAGACGACGGCAGAAAATATAGCCGTGTAGGAAAATGCTCGGTAAGCTCGATGGCAGTTTTATTTTTACTATGGTGTAAGAGTTGCAGTTTACGAATTATACCGTCGGTTGACGTTTTTAACTTTATAAACCGAACTAAGTGGCTGGAAATTTTTACAATGTATGTTTATTGTATTCTTATTGCGGCTCGCACTTCATAGTCGGATGGCAGATTTAGGAAAAACTCCTTCGCCTCGGTGTTGGTACGTTTTCTTGTCTATGAGTTTCGTAGGATAACGCCGTAGTTTTTCAGAATTGTGTGCAAGAGGCGCACTTATTTAGAATACTGTTTTTCGAATTTCATTATCTGACGTGTTGTGGCTTTATTTGTAGGGACATTCGAGCTTTATAACGCATTTGGACTGGTCCGAAGACAGCCAATATCTTCGCAGCAACTCCGGAGATTATGAACTTTTGTATTGTAAGTATCAGAGCGATGTATTCGAACTGCTCGTATTCGTAAGTCAACCAAACGGAAATATATTTGGGCAGTATCCGAAGAACGATTAGTCATTGTCGTGACAAAACTTTTTTTAAATTTACATAAATTCCAATTTCGATCCGAACATCATTCTAAATAAGTTTCAATTTTAAAAACGAATTTGTAAAAGATAAGCTTTTATTTATTTTTTTTTATTTTTTTTTGGCCTTAGCTTCGTGCGAAATATATATTATTTCGTTTCGGAAGGTTGGCTGCAGCATTGGTATATTTTAAAATCGCAATAGTCGGTACGATCAAAGCTTATAATAAACCTATTTTACTGTATTAAAAATCATTTGAATTGTATAAAGAGATGTGGAAAGAAATTTAATTTGCCAGAAATTATTTTCCCAACGAGAGTACGTTACCAAACTAATTATTCCAGAGAAATATTTTATCACTCCTAAAAATTTCCCAGGTTTATTGAACTGATAGATTCCACATAACTGTATACAATATTTACTACTGCCTTGGTGGCCTTAATTTTTTTTTTCGCAGGAAACCAACATTTCGGAGAGTAGAGAGACTTTTTTTGGGAGAATTTATTTTATTATAAGCTTTTATTCTATTCACTAATGCAATTTTAAAATATACCAATACTGAAGCCAACAGTCCGCAACAAAATAATATTTATTTTGCATGAAGCTAAAGCCAAAAATAATTAAATAAATGAAAGCTTATCCTTTAAAAATTCGTATTTAACCTAAACTTATTTTATTTTGTAGTCAATTTAAAATATTAGATGTTGAGGTGAGGAGGCTTATTTTTTATAATAAAAAAGGCATTTCTCTACGCTTTTATCGAATTGGACACAATGTTCGTCTGTAGTGAATGAATTCCTGAATTCTTGATGCTTCTCCACCTATGCGAGTTAGAATTTTTGTTGTGAAAATATCGTTTCAATTTAAATAATGTATTGGGGAAAATACGGTAATTGAAAAAGCGCAATCATTGGGAAGATATTCCTTTTTTTTCTTTTTGTTTTTTATAGTCAGCAACCTGTTGTTTACCTTTACTTTTTTTTTTTATTACTTTTTATTCAGGCGAGTAATAATTAGTTCAACTTTGGCGTAAATAGTTTGATAACGAAGGTCATTCCTTGTCTGTAGTTCGATTTTAATGTTTCATGCAAAAGAGAAAAGAAAATAAATACAAATGTTGTGTCTGGAAAATAGACGGTGATGTTGAAACTGACAAATCTGGTGAGATGGAGATTTTGCTTTTTGAAATTAACGTGTTTCGAGTAGGTGTCTCTAGAATTTCTCTCTTTCGTTTTCGAAAGTGATTCGTTAATTTTTGTCAAATACAATCGTAATATCGGGTTAGAGGTCGACTACAGTGTGTTGGGAAAGAAGTTTGGAATATGCAGGGAATGCGTATTCCGAAACACTTCGCTTTGAACAGTTCTTGATGAGTTGGATGAGATTTTGAAGCTGTGAAAATTCATCAAAGTTACGACTGAGAAGGTACCAACTTACCAATTTCGTCCCGGCGTTGAAATTTTCTTTTTTTCTCTGTAAAAGCTCATTCAGATACGTGCGTCGTTTTCGTTATCATCGTAGTCGAAATTTTTATTTATTTTTGTCACTCGGCGTTTAGGGTAATTTTTTTTATCGCTGTTCGCAGGGAATGCCGGGGTTTGTCGTCAGGTCACGCAAGGCACACTGATGCGAGATATTGTTTGGGCAAGTAACTCTTGCACCATTACATTCCAGACCGTTGGAATTTGGCCTGAAGGCGCTGATGGCACCGATGTAAATGCTTGCGAAGTGTCGCACGACAAAAAGCTGCTGGTCACCGGCGATGATTTTGGAAAGGTGAAGTTGTATTCGTTTCCCGCCATGCAACCCAAGGTAAATGCTTCGAACAAAGGTATTCGGTTCTTTTTCAATTTATTGTTCAAACTCGAACAATGCTCGGCCAAATTGCGAGTTTTTGGTTAATTATTTTAATTACCAGTGAACATTCTTTTCGATGAAATCGACTTGGCTGCTTGCGACTCACGAATGTCAAGCCACGACTTACTAAAATGTGATAGATCAAATTATTTAAGCTAGAATATGCGAACACTTCTTATCGCTATATGTCTGTATCGCGTCGGAAAACCAGTGGAAAAAAAATCTGTAGATTATTTTTCTTGACTTAATTTTCTTCTTGGCCTGGAAAATTGGTATTTAATATTCGTTAACGAATAATTTTGTGTCGAATCGCGTGAATTTTGCGGACGCGAAAATAAATCTTACTAAGGTTTCTTGAATACTGATAATATTGAGTTTATGGGCTGGAATGAAAAATTTTATTTTAAAAAAATGCGGATAATATATTG
Source organism: Ericerus pela (assembly GCA_011428145.1). Lineage (NCBI taxonomy): Eukaryota > Metazoa > Arthropoda > Insecta > Hemiptera > Coccidae > Ericerus > Ericerus pela. The sequence goes on along the minus strand of WOFM01000108.1, from coordinate 523,745 downwards.
TATATAAATTTCGTGCGACTGCGGTGAGTAAAAAAAAAGTCGAATTTAATTTTACATAATTTCTTTTCTCTATCCACGTTATACACGCAAGGATATTAGTCTTCCGTTCCTCAAGTTTGATTTACAAATTAGTTTTCGGGTATGATAAAACTATAAGAGCAAGCCTCTAACCTTCTCAGATTCGTAGATAATATGTGGACAGAAATTCATTTAAATCGACAAACTCAGTCTTGAGATTAGCCCTGACAAACACCTCTGTCAATTTTCCTCTTTGTATATGATTAGTATTAGTCCATATTAGTATAATTTTATTAGTGTATGGCGTAGATGAAGTGTGAACGTCTCTGTGACGCCGCGTCGTTCTTATTCTAAATTGACTGTAGGAAGCAACGCGCGAAATTGAGTGGCCGACACTTGACTATACTCTGTCCACGCTGAGATGTATCTGACGTCATAATCAACTTCAGGCATTGCGGTTGGTTGGGAGGAGATGAAAAGGTGTAGATTCGTATTGCAGTGCAATGACAAGCATCAATTGAGAATATTTCATAAAGTAAACAAACACGTGTTTTATCCGGATGAGTGTGGATATGATTTGTGACGTTGTGTTTATCTTACAGTTAATTAGCGTGAATGGAATGTGTGTAATACTGAACCAGTAAAGAACAACGACTTCTGTTTGCATAAGACATGCCGGCGCTAAATAGGCAACCACTGTGTACCATATGACGAACTACTCTATTATTTTGAATTGAAAGGACGACACTTAATAAATGTAGATATTCCTTCGAAGATATATATATATATATATATATAATGGAGACGACATAATCGTGGTTTTAGGGTCGCACCTACGGATAGCGCTGCCGACGCCGTGTGATTTGCTTTCTAAAAATGTGATTGGAGGAAAAAATCACCGCGTGTATTTATTCGTAAACACTGGCGTACAAATTACCCCATTCTGGAGAATTTAATTATTCCGATTGGTGGGTGTCGATTGATGTGAGGTAATTTGTACACCAGTGTGCACGTGCTCGGTGTAGATGTTAAGGACGGTCGATCCCTTCTAAAACAGCAGTATGTCGTCTCCATCATATATATATATATATATGGAAGAGGTATTCTGAATTAGTTAACTCAATCGAAACATGGAAAGTATACACTGGTTGCCTACTGTTATGCCGCTATGTTTTGACATTACAGAGTACATTGGGCTAAAGTATGGAACTTGAGCCTACTGGTTCAGTGCTGTGTAGTCAAAGGGCCAACAGAATAGAAAATTTTCCTCCGTAGTGAATGAATGTTTTTTTGCTTGTGAAGAACCATTAAAAACGAGATTTCCATTTAGTTTGCATCGACAGTTTGAGGTGAATGCGTAAATAAAGATGGCACTTTTCTTGTCTCTACCATGTGTCGAGCTTTATAAATGTTTTTTTTATTGAAAATTGGTTTCGTTCTAACGTTGGAAATCAATTTCTGAGAGGCGAATTGATGAAACTGTTCCCGATTTTCTCCCCATCCGAATTGTCTATAGTAGAATTATTTTTACTGGCTTTATTTTTGTGTTTCTCGTGAGCGTCATAAAGGGTTGAAGATTGTTCTGAACTTTTTCGTATTCAATAATTACTGTTTTTCAGCTTGTCATTATTTCGTAATCGGATAATTCAATAATTTTAGTATCTCGACAGCATAAAAATTAAATCAAACGCGCTTAAGCATTTCAGCCGATTGCTTGTATTTTAAGGAGTGCTTATGTGTCTGTTTGGAGTAGTATCGGTTTGAAAAATGGAATTTCTCATCAGTTTACGTGAATAACCCTATTCTAACATCGTGTTTTTCATTTGGTTTTAGTCTTTGCCTCATACTTACGGAGGACATAGTAGTCACGTGACCAACGTTGCATTCTTGTACGACGACATGAGATTGATTTCAATCGGTGGTAATGATACCAGCGTTCTTCAGTGGGCGCTCAATTAAGTGCAGTATTTTTTTCTCCCTCTTCGTTCGTGTTTCTTTCCCTTTTGGAAATAAGTCGTTTTTTTTCCAATTTTTTTTTTGAGTATGTTTTTCGTTTATCAGAGTGATTCAGCATTAATAAACTGAGTGTTATTTTTAAAGGACGATGGCTGTCTGATTTTTGTAACGCTTTTTTTTTTTTCAACACGTCGTTCCATTTTTTACTTACTGTATTTTATTATCGAACAATAAATCGTTTTTTTTGTCTCGAGTTGTAACTTTTTAATGAACGAAAAAATGTAATTAATTGATGCTGTAACGAGTTACGAGTGCTAAGAAATATACGGGGGTTTGTTTTGTTCGTGACCTTGCCGCGGATATTTTGATTGTTTATTGAGATGAAATCAGCAATATGACAGAAATAAAAATCACATCGAGGATTTACATTTGGAAAAAATCTCCCATATGGCGTTTGAAACTGTGCCAGTTCAACCCGTAAATTTGTCCAAACCCTAACGGATTTTGAAAAGTTGAATGTAAATTTTGAATATTCTTATTTAAGAAATTAATTCCCCGCTAATTTCTAGCGAAATGATTCCTTCGAAAAATCAAAAATGAACAAAATAATAATAAAGCTGCGTATGCCGCGTGAAGTACCTACGGAAAGAACCGAAAACATTTTAAACAAACTCGACGTACAGTATTTCTATTGAATTTGGTGTTTCCTACAGTAGGTAATTATAAAACTTGTCAAGAATTCGCTTCCTGCAGGTACATGGACCTCCTCTCATTCGTCGTTGACAGAGTTCCGATGCGATGTGTCGCTTCTTTTGATCGTGAAAAAAAAAAAAAAAAGCAAACAAATAGGTGGACGAGAATCGAGTACTACGTCCTTCTTATAATTATCATGTACCTACTGATTTAGTACCCCGCATTTATTCATGTCTCTGCCTCTTGAGAGGTTCGTCTCAACGAGTCTAATCGATGAACTTCATTGAAGGGCTCATGTGGGCTGAAATATGGCTGATTTCATTCGAAAGTAATTTCTGTCGCTTGTGATCGGTTTTTGAGCTTGTGAAATGTAGACCGAATGTAATTAGTTTGGAACTACCCAAGTGCGTTTCTATTTTACCAGCCTCGAATGAACAATTTGTCCTGAAATTTTTGTGGTACCTAATCAGAAACTATTGAGGAATATTTAGGTATTGAATTTGAACAAAATTGTTCGACGGATTTTCGAATGACAGCCATTGCAAAATTTTAGTTTTGGAAAATGGGCATCTACCCCATTAATTTTAGAAGGTATTTTATTTCTCGTTAACGCCTTCGCTTCACACGTTAAGCAACTTTTCGTAAATCAGTTTCCCGTTTCTCCGTATCGCCTGCAGGTTGTGAAAGATAATTTTTCAATTTTTTATCCCATTATTTAGTTCGGAGTAATTTACGCTGTTCGATGTATCAGTGTACTGGATGTAATGGCAGAGACACTACAGTTGCAGGCATTTAATAATATATGTGGTTTAACGTCCAAGGGACATGAAAATATACGTCGTCACACACCTATCTCGCACACTAGATCCGTAACAACTGCGGCAACATCCTCAGCCCAGTCACTCGCCTACCTACATTTCTTCAGTAGGCGAGTTCCCTTTACACCCGCCAGGCGCGCAGGAGATTGTGAGTGTTCCCACCCACGATACTGGAGTTTTAGAGAAACCACTCAGTGGCAGTTGCTCTAGTTCTAGCCTGGGACGCCTAATAATTGCAAATTTTCCTCTAAATTTTTTTCTTGTATCCCCTCTCTTAGTAAAAATATGCTTGCGCACTCGCGCTATTGTGGCCCTAGCCCACGAGTTCCTGCACATAGTGTGAGACGTGAAGGTATGGGTGGCGAGTGTGTGTTCGGACAGTTCTGGACCCGAGACGAATACGAACACGCGTTTTATTTTGTTAATAAAAAAGTCGTCGCACTCGGCGCATTAACTTTTAAGCCACGTCTCAGACATATACAACCTGCGCACTTAACGCGCACGCGCCAAAATTTTAAATCCTAAAACCGCCACTAGAAACCCCCGTGAAACGTTGTACTATGTCACAGTTCCAACATGAGCTGGGTACGTACGTATGTACACTCGACGCCAGATAAGTTGGGCTCTGATGTTTAAGGCCCACTAATGCAACGCCATTGCTCATCGGCCATTCAACTTTTATACGTCTTCTTCGTTGACTTCACTGACCATTAACCGTTCGCGTGTCATGTTGCCTATCCTCTTCAGAGCTTAACTTATTTGGCGCCGAACACTGCGTATCTTCGGCTAGGTTTGGATCACTGGCTGATCGAAAAGCGTGGGTCTCGTTAGGTAGGTATTGAAGAGAAATCCGCATCTGTATCGTATTAATCCACTAAGCAAATATGATCGACAGGTTGCTGGAGTGGCGTAGCTACTTTTTTTTTCACGATGGGCCGAGGAAAAAATAGCAGCCAACGGCTTAACGTTCTTTTTTTCCTTCACGTTGGGGGGAATAGGGGTCGTTATCAAACCCTTCCATTTCTAGATACAAATGAAGATAAAAAATTTGTTTGTCGTTCGTGCTGTACGCCGAACGGCCGATCGTGAAAACTCATTCGATTTGAATTCTGACGATTTTTCTGACTGTCAAAATTTTCGAGTTGGCTACTACGAATTTTTTGGGGCGCAGGTTGCGGCTCATGCTGATCCACCCGTAGCTCCGCCCCTCGATTGCTGTGACGCAATCGGAGAAATTTTACGACCGAAATCACTGGAAATTCGACCGTCCACTCAGATCGCACATTTTACTTAGACGAAGCACTTTTATCGCAATTTTGCAACCGAAACGCCCATCAGTCGACCAATAGGTAGATGGGATGGCTGTCGTTTTGTTTCGAGTCGCAGGTCGCAACCGCAGAATATAATGTCGACGATGCACCGAAAGTTGCAACCGTAGGTATTCGCAACCCCATTTATAAGGCGTAGTCGTAGGTACCTCAAAAGTCGAGTAAATGCCGTACGAGTACGTATAGCCCAGTTGCGGTAAAAAAAGGCTCGGTACATTTAGTTTCGATCGACGGGTCCGTCAGTTTTCGAGTTTAGATATTTCATATTTTAAATGGAAAGAAATTTCCTCTTTTTTCCTTTTTTCCTTTTTTCCTTTTTTCTTTTCCTTTTTTTTTTTGCAAAATTCTTTTCATTTTCTCAACATTCTTCTCGAGTTTTTTTCCTGTTTTTCTTTTTCTCTTTCAAATATTTGTTACTTCTCCGAATCTCTTGCCTACGCTTTTTGTAGCATAAAAAATACGATATAAGTTGACCAAGTTTGATGCATTTGGATTTCGAAATTAAGGTTGCTTTTCAAAATTTACGTTTTTCTCACCCATTTTATCATGTTATTTTCTAATATCTAACGATTTGATAAAAAAAATTCTAAAATAAGTTTCATCTTCTGGCACCTCTCACATGCTGTACCCCACTGGGTTTCCGAGAGTAATTTCAACCTCGAGAGGTCACTGGGAGAATAAATGTTCGTACGCAAGATTTAATTTCGGGAGGGGGCTACGAATACAAACAAAAAACAATATCACTCGTGAGCGGTGTTTTTTGTATTCCAGGAGGTGTATTTTAGTGTTGTTATTGGGAGCCCTTGGGAGAGGGGGCTGGAAGTTAATACCCAAAACCCACGTGGGTACGGCCGTGACGCCCTCTTTACCCCGCAGACGTCACGCTGGGGTCGAATTGATCCTGACGAACATATTTTCCGACTACTCTCGCGATACGAAGGCTGGTGCCTACGAACTACGAATTCGGTAGTAGGGGCATAAAATAGGTGTTGCTCCTCACACGCGTTATAGCCCACCGCAGATAAGCGAAGCCACGGAGACAAATTTGGGCGTGACCGTAATTTGTCTCGACTGTGATGAGTTACCACTTACGTGAGTCACCACTGTAGAAGGAGCTAGATTTCCACGGATTGGGAAAGCACAGAAGAGTAGCACCAGGCAGTCTTGGTGCGAGGATAAAGTACAGCAACGAGTCAACTCGAGCAATATTTGAGTAGGTAAATAATTTCCAATAAAAATTTCCACGTTCCTAAAGAAAAAAATGAAAATTATCGAATAAATTTGAACAAAATTTTCGTTTTTTAACGACGAGTAGGCGTAGGAAAAAATAGTGAAAAAGGCACCGTGTGTTTATTTGAAAAAATTACGTGAAAAACTTGTCGATTTCTTATTTCGAGTCGTTATTTTTGAATTTAAATGACATTAGGCGTGGGTATGCAACTGCTCTAACACATGCGTATTTAGCCTGCCTATACAACTTTCTGAAGTTGTGACGTTTACCGATGTACCTTTACTTCGAAAACCAAAGACGATAAGCTATTCGATATACCTTTAACTTATGGCTTTTATTTACGACCTCGAAAATATTATTTATGGTTATAGCTTATGTCGTGATTGGCTGAAGCTTATGGCTTAAACAACGTTCAATCGAAAAATTTCTTAAAACGATCTTGGATCCTCCTTAATTTTTTTGTTTTTAGTAATTTTTTTTTTTTTTTTAACTGCTCGCACGTTACAGTTCGTCGTTGCAAATTTAAATTTTTAGATTCGTGAAATGGAAAAACGCAAGTTTCCCGAATGCAAATTTTAAAAAAATGAAAGGAAAAAAAATAAAAGTAAAAAAGCTTAAAAATTCCACGAGTTAGCCAGAAAATATAGCTTATGCTTGCGGCTTACAGTTTACGGTATGTTTAACTTAAACTTACGACGAACTTAAATTGGTGGAAAACCTTGGGCTTACGGCCGAGTCATCTCGCCTGCTTGCGAACAGGTCGCGGAGGCTGCTGATTTTTCTGTTCGATAGGATGATGCATATTATTACGAGTATATCGTCGAAGACGAGTGTTGGTTGGAAAGGATGTAAGGTTGGTGATGAGTGAGGTGAACGATAGTTATGGCTTTGATGGTAGGTACGACTGGTCGTAGCTCTTACATTAAAAGTCGGTTGGATTATTAATATCAACGGCGCACAGCCACGCAGCGAAAGAGAGGGGCTGAGAGGGAGTTGGGTGTAGAGAGAGACGGAGAGACGCGACTCGGTATTGACTTCGCTCCGTTATCGTTATCGTTATCGTTATCGTTATTTTCTTATTTTTAACAACGTTTCCAATTTGTCGCAGATGAGAGTCCTTCTCCCCCACCCCTCCAGCCTTTCCCATTCGGCATTCGCCCTTCCTGCCGAAAAAAGCGTGGAAATTCACTTTTGCGTGATGAGGAAAAGTGTAGGTTGTTAGAGTTTATATTTTATGAGACGACGAGTGTGTCCGATAGAGGGAGAGTGGGAGAGAGAGAGAGAGAGAGAGAACGAGACGAAAAAAATAGCAGAACTGTCCTTATAACCATTATTTCCGAGTGAGTTGATACGAATGCCATCGTCCAAACACCGTGTGTTGCGTTCTACTTTTCCTTTTTTTCCCCCCTCATACTTTTATAAGTTACCTACACTAAATCTATATATATATATATATATATATATGTGTGTGTGTGTGTGTGTGTGTATGTATATGTGTAAGTATACGTATATATTATATTTTATTTATTTTTCTACGTGTATAGTTTTCTCCGTTTCGCCCTTTACGAGGTGTGTACACGGCTCATTCGTTTTCTCCGTCATTGAACAGCAGCCGAGGAGCACCGACAGGACTGAGAACTGAGGACTGAGGACTGAGGACTGAGGACTGGGAAGACGATTCGACGATCGCATCGCTGCCGATGGTTAATGCGCGTCGGCTGCCGTATAAACAACTTTTGCAGGGTGGAACGGCGGCGGCGACGACGACGTTCTGTCTCTTTCTCTCTTTTTCTCTCTATTTTTACAATCTCATCCATTATGGATGAAGTACCCGACAAAAAGAAGAAGAAGACCAAGACCAAGAAGAAGAAGAAGAAAAAGAAAAAGAAGAAACAGCGGCAGCAGCAGTACAAGCAGGAAAAAGAATCTATTGAAAGTCATCCTTTGCTTTTTCTTTTTTTATTCGTTTCTTTCTTTTTCATCGCCTCTGCTCCTTCCTCCTCCTCCTCCTCGCCACCCTACACAACTATCCGTATACATATTATATTTGTGGCCAGTCAAAACCTGAAAATACGCTATCCACTTTCAAACGGTCATTTATGGAATTATACGCAACCCACAAGCCCCAGCGTCTCTACAACCTCCCTTCCCCCTCCACCCTCTTTTTAGTCGTTTTCGTCTTGTTTTCTCTTTCGAATGTCGGTGGCTGCTGGTCACTTTTTTTTGTTCGATCGTAAACATTACACTAAATCATCGAAAATAACTTTTTTGCGCTATACCCACTCGAGAACCGACAAAAGAAAGTTATTTTTTTCAATTTTTTTCCCCTTTTTTTTTCTTTTTTTCTACGTCCCTTTACATCAAAAAATTTCGTCGAAAATGTTTTTTATTTTCTTTTATTATTTTCCTTTATTTTCGTAAATAATAGTTTTCTCGTCGTTGCCAATATTATTTGTCGGCGAACTTGGGCGGAAAATATAATTTTACATCGAGTTGGATACGGTGGATAGTTTTTTGCACCATACAGCGCGTGCAGCGTGTGCAGCGTGTGCAGCGTGTAGCGTATATTATATTATTTATGTAGTAGCGTACATTTTATCTACGTAGTAGGCTACGTAGTACACCGTGATAGGTATATGTACAGACACGGTACGTAGACGTACGAGTGGGTAAACAGTATTTTATACGAAACGACGAGACCGCCCCCGCCCCCGCCCCCGCCCCGCCCCGCCCCCACAAACCGTCTCACCGATCATTCGCGAATGCGTCGTTATCGTTACCGTTACGGTTATAGTCGGTTACGTACCCTTTGAAACAAAAGCGCATTCCACCGTCCGAGTTGAACTTCGTACCCAGGCTATGCGGAGTTCGTCGAAGGCGAACTGGAAATGTGTCGGGTATCTGAATAACGAAATTTGAAATTCAGGCTACGCGCTACGTCGGTACGTCGGTACGTCGGTGCAGCCCAAATAAATACCCGCAGAGGTACGCTGCGTGCAGAAATGAACGCCTACGTCGGCGAAAGGTGTCGTAAAGCTCGAGTCAGTTTTCGCGTCCAGCCACGTCGTCGAACTTCGCCAAAATGGAACAAACCAAAAAAAACGTAGCTTAATTATTTTGTGACTAACTCTAAAAGTGACACGTAAGGAAAGGTTTTATTTGGGAATTTTGTTAGGCCTAGGCTGCGCATGATTATCACGATTTAGCACCAATGAAATAGGTATAATGGCTTTAATTTTGATATTACGATCTTAATTATCTGCGAACCAGGCACTGTAGGTACCTGTTCGCCACAAACGACGCTTAAAATGGCCAAAAAAATCTATCGACAGCGTCGCTTTTAGCTTTTACTTGTCTAATTAATTTTCACAATACGCTAGTTCTAGAATGCACTTGGTCAGGTCAATCAAAAACTTGGGGTTAGGTTAGTACGACCGAATGACTTCGGTAACTTTTTGTCGAATTTGGCATCTGCAAGCTCGCTTAAAGCTTTTGAAAGGCAAAAGTGTAAGACTGACGATAGATCGATTCGTTTCGATTGTTGGTTGGCTACCTAATTCGTAGTATCGTAGGGGGAACTCATTTTTTTCGCATTTTACTACGTTGCGTAATGTACGTGGCAACGTAGTCCGGTCAAAGTCCGATTTCCGAGATCGACATCATTAAGGATCTTTACTAGCCACGGCCGGCAAAACTCATCTTTCCCAAGCAGTGCTCGCGTAACCCTCCCCCTTCAACCCAAAAAATATATAATAATATAGTTTGAAGATTAGAGAGTTAAAAAGTTTTTTGAAGGCCAGTTTGTCTAAAAATAATATGTACGTATATTCGAATGAAAAAATAAACAAATTAACAAATCGGTAAATATTACGGTAGTACCCAGCTAAAACTAAAGTCTTTGACTATACACGTATGTATAATCAACGTATAGTATATAAAATACTAATTCTTATTCTCTAGATGTTGTTAAAGCAAAAGTTATTCGTACGATTCTGACTTCTTAAAATCCAGTCCATAATTAAAGGTTTCAGGTCAACTTCTTTCGTATATTCCTGATTTATGTGCAGTACAGGAAAAGTATTTAAACGTTCAACGTACACTGTAGAGCACACGTAAGTCTTTAAACGTCAAAGTCCTGAGAGGCACCTTTCACAAGTAGCTGTGGATACTGGTACAGTTAGTAACGTTCGAATCAATTAAAAAATTTCATTAGCTAAACTACCTACGTATAAATTTGTATGTAAAAAGTTGATAACTTCGTTTACAGTTGTTGGCATATAATCGAGTTTATCGTGCATTACATCGACCAGCGCATCGCGTTATAAAATTAATCGACTTTTATCCGAATCACTATACGGGGAAACAATCTCATCAACTCGGTCTTCCTTTTTAATAATGAAATTTTTAACACGATTAAGAAAACTGACAATGTCTGACCGAAACCGACCATTTAACGAAGACGTTGTTATATCCATATTTTCAAAAAACTGTTTTTGATAAAAGTCCTTTTGTGATGCAAAAACATGTGGAGAGGAATCAGTTTCATAACATTCAGGAGCTTTTCTCACTCTTGGCGCAGTTGCTGACTGAGGCCCATAATCATAAACGTCACTTTAACCTCCCTTCGCTTAAACATCATTTTAAAAAAGGTTTTTGCACAATTTTGTGCTTAAAAATGTGGGAACATCGTATCTCTTATGAGAGTTCCAATGTAAAAATAAAATGTTACCACATTCTTAAATACAAAATTGTGCCAAAAGTCATTTTTAAGTGAAGTTTAAGCGAAAGGAAGTTAAAATGACGTTTGCGAATATGGGCCTCAATATCAAAATCAGCTGCAGCAATTGTGGCAGTTACATTTATCCATAGTTCTTCAAAACCATGTTCTCGAAATCTTTCAACGTTCCTTTTCAGTACTTCAACATTCCAATGCGACTCATTAATACGCGATGAAATTTTTTGTAATGTCTTATTGAGAGTTTCAATTCTGTCAAAAATATAGATTATTCGTTCTAGATAAAAATAAAATGAAAAATAGGTACTCTAATTTAGTTATAAAATCAACAGCAGTTGAGGTAATGGACAAATCTAGTTCAGAATCATCTGAAACATTGTAGAAGAAATCAAGAATTGCTTTGTAATTGTCGCCAACAGTTTTCAAAGATTTTATTCGCATAGACCACCGAGTTGGGAAAAATTTTAAGAGCGATGGTGAATCAGTACTTTGGAAGTCTTTAAAGACGCTTAAACAACGAGATGAATCTCTTACAAAATTAATCAATTCTTTCATCGTCTCAATAAAATCTCATGCTGATGTAATTGTAGTGAGACCATCTCGAACAATAAGGTTCAAATAGTGAGCGTTACAGTGCATAAATTATGCAGATCGGGTTTACTTTTTTAATTTGGCATTGTAAGCCAGAAATTTTCCCACTCACATTCGCAGCTCCATCAAAACACTGTCCGAGAAGGGATGTCACATCGAGTTGAAATCAAATAAATACATCTCGAACAATATGAAACAGAGTATCAGACTTTGTGTTCGTGGTTTTGTAAAAACCAAAAAATCGTTCTTCAACTTTTAACTTTCCATTCACGTATCGTGATGTACTTCTGAAGTCTATTTTAAAATTTCTTCGAAATGAGAGTGGTGAAGCCATTTTTCAGATGAACGTTTCAACCATAAATGCAGCTCGGGAATATCATTCGAACGCATTTCCAATATCCGCGTGAACTACGAATTTTCAATACTCTCATCTTTGTTATATATGTGCCTCTGAAAGGAGGCCCTTCTTTTGTAATAAATTTTACAGTATCAAATATTTTCTCTAAGGCAATTCTATCCTCTTGCGTAGCTCTTTTTTTCTCCGCTGAAATATATGCTCTACCACACTTTTTTCATTTAGATTACTTACCTACACCCACCACAGTAGCTCGATGCAACTCCAATTTTTCATGCGCGATTTGAATGTTTCTCAAGCACGATTTCAAGCAGAAAACCTTTTAGAAACAAATGCCTCGTTGGATAAATTTGCAGAACGATTCTTCGGCAATGACAAGTTACACTTAACAGCATCTGTACCTACACACTGTGCAAACACAACAAATACCACCATTCACTCTCTTTTCTTCCGATGTAACTATAGCCATCCGTGGAAATTCTTTTAGCCGGTGTTCTTTACATTTTCATCCGTTAGAAAGCATATTCCTCGGCGTAGAACGAAGTCAATTCATTCGATATCAACAATTCGTTCTACGTTTTTCTCCAACATTCTTCATCACAGCGATAACTTCGATTCTAATTTCTAAACCACGTACCTACATTCGATACAACCTACGGTATCTTCAAACGAAGCTTAAGATGAATTATTATTGGAATCAGCGATATAAACATCACCCCCTCCTACTGAATTACTCAAATTAGTAGTAACGTCATCAACGCGATTTGTAGATGAAGTACGAGCAGTCATAGTCGAATCAAAATCAGGTTCACTATCAACTGGTTTGCTACTCTCGCTTCGCCCTCTCTCTCTCTCTGCGACACAGCATTGCCATTTCATCATTTGCCATAACACATTTTACTTACCTCGACACACAGGGTAGAGAATGATTCAATACCCTACCGAGTATATTACAGAGTGGGTGCTAAAAGAGCTTACTTCCAGTTTACACGCGTATCCTTTATCAATATATTCGCCGAGACAAGACCAGATAAGTCACTTTGGCATAGAACTATGGAAATACGGAAAAAAGATTTACTGTTTAGACTAGGCGTGGTATTGTACATCATCAAGTTTCATTATTTTTCTTGTAGGCTGCGCTGTACTACATCCGAATAAAAACATTACTTACGCGTTTATTTCATTTTTTACCTACCTGATAAAAAAACAAGTGTGACTGCGAGTATTCGCTGTTTCACTATTTCAAAATTATGCGTAGTGAATCCATTTTTCAGCGTCGCAGGAAATCGGTTTAAAATTTTAGGTAAAGTCTCAAAATGGCGTATACGCTTCGTTGATGTTTTCTGCGTATAGGTACATATAATAATTAAGTCTCCAGACACGACTAATGCAGTGATAAAAGCAGTTTGTCAACGAACGAATGAAAATGTGTACCTACTCTGTTGATTTCAATTTTCAAGAACTAGGAGGAGGTAAATAGGTGTAATGGTATTTTTACTTGGCAGTTTTCTAGTTTATTTCAAGTTTATGTTCCTCGTCGTCGTAGGTCGTAGGTAGGTACTGAAATTGACGTATCAATTTCTGGTTTTCAGGTGTTTTCGTATCTCAATGAAAATACAACGAAGACGCGACAAATACTCTTTGGATTCGACTACTCGTTTAGCTTTAAAAGAGTTAGGTGTGTTCGATATGTCGAAAAATTACTGTTCACGTTTGAAGTTATAGTTCTTGTGTTTTCGACAAGTTCTGTTAAAAGTGAGTTCTTAGTTCAACGGTGCAGTTTTAATTCTGAAAAAATTAGGTATTTCCAAGTACAGCTTTTTTGATTAGAAGGACGTCTGATACGATCGCAATGACATCTTTGCAAGATGAATTTCTATCAAAACCTACTCCCCGCGCCATCGACAAGTTCGACGCTTTATGCGGACTGAACTTGTGTTCAGGCGCTACCTTCGAAAATGGAACAGTCTTTCATGAAAAACAGTTGAAAACTGTGTAAGAGGAATATTTTGCCAATTTTTGATCGTTGTCAGAAATTTTTTTTTTTCCAACCAGTGGTCAAGGATGCGGGCACCGGCGGTTTTGCCGCCGGCCATATTACTAGCAGCTAGCGGGTATGCGCACGAGGGTGATAGATGAGCCACCATTTGGTTCGTGAATTTTACATCGTTTATTATTACTACCCATATGATTTAATAATAACCCACAATGTACGCCATTTAAGGTACGTAACTTAAAACTAGGCGGATGGTTGCGTGAAATCGTTAGGCGACTTGCCTGACACCTCGTCATAGGTGGCGCGATGGACACAAGTGACCTTTAAACGGCGTAATATTTAGCGGAATCATTGGCCAGCTGACTCCGTGCCTATCTCGAATGCGTCCGATGCGCATCAAATGTTCGCACAACTTACCCGATGCGTGCTCGAGATATCGCCTTTTGCTGACACGATGTGTTAATCGGTGGTGACAATGGGGGCGGATTTCGTGGAATATACGGGGTAAATACCGTATAATGTACGAGGTCTGTACAAAAAGTACGTCGAGTACGTCGAGTACGAGTCCGTGGAATCGTGAATTGCGTTTATTTTTTCACAAATAAACGTACGGTCCCCTTCAAAGTATTCCCTTACTCCCTCTGAAAACTCGCATAGACTGCTACGAATGATTTTTTTTTACCATTTAAAAAATAGAAAAAAAATCAGTCTACAAACTTTTTGTACAGACCTCGTATAGGCGCATAATATTACATAAGTTGTATAATACGGTACACACCTACCCTCCGTAGTCCCGTCACATGTCACCTCGGCTGACATACCCGGCTGGTAATCTTGGTCATTCGTAACGTAACGTAACGTAACGTAACGTAACGTAACGTAACGTAACGTGGCGTAAAGAAGGGAACAATAATGAACACGTTACGCTGGTGACAACCCCAGTCGGACCCATTGATTCTGCAGTGCGTCGAATACCCGCACTCGTCCGTTGAATATTTCCAAAGCAATTACCCTTACCCATGGGTGAACGGTTTGATGGCATATCAGCTGTTATGGTGTTGAATGTGTTTCAGACTCGCCACCCCCATTCTCAAACGTCACTTTTCGCAAAGTGCCGCTTCTCATTCGCTTCATCCGTGTAGGACGTTAATGGGCAGTGGGTTTGAAAAGTGCTTTTTCGCAAACCGCAATCAAAGGCGTAACAGTCGGGTCGCGAAGATTTTTCTGATGGGGCAAACTCTGGTAGGTATTTTTAATTTTCATCGCTGGCACACGATTCAGCCATTCAGATCCAGCTAGCAATTAATATTCGTAAACAAAATAATTCAAAATTTTTCTAATTCACAAGTTAGTGGGTTGATTAGGCATCTACTACGTTTCTTTTGGATGACATTTTAACCGAAAGAAAAGAGAGGAAAAATTAGTTTATCGTCAACGCTGCGTTCTCGAAGACATTTCAGTAGATCTCTTTTGTTTTTTGTATTTTTTGTATTTTTTGTATTTTTTGTATTTTTTGTATTATTTTTTCAAATTTCCTTAGTCAACCCGAATTGGAGTGAATCAAATTTCCAGTAAGGTTACAGCCTCATCTCGCCCCCTTGTGATTTCGCCCCTGACAAAGCGCACTTACGCCTGGGCCCTTATCAGACTCGGGGTTACCGTCGCGGCATATCTGAATTAAATTTCTTATCCTTTACCAAGGAGGGAGGCGCATCGAAACATTTTGCCTCTTGGACGCCATATTTTTGGTTACCTAAGCCACCGACCACTACTTTTTCTCAAACTGGATGGTGCTGAACGACGTGAATGGCCAAGATAAGGTACGCAGTGGCAAACCAATGTGTTGGAAAATTTGTTAAGATTACGAACTTGCGCTCTTTTTAAGTGAATACCTGTACGTAGGTAGTTAGCCAAAATTTCTGATGACGGTCGTGTAAGTAGCTGAAAAACTTGGGCAAAAATCTTCGTTTCGAATTAAACGTACGTGCCCACTTGTGCCAGCGGAGGAAATTTTCGGGAGAAAGGCTGTAGTTGCCGCTTCTTACGGCTTTTGCTTGCAAAGAGAAATGCGCTTATTGTTAGCCTAAGTACGTAGGTACCTATGGGTAGCTCACGTTTGCCCTTTTTCGAGTTGAATTAACTTTCGCTCTTCAACTGGACGATGTAGGTACCTACTACCTACTCAGGCAGCTACTTCTGCGGCTGAAATGTAATTCGAAACGCAGCTGCCGCCCTGCACATTGGAACACCGTAAAAACGTACTTTTTTGCATTTAATGTCGTTTCTTCTTCAAATACCTACAAAATACGCGCAGATGGGCATAAAAAATAAAAGTGAAACGAAATATCGTTTTTCGTCGTCCGAGTCGTATCGTCGAGAGTAAAAAGTTAAGCCGATATGCATTCGTTAGCGACTAAAAAGACTAAAAAGAACTTCGAAAAAACCGAAGCAAACAATAAAAAAAAAAAGAAAAGTAAAAAAAAAAAGCCAGAAAAGAAGAAAAATCTACTTTGCATTTCATCTGCTTGTAAAAACTTAGGTATCTACTTTTCAATACACCTAACACCCAAGTTCTAAGTTGTTTTTCTTTTTCTCCCGACTTATTCTCTTTAAGTAATATTTGCAAATGATTTGAATATCAGAAAGGAAGTTACTTTTCTTAAAACGTGAAAAAGCTTTCTAGCGTCAAGTAAAAAAAGAAAAAAAAAATTAAGTAAATAATAAAAGAAAAAAAAAAAAAGAGGAAAAAAAAAGTCGAGTTATTTCTTACCATTGCCATAGCCTTGTTTGAAGAGCATCTTCGCCTGTTTTCTTCTCTTTCTGTTCGGTTTCGTTTTTCTCTTTTTCTCCTCTTTTCTTTTGCGCTGACATGGAAAATTCTTTCTTCGTTTTCAATTCGTTATTTTTCCCGTCTCTTCTGAAAGGCAAATGTCGCGCTGCGCTGCACGAGAATATTCCATTGGATCGCAGACAGAACGTTCTGGGGGAGAGGAAAACCTCGAACAAACCCCAAGAAGAAACCTTAGTGAAAGAAAAACAGGTGAAGAAAAAAACATCGGTTTTATTACGAAAAAGATCGAAATTAAATTCGAGAAGCCGCGAGGTGGAATGGAAGACAAAAAAAAACAAAAACAAAAAAAAAAGAAAGAAAGAAAGAAAGAAAGAAAAAGAGAAAAAAAGAAAAAAAGGAAAGCCGAGCTTTCCAATTCCACTAATGCGTAAAATTGAACACAGACAAGATGGGGCTGCGACCTCTTTTCTTTCCTTTTTTTATTTTTATTGCCTCCCTTTTTGAAGCGGTTAAACGTTAGGCCTACAACACCACTCGAAGGAGAAAATTTACATGCGATTCGAGCAAATGGATTAGAAAGAACAGAGTGACAGTAAAAACAAACAAAAATAGGAAAGAAAAACGAATTGCATTTGGTAGAATCGTATAGAATAGGCAGCAGGCCCCGTCCTAGTTGAAGAATAGTCGCCCTAAATTTGTTCGTTTGGGTTTCGACCCGGCGGGAAAATCGAAAATATCCGACGAAAAAAAGGCCAAAGCAAGTAACGTCCGCGAATGGAGCTCGCGTTTCCAAATTTCCTAAATTTAGCCGACGAAAAGTGTTTTCACGAGATGCGACGTGCGTAGGCGGCCTACACGTTGCGTTCCACCCGAAGCACCACCAACCTGCCCCCATTTCGATCGTTCGCTACGTAGCTACGTAACCGGCCATCAAACAAACCGCAACCCCAGAACGAACGAAATGATTCACTGGCCGAGCGAATTGCGACCAACATCCTGTAACCGGGCGAATACAGGAAAAGTTGGAACGAACAGCGAATGTTCGTTTGGTGTGAACGCACCCGAAGGTGCGTCCCCCGTAGACCCCGACGAAAGGTAGTAGCGGTGGAGAAAATTATTAATTGGTAACGACCGATTAACACCGATTAACGGTTTGCGCACGCTCCAAAGACTCGAAGGCGCAAAGATAAGGTTACCTGCTCGTGAAATTTTGAAAATTTACAAATATCATCGATAATTATGATTTTTTTCTGCCTCATTTGCATACACGTACCCTTCGAAAAATCAGATAAAAACGTTGCGCTTTCGTCCGATGGGTAGACTCGTAGTCACTCGGCGTAAGAAATTTCGTGCTAATCCGATATTTGTATTCGTTAGAAATTTTTGAACGTCAAAATTCTTTGAAAATTTTTCAGTTTCACTCCAAGGGCGGTAACATTTTCGTACCTCATTCGAACGTAATTTCAATTTACTCAAAAAGTGTCTCGTACCTATCACATTTGCCTGTCTGTCTCACATTTCAAGAAAAACAAATTTTCCCTCTGTTGTAGGCAAGCTACTTGCAGCGAATTTTCCTGCTAAGCAAATGTAATGAAACTGACGATTTTCGATTTTTATAAGAACCCTCCACGTTTCTTGGAGAAAACTCTACAAACGTGTTGACATATTATAACGTGCGAGGCGAGTGTGCGGCACAGTTTTCGGTGAGTTTTGAGTTCTTTTTGTTTGTACGTCTTGAAAAAAGAGAGTCGCTGAACTTTTGAAGCGCTCTACAATAGCCTACTGGTGGGTAGGTACTCCGAATATACGATTTTTTTTTTTTCATTTTCCAAATGTGCCTATATCGTAGATAATTATGTAAATCAGATGCGTATGACATGTTTTTGAGGAAACTGTAAGGTCGTTTAAATACGGCAGTAGAAATGGTACCTTATTTCGAGTCAAAACCGAATAAAATACCCGCCGTTTAGAGGGGTAGCCTTTTTTTCTTGGCTAAAGGAGGTCCAGACCGCCGGCAGCCCCCGTTTCGCATTCCAAATCTCCCCTCTTCGACTGATCTCGCCGAATGTTTTAGGCGCCGTTACGCATGTGGGGCCTTTGACCATAATAATATACTACTACGTACGGACTGCTCGACAAGATAAATAGCGTGAAGCGAAGACCGGAGGTACGGGGAAAGAAAAGAATATGCAGGAAAGGGCGACGTTTCACACAAATCACCAACCAGCGAGACAATCACAGAGAAAGAGAGAGAGAGAGAGAGAGAGAGAGAGAGAGAGAGAGACATTGGTATTTGGTATTTGGTATTTGGTATTTATTTGGTATTTGGTATTTGGTATTTGGTATTTGGTATTTATTTGGTATTTGTTATTTGTTATTTGTTATTTGGTATTTGTTATTTGTTATTTGTTATTTGGTATTTGGTATTTGTTATTTGGTATTTGGTATTTGTTATTTGTTATTTGGTATTTGTTATTTGTTATTTGGTATTTGGTATTTGTTATTTGTTATTTGGTATTTGGTATTTGGTATTTGGTATTTGTTATTTGTTATTTGTTATTTGGTATTTGGTATTTGGTATTTGTTATTTGGTATTTGGTATTTGGTATTTGGTATTTGGTATTTGGTATTTGTTATTTGGTATTTGGTATTTGGTATTTGGTATTTGGTATTTGGTATTTGGTATTTGTTATTTAGTATTTGGTATTTGGTATTTGGTATTTGGTATTGGCTTTCTCTCTGTGATGTTTGTTGGCGTAGCCTTTTCCCGCGTGGGTTGTCCTTTCGCCATACCTGCGGTCTTCGTTTCATTTCTGTTGACCCACAACTGCTGTTCGAGAGCAGTCCATACGTAGTGTATAATATACCTACCTACAGCCCAAGTATGGGGCGTGAGAATGAATTTGTTGACATTTTTGAGGGACGAATTTGCGTGGAAAGCAGTCGCAGCCCCCGTCTGGTCTGGCTGCTCGCATCCGAGAACGAACACATACGGTAGACAGCTGCTTTCATTTTGCACTGCGGTTGGTAGCCAAAAACTGACAACCGCAGTGACGAAGAAAATTTGACTGGAGGTTGCAAACCCATCTGTGCTGGATGCAGACTGGTCAAAACAAACGGTGTTCAGCTGACAATTTCCTCCCCCTTCCCCAGGAATATTTTCCAAAAACGGCGCAACGCTGAAAAAGCAGGGATCTGCGTGCGTTAGCGGCAGGCGGCTTCACTTTCAAACTAAAACCATATTTCCCACCTAAAGTCATGCGCGAGTGACTGGAAAATTCACGCTGGGTGACCGCAAGCAGTGCCACATTAAATCGCTCCGCCTTTCCTAAATTATTTTCTAATTCGTTTTCAATTTTACCAACCCACGATTCTGATCAGTTATGCCGAGGCCCTTTCAGAGGTTGCGGGGTCCGCAGTCTAGTGGCTGCTCTATGAACTCGCTGCAGCGAGTTCACGAAGACCCCAAAGTCGGAATTGGGCCCGGTTGCGGCCGTTGCTTGTCTGAAATACAAAAACGAAATCGCTCCATTGCTGCCCATTGCCTCTCTTCTTACCTCCCTCGGGGTTAGCCGGGCTGAATTTAAACGTCAATTTTTCGGTGAAAAGTTTGATAATTGAGTAAGTGCGCGTAAGTTAATGCAAATTTTTTAAAAGTATTTTAGACGTACCTAATTTGAAGTATCTGCAAAGAAAAGCCAATTTTTTCGAGCCCGTAATTTTTCAGAAACCGAATAAATTAGAGTTGATGGTCTCAATTAAAGTTACGTAGACCTGGAAAAGTTGACGCACTCCCGTAAAGCCAATCTAATAAAATCGTCATTATTTCGTAGTTGGGACAAATTATCCCACTAAGTAAGCGCAAGTGTCGTTAGTTCTTCAACGTGTAGGGTCTATGTAACTTTAGTCTCAATTTTGGTATATTCTACATATATAAAGGCCATTTTTGTAACGCTGTCACGTGACCATAGTTACACACGTATATTTGGCTACGCGTATATTTCAATTTCAGTCTAACTTCGAGATTTTCGTTTTTGTTTTTTTGTTTTCATCGTGCACCCGATTAATTTGATATAATTCGAATACATTTATGGTTTATGTCGGTCTGTGAATTATTGCTGCGTAGTAACATTGGGTAGTGCTCTGTAATTTTCGTATATTTATCCCAACAATAGGCCCAGTAGGCTTGTTAGTCTAAAATCGGAAAAAATCATAATCCGTAGTGAAACAGAAAAATTCGTCAAAATATATACAAACGGTAATTAACAATATGTATTAAAATATCGAGAAACGATAAATGAGAGCGTGCGTATGAGAAGGGCCTAAGTGAGAAAAGGGAGTTTTGAGAATAACGTATTTGAGGTTTGAGTTCGATGACATTTTGAACAGTTTAAAGCTGCAATATTTTGGTAAAAAGTTCGTGAAAGAGGAGTATAGGTATGGTAGTTTTTATTAAATTAGTTTTTATGATACTTCTATCTCGCTTTCCCTATTTTTGAAAAATTTTTAAATTTCACTAGATTAGGCCCTTTTCATTTTCGTAAAAAATTTGCGTTTAAAAATGCCTTCCAACCTCTTCATTTCACTTCGTAAATGGTACTTCCATCCGGCCAGCCTCAAAACACAAGAAAGAAAAATCACTGGACACGTTCTAATGCAAAATTTGTTGAAAAATCACGAATTTTGAAAAAAAAATTGCTAAAGTATTTGTTTAGATTGTGGAATTTCACAATTTCTTGCATAAAATCAAAGTATTAGCCCATAAGAACCAAATTCAATGTTACAAAAAAAAGTCAAACCGTAGAACTGTGAAATTATTGAAAAAGAACAGATTTCTTCACCTTGAAATGGAAGTTGTGCAACGAATTTCATAGATAGAGCTGTGCGGTTTGTTGTATTTGATCAACAAGCCCTTGGAGCATCGTTTCGTCGAATGAAAGCAAAAAGGCCCAAGTGTAGCCGTTTTCATACGCAGGACCTCAAATGAAATCATAGATACCTACTGAATGATTTACAAACAAAATTAACGAATAAGTATCGATAATGGCAGAAGTATCGGATTTAAAAGAAGACAATAAGTAGTTAGCGATCCTGAAACTTTGAAATTTGTTTCGTCCAGATTTATAACTTTCTCAGAAACAAACTTCGAAGGTGTTTCCTGGAACGAAAAAAAAAACTATATCGCAGTATGCTACGCTAGAAAATGTAGGTTTTCTGATAAATAATTAGGTAGAATAAAAAAATAAAAATATCAAACGCGTTTTGTAGAAGGCTGGGTGAAAATTACATTTAATTCGAAGGGTCGAAGAAATTCATAATGAATTGTATTTCGAGGTTATAAAATACGCGCGCAAGTTATTAAATTATTGTCTACCAAATGAAATAACGTCGAGCCCGCTTTCCACACAGCTTTTTTATTTCATCTGAAATTAGCAACCTATCTAATTTTCTTAGCAATAGTTTAAGATTTTTTCAAATCACTTCCACGAACGAATCTTCTAATCGATTGAAACCAAATGTTGTAGAGTGTTAGAGTATAACAAATACAATGCCTGTAATAAATTTCGTGACAATTGCTTCAAAATTACACATTTTAGAACAATTTAAGTACCAAAAATGCAACATAATAGGACGTATCGATCTGGACCAAAAACGATAGGGTTCATCTTCGATTTGATCCAAATACGTTTAGCAAATTTCGTGACTATCGCAGCTTCAGCTCCAAAAGTTTCCTGAGGTCACGAAACAAAAAACAAACATAACCCCCCCCCCACCAATCCTGGGTCTCAGTATCAGATCAATTTTAATACGTAGATTTTCTTCGAAAACCTACATAAAATAAAATAAAGAAGTTTTTCGCATATATCTACAGATATATTTTTTAAAAGAGTCTGTTTTCCAATAAAAATAAGTTTTGACGAATACCTAATCGGTTTAACAGGAGTAGTGAAATGTATTTCAGCAGGTATGCGTAATTATTGTTCGCTCTTACCCATTTTTCAATATCATTTTACAAGTTTCGAAATATCCGACCATGATTGAAACCTGACTTAGTTTGCATTTAGTTGGTATCATTATGACTGTGGTATACCTACCAACGTATAACGAAGAATTAATATTTTTTTAGTACTAAAATTAGCGTCAAGTACAATTTGTATTTAAAGTTGAAAAATAAAAAAAATGCGAGATAAGAAAATTATCTCCAGCTAATCAAAAAATACTTCATCCCAGTTTTCTGCCGAAAATGCCACTGTCCATAAAAATTTTAAAAACACCCTTAACCTTACTTAAATCTTTGTCCTTATAATCCTGAACTTCCATGTGAAAGTGTGTTTGGATGTTTGAAACTCAATGACGACATAATCTCGAATCCACTGTTGGCCCTTTTGGACCTCAAAGTGGAAATTAGGAAAATTTTTTTACATATTATCGAGTGATATATCGTATTACGATATTTTTTTAGGATGCCAGATATAAATATTTCCTGTCCATTTTTTGGATTAAATCGATGGTTGGTCCGATTGGGACCACCAAAAAGTTTCACGATAACTTATTCTCATATTATCTTCTGATTCATGGCATAGATTGTTTTTTAGGGTGCTGAATTTAAATTTTGGATTCAGTTATTGATTGAAACAATTGTTGGATCTTTTAGGACCACAAACAGGGGGTCGAGGTAACTTTTTGTTTTATATTAGAGTGATACATCGTGGCACGTGTTTTTGGCGACATTAAATTCAAATTTCCTCCCCAATTTCGAATTGACCCAATTTTTGGATATTAATAAAGGATAAAATAAGAGAGGGTAGAACCAAGTAAAATAGACAAACACGAAGAAAACAGTCATCGGCATCCGAAGTTGCGGGTGACAGCGAGTATTTTTACGACTTTCGGCGCATTTGTTCTCTCGAAAAATTCGAATTTTCAGTGTTCGCTCCTCAACATTTTTCTGCACTCGTGTCCGGTCGGGTCCGAACGGAAATACGCCATTCGGTAACTCGGCAAAAACTAAAAACTATGCTCGTCTGATGACCGCCACGAAGCCAATCTCATTCTCTCACTGACTCCATCGCCTTATGACCACAATGTGTGAAGGGTTCGGTAATGATGAGAATTCGCATCGATCAGTCCCGCATTATTAGTTCCTCGATCGAAAGACGAGTCCGGTTGTTGCACGAGTTGATAAATTGCTCATTTCGACCGAGTTGTACTCCATATTGTTTGCAAAGAGGGTGCAGAATGTTGTATTTGAGCCAGAAGCAATAAAACCTTCGGATTTTTGGGTCGAATCCCTATTATGGCGAAGAGAATTAAAAAAAAAAAAAAAAAAATTGATCTGCCATGTCGTGCGGATGACGATCTTCTAGTAATTTTTAATCCGATTAAAATTAATTAGCCCAAAATTAAACGTTGTTTCCAATGCAAAGAGATTTAAGCTTATATTTTTTGAAAATGGACTGCCCACTATAGCAATTTTCAATCCGAGTCCGACATGTGCGGTCTGCTCCCGTATTAGTAAATTTTTATCGAGTTAGCAAATTTTAATTGAAAATTATCGGTCGAGAATTCGAGATAAGTCACTCGTATTTTCATGCGAAGTAACATTTGTTTTTTATATTTTATTGCTGATCTTCGGCAAGTAAATAAATTATAGAACGCTAGAAAAAATTGAAAGCACATTTTGAGGAAATTAGCCA
This sequence comes from Ericerus pela, assembly GCA_011428145.1. Classification (NCBI taxonomy): domain Eukaryota; kingdom Metazoa; phylum Arthropoda; class Insecta; order Hemiptera; family Coccidae; genus Ericerus; species Ericerus pela. The sequence goes on along the minus strand of WOFM01000108.1, from coordinate 499,536 downwards.
AGGGGTAGAGAGCCATAACAATTTTTTGCCCGATTTTACGAAATATTTAACCCGCGGATGAGCTCGCGTTTAACTTTATTTTACAATTTAGGCATACATTGCATTTTGTTTTCTTCAAGTTGAATCTGGTTCGTCTCACAGATTAAAATTTTGTATAACGGGTTCTTTTGAGAGCTATGAACAGTCCAGTTACTACCTATACTTACTTACACAGTGTTCATAAGCGGTGACGAATCAGTAATTACTTCCCGATTTGCGTCAATTGACAAAAAAATTGTCATTTGTCAAAAAGGAGACTTTGGCAAAAAAATTAGCATTAAATTGACAGTTTTTCAACCAATCAGAAGCAAGCTATAATGTTTGTCAATTTGACAAATCTGCGTCAAATTTTTGACAATAATGTCAAATAGCCTTTTTTTGACATTTAAATGACAAATCTGTGAGGAGTAGCAAAAAATTGACAATTATTTGACAATACAAAAATAACTGTATTTTAGAAATTAACAAAAATTTAAAATTTCACAAAATTCACAGTACAGAAATACATAACAGTTGAATGATAATTGTAAAAAAGTAAAAATATTTCTAATACACTTATAAGCATAAAGTTTTGATTATAACATTTAAAAATCCCCAAATTCTTACACATGATACATATACTTCAAAGTATTTAAACATACATTTTTGTTTATAAAATTTAAAAATCCCTAAATTTGTATACATGATACATTCCCCTAATGTATTTAGAGTGCTAAATCTGAATTTAAAAATTCTTTCAAGTTATTCCCCTCCTCTGCTCCAAAAAAAATGGATAAAAAGGGGCTACGAAAAATGAAATTATCAATTTTAATTGGTAAAGTAGATTTATTGGAATATATATTTTCTCGAGAAAAAGAATAAAATAATTTTGTTACTAATTTTTTGCTCAAGGGGCAATATATACAGGGTGATGCACATCACGCACCAAATGGGATTTTCAAATGGTGCATGATGTTGTGCATCACCCTGTATAAATAGGGTATAAAAACATAAGAGAATGTACCTAGTTTTTTTCTTCTTTTTTTCTATATTTTAGAGGGTTTGCTGCATTTTATTTTTTTTGCTTCGTTCTGCAATGATTATCATTAAATTTGGGTATGTTGCCTTTGAATGTACCCTCTATGACTGCATAATATTTTTATTTTAAATTTCATTTTTTTAAAGTCTGTTTTAAGGGGCCAAAAATTTTTTTGTGGGACTTCCAAAAACAAAGTTGAAAACTGGCAGTAAAAAACAATTGTACTAGCATATGAGTACATTCATGGGCAATGTATGCAAAAATTAGGTGACAATCACAGCAAAAAAAAAAAAAAAAAAAAATATTCAAAGAAAGCACAGGTAAACTACACCCTTGAGAGTGTAGTTTAGCACAAGGCAAACTCCATATTTTGAAAAATTAAAAATGGAAATGTCTGTTAACCTTCAAAATGAGGTGGAAAATATCAAAATTGAAACTAAATCATACCCTTAAGTAGAATTTTCTAAGTAGGCTTTAAGTGACATGCCTCCTGAAATAAAATTTTCTTTTGCAGTGATTTCATTTGACCTACTATCTGTGGCTTCTTCTGGGAAACTTGTTGTTTCAGGAGGGGATGCATTTACAGTAGGTGATTCAGGATCTGTGGAATCAGAGGTAGAATGAAGCAGGTTAATTTTTTGATGAAGTATCTCATATGTCTTACATTATTAATACATTGAATGAGCTATACTTCATTGTTTTCAAGAAAAAAAAATGGAAATAGTCAGTTGGAAAAAAAAATAAAGAAGTAAAATTAAAGTATTAGCATTATTAACAGAATTCTCTATAAATTTGAATACATTATCTAACAACTGTGTCTAATACATAAGGAATACTTACGCAATTCATCCAAATTTAGCCGCCTTGTGGTAAGCTTAGCAGCAGCTTCACAACTACGGAGCCACCTTTGAATAACCTCTCGTATTTTCTTTCTCTTGTCCCACTTGGCCCATTCCTTATCTTTTTTTTCAGGCAAAATAAGTTCCCACTCACATGCAATTTCTGCAATAAAAATAATATGAATGTTAATAAGTATAGATGTGATAAATACCATATATCGCAGAAAGAGAAAGAGAGAGAGAGAGAGAGAGTATATAGTACTACATATCTTCAATAATATCATATACTTTTGTTTTTTTGAAATCAACTATGGAAAGCTTCGCCCCATATGTAGGGTGGATAATACAGGACATCACATAATGTAAATTCCACAAACTGCCACTCAATAAAATCAATTCTTTCTATAGACAAGATATTACAGAATGTGGTACATTTATAAATATTATATTTTATAGGTATGAATTAACATATGTCACTAAATCCACTGAATTTACTCACCAAGTATTTTGACATTTCTTCATCACTTTCAATTTGATTACATATTTCACATAATTGTTCCTTATCTCGAATTGGAAAATTAAGGATTTTTTGAACTTTTTTTCCTGTGGGGTACTTTTTATTGAATAGCTAGTAGAGGCACTGGTTGAGGGTTTAGGCACAGCTAACACATTTGTACTAAGAACCACTGCAAGAAGTAAATATAAAATTGACATAAACAGGGGAAATTGGAAATTCAATTTATGCTATATGAAATTACTTTTTTTCAGAAAAAATTTCAACTATCTAATCAAAATTTTATGAGTTTCTGAAAAGAACATCAATGCAGACTTTAACTTAGGCATTTTATATTGGTTCCACTTATTTATTTCAAATTAATGAAAATATTTTAAATATACCTTATTAGTAACCATATTTTTCTACATTTTGAGAAGTGTAAACATTGTTTGAGGCTGTAAATAACAAACTATCTTTTGGGAGTGAAATATTTCATAGAAAAGTGGCCGTGTTTTAAAATCAGTTCAGCAATAGTTAATAAAAAAGGAAGTACATAAGTTTGAAAATTACATTTGAATAGTTCTTTAAAACGTTGTAAAATTTTACAATTTTAATTTATTTTATGATGTTTTAAAAGTATTTTTATGCCCTCAAAAAACTCAGATTTTAAATCTGAATTAGAACTAAGAAACTTGGCACATTTGATTGATTCCTTCATAGCTTTTTTTCTTCTTTTATCATTATTTATTTTCAGTAAAATTCATCTATTAATTTATAACAGCATAGCCTACTTCGGGCAATTTTGTCCAACAATGAAAAAAACTATGTATTTTAAATACGAAAAATATTTTTCTAATCTAATTACCAATAAGAAAAATTTGAGGCATTTGTCTGGCCATCATTTATTTTCTATTCTCCGAAAAATAATTCAGTTTTAACTATATTGACATAGAATATAAATCGGGATATATAATTCAAAATGAATAAAATGATATTAAAATTCTGAATAATTCTAAAAATATTTCAACTAACAAAGAAGAATTAACAGGGTAACTTTAACGTGTTCGCATTGCTAGCAAACAAATTAACGTGGAACTGGTTGTTTTAAATCGAAAGAATGAGAATTTATATAAATTACAGGTTATACACTACTGATTTATTTAAATTAGGTATTAGTGTCGTTGATAAAAATATACAGCCCAAACACTTTTCTGGAATAATATCACTGATACTTTCATTCAGCAACGTGTCTTGTAAATAACACAGCTAAGACAGGTTGATTCAGGAAAATCAAGCTCATACTACTCGACACGATGATGACTTTTTGTATCAATAGATGCTTTTCTCTTGAAGACATTTTGTGAATAAGAATCACATTCAACTAAATACTAAATGGGCAAAGCCAGGCTCTGCCTTTTCACAACTCAAAATTAGTTTAACCACTATAATGAGTGAGTGAGAGAGAGACAGAGAAAGAGAGAGAGAGAAAGTAAGTAAGAGAAGTGTAAAAATAAATATGTAACCTTACTCTATGCTCGTTAGGTTCCCTTAAACGTACCAGCGAGCTTTTTACTGCAGGGTTAGGTTTGCATGACATTAGGGCCAATTTATCAAATTTGCGATGATCTGATTCTATCCTTCGTTTTTGCAGGCTATATCGATATTACTTTATCACAGTTTCAAGTTATGCATCATTCATTGGGCTGATACTGGCCGCACATTCGTAGAGGTTTTTGATTTAAACGCCTGAAAAATTAGAAAACATAACATCTATAGGTAATATCTGGGAATTAATCTGTGAATTTGTTTTGTTAAACGGCTTCATCAATGAGAATTTAGTAATATTTATCGACAAAGCCATAGGAAATTAGTGGACAAATTAATGACATTTAACTAGACAGATTCGCGAATTAATTCTCGATTAGTTTAAATAAAACATTTGCAAATCTGTCTAGATAAACCACTTCGTCGATGAGAATTCAGTAAGATTCATCGACGAATGATGGTAGACTAAAAATAAGAAAATCTAAAATAAGGAAGAGAATATCATCACTGACTATCAGATATTAAACAATCTAAAGTTGACCTCTCAAATAGATGAAACTTCACATTAAATAATTAAGAAATAGATTAGTCTTACTGAAATTTGAACAAAAGAAATTTGAATAAACTTACCCACAAATGTGAAACTAATGCAGAGAAATGATGAGTGGTAACTGGGAAATTTACTATAAGTCACTATGTATTCAATAATAATAATATTCAATAAGTAAGGATCAAATGAATAACCAAAGGCTGAAGAACAAAAATGAATCTCCCACTGTTTTTGTGTACAAGATTCTGCTAGCATCAAATTTGGTACTTCAATGAAAACTCGATTGTTCAAGACAGTGATGGAGATTCATCAGAAGACCACAGATTAATGAATCTTTACCATAATTATTGTATATAAAATTTCATGCCAATACCAATCTCACATACAAAAATGGTGATGAAGATTCATCTGTGTTCTTCAGCTGAATCACCACCACTGATCTGGATGATGGAGTTTTCATTCAAGAACTAAATTATATACTAACAGAATATGTTAAACATAAATTTAAGATTAAAATATGAAACTTACCTTGGTAGAATGAAACAATAGTAATTTTTACAATAAAATTCTAAATCATTTTAACGGATCATATAATTTGAAAAAACATATCACTTCAAACCACAACACTAGCACTATCTGCTGGAACAGTACACTTTTGTCAATATTTTGTCAGCTTGACATATTTATATCATTTTCCAAACCACAACACTAGCGCTATCTGATGGAACCATTTACTTTTGTCAATGATTTGTCAATTTGACAAATTGTTAGCTGAAAATAATGGAATTGCCAATGAAATGTTAGTAATTTGTCACTTTGACAAAAAAGTTTTGCCATTTCCTTGTCATTGCGCAATTCGGGTTATTAGTTGAGTAAGTGGATGAGACCTTACCTTGGTTGAAGCGAAGCAATTGATGGCTGAAAAGGGGCAACTTTTGAAAAGTGGAAATTTTTTTTTAATTAAAAAAAAAGAATTAGCGCAGCGCACTACCCTAGAAAAGGGGGTTTTTAATAATCATCGAAAACCATTTATCTTTTTCTACATATTCTTTCAAATCTCATTTTACATTTATTTTTACATCTCATTTTCATAATATTATTACGTTACGTTTTTTTGAACATTTTTTTTTTTTCAAATCTTTTTTTGAATCTATTTTTACATATTATACCCGTTTATGCTTACACTTCTTTTTACACCCGTCTAAATTATTTTTAATTTTTTTACCAAAAATTTTAGCTTTTTTTTAATATTGATTTTCATAAACATTTATGTCGGCATTTAGCATGTTCAGTGCTATCCTGCGTATACCAAATTTCAGCCTTTTAGAACGATCACTGCGTCTTAAGCCTCACTGATGGAATTTTCGTCAGCTCCCATTCCCAAACCGCTCGACTGATGCTTAACAAACTCAACTCCAATTTTCAGTAGGTTTCGAACCAGCCACCTACCGAATTTCAACCTAGTTGAATAATAATTGAACCTATTTTGCCCTCAACCTCTCAACCGATTTTCACTAAATACAATTCCATCTGAGATTATGCTCAAACTTACCCACACACCAGATTTCAGTCCTGTTGGACGAAAATTACTTCCTCTACGGTGCTTTTAAGATGAATGCCCGATATACGTACATATTGGCTCACCAAATTACTACCCCTTTTTCCCAGAATGAAATTGAGATAATATTTTGGCTTTTGAAGGTTTATTGCTAACTATATAAAATTTAATACTAATCACCTTTCAAGTTGATCCTCCCCCTCAGCCTCTCAAGATGTGCCTGAGGGTGAGTACTACAAAAAATTTTATTTTAATTGTGAAAATTTTTTCATAAAATTGTCTATGAATTAGGTCATCTACACATTTTTCATAGGCGCCATAGTTTTGAAATAGAAAGCTGTCAAATATTTTACTGCACAAAGTTTTTGTTTTTTTTTTTTTTTGGGGGGGGGGATGTAAAAGGGGATAGCACTAAATTGAGGGGTGGAAACGTTTATGTTTCGTAATGTTCACTACCCAACAAACAAACTGTGTGATATTTTCTGAAAACTTTCAAAAAAATTCTCTCAATGAAGAAATATTAATTTAGGAAAAAAAGGAGCAAGATATACTGCCATTCTGGTATAGTTGAACGAATAATAAATATAGGCATAAAAAAAAAGTTGGCCACTTCACCCGTTATTTTCTATCTATATAGGTATATAATAATACTGGGTTATTCGTGTTATCACGCACCATAGGAAATTAACATCGTGTTGCGTGATAAAATGAGTAAGTTATTTCGATGTGGTATGATTCGTCAGTTACATTGCACAAAAATTCAAAACTAAAGTACACAAATAAAATAACAAAATACTCGATTAAGAAATTAAGATAATGTAATTAATAAGTAAAATGAACATTTTCAAATAAATCGTTCAAAATGACCCACAGTAGCCATGACACAATACCACGAGCAATTAGTAAACTTGGCTCGAATATGTTCTAACTGGGTACGGATAATTTTGGCCCAGCAATCATTTATCGCATTTCCGAGTCCCTTTACAGCGGAATATGGTCCATATTTGTAAATCACTGATGAAATGTGACCCCACAAAAAAACATTTAACAAACTGGGATTAGGGGCCAAAATTAGCTATGGTCAGTTAGAGCATGCTCCAGCAGAGTTTACTGATCCCTTAGGGTATCGATTCGTGGCTACTGGCGGTCATTTTCAACTATTTAGTTGAAAATCTTCATTTTACTCATTAATTACATCATCTTGATTCCTTTACTCGTGTATTTGGTTATTTATTTGTGTATTTTACATTTGAATTTTGGAGCAATGTAAATGACGAATCATATTTAAGTATACACGTAATGGAGGGCAGATTCTTCCAGTTCCTTTGTCGAACAAAATTACTGAAAGATGCGTAGGTACCTATATATTTGTATACATAGATATAGTAACGTGCAAAAACGGAGTTATTTCATTCCCCAAAAACGCTATGATCCATTTCTGAAAGTAACTACGTTTAGCAATGTTATAGGAATCAGCCCTCCAGAACGTACGTGTGTACACGAAGCCTTACTCATTCGTTTTATCACACACCACAATGTTAATTTCCTACGGTGCGTGATAATACGAATAACCCTGTATGCGCAGAGATACGCGTAAAAATTTCTTAATTTTTATGCAAAAAGTCATGATTTTATAATAACCGAAAAACTATCGTAGTCCGAACGACCAACCCTAATTTCGTTAACTCGCACGATCTTAAGTAGCAGGTGTGAAAACCTGTGCTAAAGAAGAAAGGCTACGAAAATTGTATAGATAATTTTCGTAAGGAATAGGTAGAGGTACCCGCGCGTGTCCTCCATAAAATAATTACAGTCAACTAACTTATGGGCTTTCGTCATTTCTGTCTATTCGGTTTAAAAAGTACCTATAGCGATATTGCGACGTAGGTACCTAACTGATATAATATTTCGAGTTAGATGGCAGCTGCGATCTGCCATTAATCGTGAATATCTGATGTCACATTTCACAATTAGCCCGTTGTGAATTGTGAAAGGGGCTAAATTAAAGAAAGATGTTGCTCATTCGCGTCAATTTCTACACCCAATTCACGTGCGGCACCACATCTCTCGTACATTAGCCGCGTGTGACATGGCAAAAAAGTGCTACCCACCCTTAAAGTTTTGATTCTACAAAATTTCTATTTTCTATTAAAACTTACTTCTTAGTTCTACCCCATTGTTTTACTTTTCCACGTCAAAGATGATAAAAAAAAAAAAAAAACACAAAAAAAAAAAGAAAAACTGCCAAATTTTTCCTTTTTAGAAAACAGGAATTTCGATTTAGAAAAGTACTTACAGCATTAGTTCCAAGTTTTTTCTATTTTGTACGCTAAAACTCGAAAATACTCGTTTGCTTAAAAAATGAACAATTTCTCGACCCGACTCGACGAGTGGGTTCTGATGAAAAATTCTCTTTCGTAAATAAAAGGTCGTTCGTATCGTACCGTACCTATGTGCCCTTCCAATCAAAAAACTTGCACTATTCGAGTCGTCAATTTTTTGAGTTCTTTCTCTCGACAGAACTAACACGAAACTAAATTCGTAGCATGTAAATTCGAAGTGAGAACTAACTTTGAGCAGAACTTGTTTGAAATGAAAACTTTCGATGCGGCGATTTTGCTTTTGTTTTGTAATATGGAACGCGCCTATTCGGCTAAAATTATTTTTGCGCGGCAAGTTGAAACAGAAAAGCTCGCTGATGTTTTAATGACGTAACAAGGGGCGCCGTAGGAACGCCTATAAGCTCACGAATTTTCACAACTGGTTGCCAAGTTGTCTGCGTCGGAGGCCTAAAATAACAACGCCAATGATGGATACTTTTTTCTCACCTTGCAGCAGACAATAATAATTGGTATGATATACCCGCATCGATAACGAGAACGCTGTTCGGTATACACACGTAATATACGCGTAGCAATTTAATGCGTAGGTACTCCTTCCTCGTACCTACTCGTAGATGCGTAGTTGAGATAAGAAAAGCGGAAAAGTTTTAATTTTAAAGCGCAATTTTTCATTTAGCCTAACTTTTCTGGCTCGAAGGAAAGTCGAAAATAATGAAAAGTGGCAAAAAATTTAGATGCGGCTGTGACGGGTGCGGACACCGTCGCGGACTCGTGCTATTAAAATCGTTCCGCTGGATACGTCCTTCGTAAAATGCGACGGGGGCGGCCGGTGGACGGACGAGCGGGTGGAGGGGAGACGAACACCTATCGCAATCGCAGGTAGGGGGTTGGCTTTTTAGCAAATTGTCCGGTTGCGACACCATTTCATCGTATCGTTTTAATACCTATCTACGGCAGGTATAGGCCACTTACCTAATCGTCGTAAGTATTACCGACTGTACTCGGGTAGTGGGTAAGAAAAGGTAGAAAACGTCGCTACGGTGTGGCGGCGAGACGCGCAGCGCATCTGGCGGTTGGGTGGGGTGGGGTGGGGTTGGGGTGCTCTTTCTTGGGGGCGGTTTGCGCGACGCGTCACGGCGCTTCACATTTTCATTCGTTTTCGGACGATTGGAACGGAAAGAGCCACGCCCACGAGAGCGTCGACTGGCATCCCTTCGAGAAAGGAATAAAAAGGGGTGGGCGGCGGACGCGCCGCCGCTGCGACTTTCGAACGCCAGGTCGCCATTCGCCGACTGCTCGTCGACGCGATCGGCGCAACGCGAAAACCCGATGACCATCGGCTCCAGTTCCTTAAAAACGGTCGCTCTTCTCGCTGCCCCATCCCCGTCCCCCATCCCCCATCCCCCATCCCCTATCCGCCACAGTCGACAGTCTACGCACCTTTTCATGCAACCGTCGCTACGCGACTGTAGCTGTGCGACTCGGTAGCTCGGACCGTGACCGCGGACGAAGGCGCACGAATTCTGGTCGAACTGAAAAGCAGACGTGGCTGCAAAAGTGTGCGGTGGTTAGGTATGCCTGCCCGCGTACACAGCCTAATCGAATCGTGACGAGTGCGACGACAGCTACCATAATGTCGGTGTCTGGGTGCTGCCCCGCACGGGCTGGGCTGGCTAATTATGCGTGCGTGGGTTCTACGGCCGCAACAGACGGTATCCGGCGACGGACGAAGTCGAACGGTCGTTGCAAAAGCAACGCAGGTGCGTACGCCGTTGCGTCGAAAACCAAACGCACCAGCACCAGCATCAGCATCAGCGGAAGTAGAGGTACCTAAGGGGACAACCGGCAGCGCCAGCAGCCAACGAACACAATTTAAAGGGTATATTTGTCGGTGGTGGCTTCTGTCGGTTTCGGCGATGCAGCCTCATCGCTTCCGCGATGAAGGACGCACTTAGGCTCGTATCTTTCTTTTAAGAAGATAGGTACGTATGCGACTCTTCGTCGAATCTGCTGCCGCATTCGAATCCCTTTTGACGAAGACGAGCGGCCCTCGGTTGACGATACAACCACCACGCATCGCCTATACTCTGGACCCCCCGAATCCTTCATCGGCGCACATTACATTCCATTCTTGCAATCCACCCGCACGATTCAAAATGGTCCCATAAATGCTCGTCTTCTCTTCGACACTATTTTTTTTCGAACCCGAGATTTCGTATCTCCGCGCAGTTCTTGCGTTTTCTCGTCGATTATTTTCTCAAAAGCCGTCGAGTGCTCAATTTTTTTGTTTTCGTTTTCGTTTTTGTTTTTAGAGGAAGAGAGGATAATTTTTCAGAAGTACCAAAGTAGGCCGACAGAAAGCTAACTCGAAGTTTTTTGCATTTCTAATCCAAGCGATGACACATTACCTTGTATAGTACGTGGGTAGGGTAGACCCATATGTCGGGTCAGTTTTTCTGCAATTTTATATTTATAATCAGACGTTGTAGTTCATCACGAATCTCACTGAAGTTCATTTTGAATCAACATTCGGTCTTCCCACCTTCCCTACTGAATTATATACTCAATCGGACGAATTCGCTACCCAGATTCAATACATTTTTTACACTCGATGTTTTATTAATATAAAATGTAGAAAGCCTAAAGGTTCCCAAATAATCGCTAAAAAGGTTCGCTTTTCCCTAAATTTTTGAACCATTTCCCCAAGGGCGTATATACTGTAGCTCGATCGAAATGGGCGGTTTACATTTTCACGACCCTCCCTTTCGACCTTCAACCTGCGAGTCTCGCAACAATACTATTTCCACCAACAACAAACACCCACCACTTATTTTTTCAGAGGTACGGCGGGTCAATATTCCGGAGAATCTATTCGGTCTAAATTTCAGACTCCATTGACATAGAATTGTACTTTGTATTGTACTTACCTACCGAAAATTCTACGTAGCCCACTTTTAATGTGGAGTCTATTTACGAGTACCAAATTTTGGCTCTGTCGGATGAAATCTACAGCTATTATCGTGCTGATAACGATCGAAGAGGTACACGTACACATTTATGTTCGCATCGATTGAAAAGTTATAGCAAGCAAAATAAAATTTCAGTCAGGCAGGAAACTTTCGCAGTTGTAATTATAATACTTTTGAAGCGAATACTTCTATAGCGCGGTTTTATGGGTATAGGAAAATTTGTTTAACCTTCGTGAAAATGGAATGAATCTTTCGAAGGTGTTCCGCCGCGCTTGCCACGGTGCGTATTCAATTTTTTTTCGCGTATAAAATTTTTCTCTCTTATTTAGGATCAATTGCCATCGCAAGAGAAATGAAATGAATGGATACTTGAGAAGAATCTTAATTTCGCAAACAAATTCAGCCCAACTTTTCCTGAGATAGACTCTTTTTTCTGTTTTTATTTTTTAACGTGCTTCGGCTACTTTGTAATGTTTTTGCCTACAGGCTAGAGGATATAATTTGATGTCAAGAAAGAGATGGGAGGATGGCGATTGTTGGGTGAATTTTTCAGTCACGCGCTGGAGCACCAATAGAACCGAACTGGACAAACCGCCAGGCGCCATTTCGGGTGCAGAGTGTGCGGCCTAGCGGCCACCAATTTAAAACGTGTAACTTTTCGATTGCAAAGACTTGCGCCTAAGTTAACTGCTGCATTACGCAGACTTGGTTCAATTTCCTCGACTCGCAGAGAACATTTCATACCAAAATCGGCGTCAGGAATACCTATCTGCCGACTTTTTCCCAACCAAAACACTAACGTTCCTCCGCTTTTTCCACCAAGACGTTATTTAACTCTAACCGGGTCAAACAACCAACTCGTTTTGAACGCACCCCCATCCGGCACTAAACAAGTTGAGGGCTCCGAAGATGACAGCCAATACGACGTGCGAACATCGAGTGGCCGATGATAAACAACGCTGCACTGACGCCACTAAACATCCGAGCCGAGAGCTCAACTTATCCGATGCTCGACTAATTTTTTTCGAGAAATTCCCACCTTCATCTTGTTTTCGTTTACTTGGGTACCTACGTCTGTTCTTTGAAATCCGAAACACGACAAATTTAAAGCGTATCTTTCGCTTAGTCTGCGTTAATTTCTCGCTTTTCCGTCGCTTCGAGAGATACCTACCTTACCTACCTACCTACCTACCTACTTACCTTCCTACTTACCCATTCTGCTCTACCAAATTCGAGGGTTAACCCATTCCGCGTCAAGAACAAAAAATACCTGTATCTACTATCTGCCTAAGGACCGGAAGAAGTCGAGAAATTTTCACCACTGTCGATGTTTTGCGTTTCCAGCGAAGCCTGGTAAGCTAGAATTTTTTCACGTTTCAACTTGCGCGTCAACAATTACTACGTCTGAAGTGGTGCACCCATCAGATAACGAAATGTTGACATTGATCTTCATTATATTGGCTGGGGAGAAAAATACTTGACGCAAGAATAACGCGATCGTAGCTCGAGTATTTACCGACTTTTTTCGAGACTTGTTTCATCAAATATCTCGAAATGTGGCATGTGGCCCAGTAACCTAAATATTCAAATGGAACCAATGATGAGGCCGCTCCGGCGATCTGATCTACCTGCCTAACGAAAATCGAGCCATCGAAACGTATTCACTCGTAGGTAGGTATCGTATTTTATTTACCGGTCATTTTTGCACCTATCTGTCGATCCCTTTCCATACCGAAAATGATTCCACAATTAGTAGGTACCTACTTTCGTTCTGCTCGTTTGTAGTGTAAACCAACTGCGGCATTCGTTATGCTATCCAATGGGCAGAAGTTTTCCCTCAAATTTCGCGTAGAATTCCAAATTTCTTGGTTTATACAATCATAAGTGGAGTAGAATTGCTTTTCACGTTGGTTGTTTTAGTCTGTTTGAAGTTTTCGAGCAACCTTATACTTATCGTATAATTCGAATCGCATGGACAGAGGGTATCGACGATTGATTAGTGACTGAAGGATCGAGACAAAGACTGAGGCCAAGTGCAAGTGCAAAGATCGAGAGTAGGGTCGTCTCGGTCTTTACCAACGGTATTAATAATATGTGTCGTAATATTAGTTTTGCTCTTCCGAGTTCCGGTCAATATAATAAATTATAGTCTCGTCTCGATTCTGCTTAGCAGGTTTCCACCGTTATCGACGGCTAAATCAAACTTAGATAGCTTCCCGCCATTGAGTATTTTCAAATGACACAAGAGCCTCGACTCACCAACATTCGTTCAATCACCTACAGACTTGTCCACAGAATTTACGAAATTAAATCTTTAAATCTCCCCACAATAAATATCAATCCCAATTTTCGTATGTTTATTCGCCTTTTTTGCAACATTCGCAATATTTTAGTTTTGAGAAAAAAAAAAAAAAAAAAAAAAAACCTCTTCTCTCACTTTACGATTTCTCAGCTACTATTTTCGAGCCACAAAGGCGACGTTCGTACAACTGAATAAAGGAGAAAATTTGCTCTAGTTCTTTGCCAAAATTTATTTTTTTTATCGCCATTAGTTTTTTTTTTACAAATCAACCATAAAAAAACAGCAAATTAACGATAAATTTGGCGTTTTTTAATTTTCAATTTGTCATTTATTCGAAAGATTAACGGCGGTGGAAAAAAATTGTTCAGCGACGACCCGCTATTTTGTAACGACAAATTCATTTCCACCATTAGATGATTTCGTCTGAAACGAATTAATGACGAGATGAGGTGGGAGAAATTACCGAAACAAAACTGGGCGCTGCGGGTATCACCACTACCCGTATGTACCTACAGGCACATTATCTGTGTGTAGGTACCTACATACCTATTATATACGCGTATAACAAAGGCCTTTTTGCGTAATAATTTTGCCACCTAACGGACGCTGAATGTACCCGCACGTGTATAATAAATTATGATTTTGGTCATTTAGAATTGGTAACTAGAGCGGGTGGAGGGGGAGTGTACACGCCTTCTGCGAAGCTAGTAAAACATAATTACGCGAATAAATTTTATACGAAGTAACGAGTATGGATGTCTACCAGTAGTGCACCACATTTCTCTGCACTCCAGGCACACAACAAACGAACGAATCGAATCTTCTTTCAGTCGATAGTTTTCGAATATTACTCGCTATAATATGCGCCATAAATGTAGCGAAACACGTAGACGAAATGAAAATTTTTATTTGCAAAAACGGAACAATTCGCGAGGAGAGTACCTACTACTCTTAATTTTTGGCCAGCAAATATTCGCAGGCTTTGAAGAACCACTTGACTAAAACCGAATCAGCTACAATCGCCGAGTCATTATTCCAAACGGCTGAAATTTCTTCGATTTCCTTTTGGCCAACGCCGTTTTAAATCTGCTGAAAAAGCGTTCCGCGTCGCGTGAGGTCGTTGGCGCGAATTCGAAAAACCTGATTTCTGATTTCTGTAAAGAGGGCCGTATATTCGTAGGGGTCATTCTCGAACATAGCACCTTTATCGATGTTTTGACTGTTTAACAGATCGTACGAATGGTAAATCCTTGTTTTTCGTACGGACGAGATCAAAGTTTTTTCTTCGCTTGTGTAGCAACCGCGTGGTTCCGTTGCAATTAGTGTAAAAGAATGTCGAAAAAAATTCATTTTCACGGTAATATCTCAAAGTTATCCTCGAAATATGCAAAAATAGGTCGAATAAAATGATACCTATTTTCGGAATCAGTGGACCGCAGGATAAAAAGCACTCGAGAGATGTCAAAAAATATACATCCTCACTCGAAAGTACTTACCCTTACAGTTACGACGTGGGTAACGAGATTGGGATTATTTTACAGTTTGTTTTCATTTATTCTCACATTTTAGGCTTAATTTTTGGTCTGGCACATTGCAGTCGGGTCCGAGTGCAGTTCTAGTTTTCGATTTTGCGGAGTTGGTTTCGATCTCGAGTCTGGTCGCCATAATATAAGATCGTAGTATGAAAATAGTCTCGGTCTTGGTCTGGCACAGAGATGAGCGCCAGACCAACGCCAAGAAGTGAAGAAAGCAGCGCCAAGGCCGGTATTCGTAGTCGACACTCGGTGTTCACCAACCCAAGTGTCAGTTGAAAACCCGCATTTCTCAGCCATATTTCTCAACAAACAAAACCAAGTTTTTGATGTGTAAACACCTTAGCGCTCGGTCTGTGGTAGGGACTATAAATGAGAATTATGACTGTCAGATTTGCGTAACTCCAACTTTTCAACCATAACTCTCATTTGTGTGTGTTGCACCTACACAGCGAGAATTACATTCGGATATTCTTACATTTACACGTCAATCTGTCACGAGTGTAGCCCCAGCGGAACTCGCGCCTTTTTTTTTTTTTTTTCATAGCTTTATTATAGTTTGTGGCAAGAACGATACTCTGGGTTAGTGAACGCTTAGTGTTGACTATGAATACCGGCCTAAGATCAAGTTTTGCCTATCGATACTACCGATAATTCGTTATTTGCCCCTTTACACGGGGGCGATAGGTGGATTAGGACTTAGGAGTAAGGCTGCTACCTTCGAATTGGTTCATTCTTGACCAGCCACGCGTAGACGTCGGAATAGCATTTTGTCGATTACTTATTCTCGAAAATTGCAATCCCTTTTTCTATTATCACTTTTTGCAATATGTGTACGAATCGCTGTCTTTTTGAAGGATCTCCAAAGCTCGGTAAAAGTGACCAATTCCACGACTCTCACTTGCCACCCACATTGCTTTCTCCTTCATAATTTCTTTATCTCACTCTTTCATTTTTTCACTCCATAGATTATTGTCACCACATTTTCTCTCACGCCTAAATCGTTCCTCAAAATTTTCCACACCTTTCAATATCTTTTTCGAACCATTTATTTTAAACTATCGATTTTATTTATTTTTTTAGACATTCTTTTCGTCGCGATGAGGACTCGAAACCCGCCACCTGCATGTTGGGAAACTGTCACTCTACCAATTAAGTAATGAGACCGAGTTTCAAGGTTGACGAGAGTTTTCCTCTACTATAAGCTTTTCTTCTACCCATTGCTGCGATTTTAAAATATACCAACACTGCAGCCAACCTTTTATTTCGCCTGAAGCTAAAGCCAAAAAAATAAAATAAAATAAAAGCCTATCTTTTAAAAAAGCGTATTTAACGTTAACTTATTATTTGTTTGCATCCTATCATTTTTTTTTCAATTTCATTGATAATCTGCTTATACATAAGGTTTGGGATTTAATTTTTCTATATTTATTTTTAATTTTTGACCATTTCCTTTTTTATCTCTCACTTTTTGTTATTTTTATTTTTATTTTTATTTTTATTTTTTTTCAATTTTCCCTATTTTATTTGCCCAGTCTCGAATACAGCATTCGTGCCCTTGGTGCAAAAAATATTGTACGCAATTTGGTCTGAGTGAGCAACTAGCAACTCGTGCGAATACTGCACTCGCCTACAGAACGTCGCATTCATTGGGAATTGCTCACTTTCCGCCCACGTTGCGTAAGATCTATTTCACTTTTTTGTTGACTGAATATCCTCACCTAATCCTAAAGAACCTCCAAGATGAATACACGCATACGCCATTTTTTGTTCTTTCAATGGGCGGTGGCAAAGAACAAAATCATTTTTTTCAATTATGGAGAATTATAATCGCGTGAAATAAATTAATCGGATAGTTATTGGAAAGAATTTCTCATTCGAATATTGTGACGAAAAAATTAAATGACAAGAACATACATATATATATGTATATAATTATGTGGAATGTTTCCCGGACAGTTAATAACGTATGCGGGTACTTGTCTTAAAGGCGCTCTACAAATACTTATAGTCTACTTACGGACTGATTGTTCTCAATTTGACGTCGAGAAAGTGATTTTGTGGGAGGAAAATGCATGCTGCCTGTAAAGTTTAGGTTTTTATAGCGCCGTTGCAAACACTTTGTTCTTTTCACGCATGCTGACTCTTCGTCAGGTATTTTACTTGGGTGTTAGGCTGCTATAGATACCTACTTGGGTACGTACGTACGTTGAAAACTATCATTACGCGTTTTTCTTCTCTTTTTAGTTTCTTCTTTTTCGAAATGACAATACATTAGTAGAGACACGGCGGAACGAGGTATACAAAATTTTTGGCGCATAAATCACGGCGACGAGTACCAAAACGACAGTCGGAAAAGCCGACGATTTATTACGAAAAAGTTGGGGAAAAAAATGAACCGATGATGATGAAGAAGAAGAAGAAGAAAAAGAAGAAGGGCATAACACGAATGTCGAGACGAGACGGCAAAATATATAATATATATAAATATATATATATATATATATATATATGATTATGTATATATGAAAAAAAAAATGAAGACCGGGCTGAGGGGGCTGAGAAAGCCGCGATTTATGCCGGATTGTTCGTGTTTTCGACAAGAATGATGACTCTACAGAGAGGGTATACAGCTGACTTATACATATATATACATACTCTGTATATACGCGTCATCGTATGCCGCAGCTTATATACGAACACGAGCACACAGACGACGAAGAAATGTGGCATTTGCCACCAAGTCGGGAATCGTGCAAAAAATTGCCAGAAAATAATAATAATACGGTAAAAAAAAAAAGAAGGAAAAAGAAAAGGAGAAAAAAAACGAGAAGAAAAAGCTCTGCAAAACTTCGGTTGAGGGTGAATGTTATATATATACATAGAGGGTGAGAAAGTTTCAACTTCAAACTGCGGCTTTATGCCTAAGTAAGTATGTACCTATAATAATATGTGTGTATGTATGTATATATATATATATATATATAATATATATATATATATATATAGAGCATAGAGTACGGACGGAATATGCTTACTGCGGATATCGGAGGGGGAAAAAAATGTCGAGAGAGTTGAAGTGAGCGGAACGAAAGGGCGGCTATTAATAATACAACCACAAGCCGTGGCGGCAGCGGCAGCAGCAGCAGCAACGCCATCACCGGAATCAGTAAAGTCATTCGTAACTTCCGCACTCGACCATTATCTTTCGAGGGTCGTCTTTCACCGTCCCCCCCCCCAAAAAAAAAAAAGAAAAAAAAGACAACAACATTATATAAATTGTCTTCTGGTGCCGTTAATTGATTTTTGGACGCTTATTTTCGTCGGATAATTATATAATTTTTTGAGAAGGGTCGCCGTTTTATAAATGGGACGACAAAATGGACGCGTTGCCAACAATTCGAAGCGCTGTACGAGTATTTGGCGAACACGCGTCCAAGTCGTCCACTCGACGACGTAAAAGGTGGAGGAGAAAACTGTATAGCTGATGTTGGCTATGGTAACATCTTTTTTGTGTGGAAAGAGAGACGAGGGTAGGACCTGGGCGTAAAATATTTTTTCATTTCGTCCGCCTTCCACGTCGATTTAATGAGCGGTGCACCCAAGGTGCGGACCCACGCAAGCCAGGCCCCTCACCATCACCCGGAAGAATTCAGTATGGTAAGGTAGGGTGCCTTAAATCCTAATCACGCCGCATTGGGCGACACTGAGAACAATTACATCGTTTCGACTGTACAATTATGGCAGAAGATTGCCTCTCAGGCTGCACTCTCGTGTAACAATATTATTGGCTGTTCAGATAGTTTGAAGGCGAAATAGTACATTGGGTACCAAGGAGGAAAAGTTTTTTTTCTTTTTTTTTGGCCAAATCTGAGTTTAGCAGATGCGTCGCAGACGGCCGTACTGAGCCGTAAACGAGGCTTGCAAAGAGGCGAGACAAAAAAAACAAAACATTCCCTTCTTGGTGCCCACCGAACTTTGTACTTTATGCTACGACGACGTTACTGCTGACTCTACGAAAAAATTGTAAGGAACCTTTTTTGTACGGAAATTTATGGGCCTTATTTCTGTAAAGACCTATTTTCACTGTAGAACTGGAAAATAAAAAGTTATAGTAAAAAATCGGGTTTGAGTTTTTTTCGAATATTTTCACTCGCCATTAACTCGAAATAACTTCGTGTTTTGTGAAATCTGATAATAAAAATTAATTTTGTCGTTAAAAAAAAATAGAACCGACTTCAAAAAAAAAAAAAAAACTAAAAATGCACCAAAAAGTGAAAAATTATTCTCTTACAATTTCTCCAGCAAGATGTATATAATAGGTCTAGGGACTGGAATTATTCAAGTCGGCGCTAATTAAGAAGTTGTGTCATAAAATTAGAAGGAATTGACGCAAGTCTAAAGCCTATAATATGCGGTAAAGGAAAAGAGCGTCGACTTGAATAATTCCTGTCCCTAGACCTATTATACACATCTTGCTTGAAAAAAATTATTTTTCACTTTTTGGTGCATTTTTAGTTTTTTTTTTTTTTTTTTTGAAGTCGGTTCTATTTTTTTTTAACGACAAAATTAATTTTTATTATCAGATTTCACAAAACACGAAGTTATTTCGAGTTAATGGCGAGTGAAAATATTCGAAAAAAATTCTTTTTTATTGTTTTTTTGAAAAAAATTTTTTCAATGATTTTTTATTTCTAGCGTAAACGGCAATACCTCATTACTTTAAAAATAACAACTTTTTTATTCAAAAATAACTTCAAAACTGCCTCATTTATTCTAAAAAAAATTTCATGGAACTATCCACGATCATTGAAAAAAACAGGTCAAAATTGGTGTTCAGGTTGAGACATTATGCTAGAACAAAAATATAAAAAAAAAACATACATACGGATCGAGTTGATAACCTGGTCCGTTTTTTTCAAAGTCGATTAAAAATAGGTGGGTTTTCACTGAAAATTTTTTTTTCACAATTAGTACTTTTTGAAATAAACAACAATTCGAAAAACAACAAATTTTTCATTAACTAGGTAGCTATTTTTTATTCCTTGGTTACGTTTGTCATTACAAAACGATAAAAAAATTTATTGGTGGGAAATTTGAGTAAATTTTCTCCTTTTTCTAGCAGTACCAATCTCAGCTTTCTAGCTTCATTGGCAGCTGAGAAATCATCGAGTGAAACATGAGAGGTTTTTTTCAAAATACAAACGTTGTGTCGAGCAAGATTTTCATGATATTTCATTGGTAACACTAATCTTTCACTTTTTGGTCTTTGGACCAGAAAAAGTCGTTTGTAATACAAATGCGATCCTTGCAGCAAGAGCCGAAGGTAAGGCTCTTTACTAGTAGGTACGCGCATGAGGGTGACAAGAGATGAATAACCATTTTGTGTTTTATATATATATATATATATATATAAAAGTCAAATTTCAAATAAGTGTGAAATCTCGTATCGATTGCTATAAATGAAGATTTTATTATTAATAAATGCAAGTATAAAGAATACAACAAAATTAGGTATCGAAAACAACTCACCTATAAATGAAGAAATCGAGAAAATAAAGATTATAACACACATGAAATTTAACTAATAAAATACATCCGTTTAAATATTACGATACATTCTGCAGCAAGCTTAAAATCAAAACTAAACCAACCTAACGTTGCATGTTGAGATAGCGGTACAATATTAAATTGACAATTCTTATCAGATCAGATAAGAAGTGAGAAGAAACACAGCCTGTAGAAATCTGGAAATACATCGTATTTTACATATATACGGTAATAATAAACGATGTAAAATTCCTCAAAAAACGAATAACACAAAATGGCGGCTCAACTCTCATCACCTTCACGCGCATACCTGCTAATGAAGAGCCTTACCGAAGACGTGTGATGCAAATCACACGAGTATAGCAATCACCAACTTCGCACGAGTGTCACATACCAGTTTTTGCAACACCCTCCGTAAGAGAAAAATTTCGGTAAAAGAAAGTTTTTTGAAAATGTATTTTAAAAACGGCATATTTTCCATTAATTTTCGGTTTTTTCATTCGTTTATTTGCAAGTAAGTAAGAATGAATAAAAACTTTGACGAAATACACGTTTAAGTAAATTTTCTGTTCTTTCCAGCGGTATCAACTCCAGCTCTTTAGCTTAAATAGCGGCTGAGGAATTATTGATTGGAAGAGGAGAGGTATCTATGTTTCAAATACGAAAAATTTTCTATTAATTTTTGTTTTTTTCGTTCTTTTATATTCATGCAGCTAAAGATGATCGAAAAATTACATGAAAAGAAAGTTCGAGAACTTTTCCCTCCTTTCCATAAATGCCAACCTCAGTTCTCTAGATCGAATAGTGGCTCAAAAATTATTGAGTGAATGAGGAGAGGTTTCTAGATTATAAAAACCAGTCAATTTTATATTAATTAACGTTTTTTTCGTTGGTTTATTTTCGAACAGCTAAAGATAATTAAAACATTATTCGTAAATTGCCTAAGTTTTATCCTCTTTCAAACGATATCAACCTCAGCTCTCGAGATTAATCGAGACTGAAGAAAATTGTTAAGTGAAATAAGCCAGGTTTGGTCCAAAGCTGATATGTTGTGTTCAATTGAAGTGGCAGCTCGACGTCAGTTTTTCAAAAAATTGATAATATTGGATAGAAGATAGCGCGCACGCGCAGCCGAAACAATGATTCAATAATCTTATCAAGTCCTAAACTGCGCATACGCAAAATTTTATTTTTCGACATTGGTGTAAAATCTACTTTACGTAGGTACAGTTAATGAGCGTGAAAACATTTGTTGTCGAGGTGGATGTTGCAAAAAAATGTCATCAATTTTTAGAATTTTTCCGTCCTACTACCGAAAAATAGCCCACTGATTCAAAAATATGAACCTTTTCATTCCTAAAATTGGGGCAAAAAACGTGCTATTACGCGGCGGAGGTGCGTGAAATAAGTTATTGGGTGGTTTGCGGATTTACTTTCTGCCTGCACGCGGTTATCGATGCCGAGGAGACGAACGAAAACGAATGGAAATGTAAATGTCTCCGACCTTTTGCCCTTGGAAGAGAAATAATTTAGCTGAAGGAGAGTGCAGTACCGTTAGGCGAGTAATTACTACCTAGTTTGCTGGCAAACGGGGTTAAAATTGATATCGCGGAAGGGTGAGGGGTGGGGATGATGAAAATTATCCGTTTCATAAGAAAAGAAAGATTGGTACCATTTTTTCATTTTAACCTAATTTTTTTTACGTAGTTATGTAATTTACGTATCGCCAAAATTTTGTGTTCACGATTCTGAGAAAACTACCGGGTGAATAGGGGTGAAATTTATACGAGAGATAGTTTACATATTGGAGCAAGTCTGAAAGAAGTTTGATGCTTTGATGCTCATCGGTTTGGTAGTTCTCGTGAAAATTCGAAACAAATGATCTTTGGAAAAGCGATTTTTAGCCATAAAACAACGATAGATCGATATTTTTGTTAAAGATAGGGATAATTGTCGACAGTTTTTTGAAATTTCTTAATCTGAAAGTAGCAATGAAATATAGACATATGGATAACTATCGATATGAATATCGAGCGCACTGGCTTTTCTAGCGAAACATTGCTGCGCTAGAGTTTTTTTTTTTTTTTTTTTGGTTTCTAAACGTACCTTACCGTGTACCCTACCGCATACACTCCATCTATTGGCCTTTGGCGCGTCTATATTTCAGCGACTGGCTCAACTTTGGTCGGCGCGTGACTTTCTCTCCAACTAACGCATTTTCATTGAAATTAGGCTACCCCATAACCTTTGCCACGATAATGCGGACTGCAACTTAAGACTTTGAACTTTTTAAAATCCGTCAACTGGAACAGATTTGATTGCCAAAATATGATTTTCAGATAATCTGTTCGGAACTACCGGGTCAGCAAATTTGGCAATTTGCAACAGTAAAATCGTCCTTCCTGCGTAACTAGTTCTTATTTAGCGGCTATATCCTACCTGTTTACCTATTTAATTCGATATTTCAATTAGTCCGTTAAGGGTAGGTCTTTGCGTTGCGATATTTTTCACAGTTGACGAATGAAAGGCGTTAATTAGCCTACAGCATCGATTAGGTATTATATGGTTATTTCACTGTTAAAAGAAGATGTTCGCGATGGGCTTCGATATTCTTCAAAAATTGGTTCACGAATTACGTCGACATATTTTTATTCGAAGTCTCAGCGTCTCTACGTACGGTGTATTTCTTTGAGCGCCTATTGGTGGAAACTGAAAAAAACATTACGACAATTAACGTTAATACGGATCTGCGCGCTTGGTTTATTTTTTTATCGTACGTTGGAAGTCTCGAGGGTGTTCATTGCTACGTTTTTAGGGGGAGGCGGCGCCGAGTTCGAATTTCGCATTAAATTTTTCATCCGATCTTTTTTTTTCGCCCAAATGAAATGCAAAATACGCGTGTACAACAACTTTTTCCCAATTTCTGGCGTTACACACGAATGCTTACCGCTTTGAAGGGGCTGATTTCAAATGTGCCATCATTTTTATCATCGGGCCACCATCTAGGTAGCCCTTTTTGACTCAAAATTGGGATGTAAAGCTGAATTAGGCTAGGTCGGCGTCGTCTTTTCCGTTTGATTACTGCAATGATTACCTTTCAGTCTCTTGCGAATAAACGTGAATCGTGGCAGATTGCGAAAAACAGGCAAAAAGGGATGAAACGATTGACGCATCGCAACTGCAACTCGACATCCGATAAACACTGTGTTTTAATCAATTTTAAAACGATAAGCTTTCACGAGGTGCGTTCACGGCCAGCATCGCAAAATTTAAATCCTTCAATTATCGCAGTCGAAGGATGCGGATGTATTCGGTGTTTCGAAATTGTTGCAAACATTATCGCGCAGTTTTTACGCCTTCCTCAAACAGATCGAGCCATTTGGAATTATCGATGTATAAAAATGACTGGGAAGGTTCGCCGCTTGGGATACCAGCCGTCGTAAACGTTGCCATTGAAACAAAGCGCTCACCCTCAGGCAGCTGGAGCCTAAATTCTAGTAGCACCGGGAGGTGCGGCGCGCGCAGGTACAGCCGTTCGCAGCTGTGGTTCCGATTGCGGCCCCAATATTCGGTATTCGGAACGAGGTGGCCGATAGGCTCCAGCGAAGAGGAGGGGGAGGGTGAATGCTGAACGGATGGGCCGTTCGAACGGACTGACCGCCTATCCGTCCGACTCGAATCGATTCGATGCGAAACGAAGAAGCGGGCCGCTGAGAGCGCCAAAAGCGGGATGTAAATTCTTTCTGCGAAGGGTCGAAGGGTGCGAACATTTTTCATAAAAGAACGAAATAAGTTGCGAACGAGGCGAACGGACGTTTATTAAGTTATACGCGGCGAATATAAATACGCTTTGTTGACGTTTGTAATGCGATCAGTGTGCACCGAGTGCACCGACTGCACCCAACAAACCGGCGAACGTCGATTCTCGACGCTGCGACGCGGGGCAATGCCAAAACCAAAAGCACAGGGGAGGGCAGGGGTTGAAAAGTGTGCCTTCCAGCCGAATGGTCAAATTCATATCTCATTATGTGGACGCGCTAGCGGTGACAAGCGTAACCAGCGTAGCGCCCATTTACTCTTCTCACCATCTCGCTCACTCGCTCACTCGCTCCCTCTCTCTCTCACTCTCACTCTCTCTCTCTCTCTTTCTCTCTCTCTCTCTCTCTCTCTCTCCTAGCCTACTCGGAAGACGAAAAAAAAAAAGCGGTAAAAAGGAAAAATAAATAAATAAAAAAAGGAGAAGACGAAAATTTAGTCGTCTCTCGATGCCGGATTTGCGAGCATCGTTAGTTTCTCCCCCACTGAAGTTACAACGGCAGCAGCCTTCTCCACCCAGCCAAAAATATTTTAGTCATCACCCATTCAACCCGACGACTTCCGGTTCGTTTTTTTCATTTTTTTCTTCCTTTCTTTTATTTTTTGGTCCGTCCAACTTCCAAGTATTTAGGTTCGTTGATTTTTTTCGCGAAAGCTATTTTCTGCTGCTGCTGCTGCTGCTGCTGCTGCTGCTGCTGCTATTTCCTCTCGCGATAGAAATTCTTTCCGGAAAACATATCGTCGTCGTTGACGATATATTTTGACCATCCTCCAGGCTCGGAGAGTATTTCGACATCAACCTTCGTGTCGAATTCCATTCTATTTTTCCTCCTTTTTTTTTATTCGTTTCTTTTTTTTTTCAGCCTTTCTTTTCTTATCGATTGCGAACGATGACGAACAGCGTAAAAGCCGAGATCAAGACGGCGACGGTTACAGTTTTCGACGAATTTCCTTTCGTTAGGTTAGGCACCTACTCGAGGAATGTCTCGACTGAAGCGAGTGTCGACTCGGCACTCTCTAGCGACGCGCGAGCCAATCATTGGCTGAGAAACGCCTCAAAAGGTACACCTTCCTTCCTACCTACCTACTCAGAGTACGACACGATCCGTTTGGCCGAAACTAAAAACATTTATTTTCAATCAGATTGTAGCCTGGCAGCCTTCGGTCGCCGCCGCCGCCGTCGCCGCCGCCGTCGCCGTCGCCGCCGCCGCCGCCAAATAACTTCCTCAGGCTGAGGTTGATCGCGAATGCGACATGTCGACGTTGTGTGCTCGCCGCCCTTCAGTTGAAAGTTCTGCGCACGCAGGTGCCTCGACGTGTTTCGCTGGACGGTGCAGTCGACGCGCGGGTGCCGAATTGACTACCTAAGCTTCGCAAATTAGTTGGCAGCTGCTGCCTGCCGCACCGGGTGCTGACTGCAGTCAAAATGTGGTTCGCTCGTTACATTAAATAAATGAGAAGACCGACTGATGAAAAGCGTTTCCTTTGTCGACGAATTGGGGCCCCGAATGAAAGGCGCGCCTGCCTTTCCACTCGGACAAGTCTTCGCTTCAGCCAAACGAGCCGACTCCTCGCCGATCCGACCACCACTCGCCAACGACTCTCCAACAGTTGACTCGCGTCGATGAGTCATACTTTTTCAGTTCTACTCGCTGGAACTTTTCAAACCATCCAATTTCAGAATTTCCGAATTTCCGGATTTCCGGCGATGGGTGCTGCGGAAGAAAAAGAGAAAACTAACTTTGAAACGAACAACTGAATAAGTGACATGCAAAAGACTGTATGGAAAGTTTACCCAATCGCTAACGTGAAAAGACAAATAAATTGTGGCAACTCTCTGTCAGTACATCGAATACATGGTAGGCTACCTACGCATTCGCTCGTAGAGTTTATGGCCATCCGGTGCGTATTACAGGTCGGAAAACGGCCTTTTTGTTACGGGCTAGAATCGCGTCTTATTAATGAAATTTCATTATACGGTTACGCATACCCACGAAAATGCGAACTTTGTGGGTGAAATCATCGCACCCAAACCTACAGCCGAATCAACGTAAAACATGCGATCTTCGGTAGAACTTATCTTTCTATAATTTTTATTTGCGATCACTTTTTTCGGGTAGAACCGCGGAGGTATTATCGATTATTTGATAGCAGACCGTTGAACGTTGGTGCGATTAGAATAAATTGGGTTCTGGCCGTCGACAGTTAGTTTCGGCGATGTGAATTTTCTAATCACATAGGTGGGTTACCTACCTACGTAAAAGTCTGAAGCAGATCGCACCATTCGACTCTTTACCGCAACGCATCGCTCAAGTTGTGCTGCAAGGAAGTTGATTTCGAGTTCAACGACCTGTGGCCAATTTACATACTTAATTCTGCCTACGTAGACGAGAATGTTACTGACGTCGAATGGGTAAAATCCAACACCGACATACCATAATAAAAGAAATTAAAAAAAAAAAAAGGCTTTCGTTTAAAATGCGCTGAAATTTGAAAAATTTTATGATTTATAGAACCAAAAGTGGAGGGGCGTTTACAGCACTCAGTCTGGAAATAATTGATCAAATACTTGACATACCTATCAGCTATCTGTTTTGAGCGGCCCATACTTTTATTTATATCATTCGCTAAGTTTTACAAATTTCTGCATCGTAGAAACATTGAAAATTATTTTCTGTTCTTCAGCTCATTTTAAACGAAGGCGTGCTTTTAAAAGTTTTTTTTTTTTAATATTATAATGCGTTAATTAATTTTACCATTTTTAGTCGTTGTATTTAGTCGTTTTAAATCGCATTGTTAAAAACCTCTGCAATCATCGATGTTATTTTACATCACTTTCCATGGGCCATATTGTTCGAGTTTTGGCAACAACGTTGACATTATCTCAGCTCGAACAACTCGGTAGGTAGTTGAAGACGAATTTTCAAATAAAATATAGGTACGCACGAGCACGAAAGTATAACGTTACGTTTAACCGCGATTTTTGAACTCACGATCAGGCAACGTAGTATCCGAACATCTTAAGCTTCATTTATTGGTGTTCGGAGTTCGAAAAAAAAAAAAAAAAAAAAAAAATCGTGTATTTCGTTAGGTCAACGCGGTCCTTTCACTTTTCAACTGGCTTTCTTTTCTTCTTTTCTTTTCATTTTTTTGCTTCAGATCCTTCGTCCTTTCGTTTCGCTTTCCCCCACGACCGGTTTTAAACGCATCTATCGCCCGCGAGTATTGCGTATACATATAATATAATAATAGGTATATAATACGTATCGATACGTTATTATATACAAACCTCGAATCAACTTTTGGCCCACCTGGCGTGGGTTCAGTCAATTTGAAACTCTGTATACACTTGCACTGCCGTCAGGTATACGCGAGTGTACCACGTTTTCAATTCGATCGAATGAAGAGAAGCGGGTGAAAAATTTATTCCAAGATTCGAACCGGACAGAAGAACGGAATAACAATTCGAGTGAGTTAACGAAAGAGTGATGGAAACGGTAGGTAGGTTGGTAGGTAGGTAGGTGTACCTATCTGTATCGGAGGAGATATTCGTAATGATTTAAGTTAAGATAATAATCAGTACGGTAGTCGTTAGCGAACCAACCGAATGTCGACTAATTTCTCGGGCAGCCATTTTCAATAAAGTTGGAAAGTGCGACTGGGACCGCGTGCCTGTGCCGGCCCCTTTGTACCAACGATCTAAACGACGCATCAGTTCGGTTTAAAGCGCTTTTCTTGGCGAGGATCGAAAAGAACGAATACGGGATGCTGACGTTCTCACGTTCTTGTAATCAGCGCCACGGCCTTATTGTCGATTTAATTGCCGCGTTTCAGCGTTGGCCGCGAGCTCGACGAGTGACGTCCAAGATATTAATTCGCGTACACGAGAACGAATTCGGTTGGAAGGTGCTGTCGTAGGTGCTGGAAGGACGAGTCCTTTCTCCGGCAGCACAGCGCGCCGATTGGACGGCTGCAACAGCCACCGTTCGAGAATCGTTTCACCAAGTCTCGTTGGTGCCGAGGCGTTACGAAGGAAAAGAGGAAATGGGGCCGTACCCGAGCACCAGAGCCTACACAAATACTGGCTGCGTGCTCGAAGTGCGACGAGAACTGCGCAGGTCGAAATGGCAGCGTCGTTGCCACGTTTACTGAGGTGGCGACGAACTCTTCGAAGCAGGCTGCTAAAATTCTGCACTCGCGCCTTCGACGAGACTGCAACAGTAGCAACGCTTTTCGAGTCTCGTTTCGCAAAAACTTGCTTTTCCACCGAAAGAAAGATGTCGCGTACGCTCCGCAAACTCGGCCTGCTGTTGCACTTGCAGTGGCATTTGCACTTTGCAGTGCCCATTCGTTTCGCCGATGGGCACGCCGCGTCGTAGGCTGTAGGCTGTAGGCTGTAGGCTGTGGGCTGTGGGCTGTGGGCTGTAAGTCTACCAATTTCACCCCTCGTGTTTTCCCCCGTCTTTTATTATTTTATTTATTCGTTGAAAATTCGAACACGCGCGGCAGAAGAGGGGCAACAGCGGAAAGAGAATGACGAGAGGGTGACGCAGGGACGGAGTGGCGAGGGCGGGCTAGTGGGTCTCGTGGCCCGGCTAAACGGATTTGCGAATAGCCTACGCCACTGGTTTCGGTTACCGCGTTCGAATTCATTTCGCCCAAGTAATTTTATTTACAGCGAACAGGCGCCGCGTAGCGGCGACAGAGACGTCGCCTTCGTTGTCGCCGCGCGCCGCCCCACGCCGTACCACAAAGCTTTTTTTTTTTTGTTCTTCTTTATCTGCGAACGTTCCTCTCGTGTTTACAGAAGCAACAATACCAACAATACCAACAATACCAACAGTAAACACAATGTCCACAACATCAACATCAACACCAGCACACACACCTAAGACACACACACACACACACACAAGTTGGTGCGCTGACGCGTCGACGACCCGCCTAAGTCTTGCACTCAACAAAAATCGAACGGATGCGTGACCATCGGTCCGGAAGTACGAACGACGGGTCGTTACGGACAGCTCCTTCGTTCGTGTCATCGCCTCGGCCCTCAACCCACCCCACCCGACCTCTCTTCGCATCGCGTCGAATTAGCGCCCTTTTATAACCTCATTACAGTGCCTCGCCAGCCCCAAAGCTTCCTCCCTTTCGTTACCTTCCCTTCGCATTCGCGCATTCGCGCATTCTGCAACGTTACCCTCAATCCCTTTAAGCAGCAACGTCGAATTTTTTGCCCTATGCGACTCGTTGCTTTCGCCTACGTCAGCATCATTCCATATTATAGTCGAAAGCGAAATGAAACGCAAAAAAATTTCGGGTGATGGCTGCTTCCACCCCCCCATGCACGCACGCACACGCGCATACACACACGCGCGCACACACACACACGCACGCAAACAGCAGACAGGAAAATAAGCTGACGATGGCACAAATTACGTACCTACCGCTCGTCGACAACGCGAAGAAAAACTTTTGATGCGTAAAATGCTACATTATGAATAATTATGATGTAGCTACGGGTCTAATAAACCGGCGTAAGGGTAGACTACAAGCACAACTTTCAATTCACTGCTACTAAAGAACCTTTATAGACGAGTAGACACATACGCCATTTTCTGTCCAATTTTGATTTTTATTTCTTATCTCTCTCTCTCTCTCTCTCCTCTATATATATATATATATATATATATGTGTGTGTGTGTGTGTGTGTGTGTATATATATATATATATATACTTATAGGTATATTGTTATTCAATGGGCGGTAGCTGAACACAAAATAATTTTTTTTAACTATAGATTATTTTAATTAGGTAATTACCTAGGTGAAATAAATTATTTAGATAACTAATTGAAAATAATTTCCCGGTGGAATATTGAATTTAAATCGATAAATGTGATCAAAAAACGAAATTAGCTCCATTCAGTTTTCTGGGTTGAGGATACGAAGTACGCGCGTATCTACTTTTGTCTCGTGTTGGAGGCTGTGTGCTGCTACCTGACCAACTGACGGTGCTGAGATGTCCTCACTTTCCCATCTTACTTCTAACACCGCTATAATTATATTTTCAGTTGGAAATGTTATTTTATGAGATAATATGTACCTGTAAGGTATAGGCGTAGCTAATAGCTGCTACGACAAAACACATCCAGATCTCGTATTCTTCGTTGCTAATGACTCCTTATAGATGCAGCACACCTATACAGTATAGGTACTCGCGTAATTACGAGTTTAGGCAATTTTTGTCGAAATTTTCGCATCCATTCGATTATGGCAAATATTGGTAAAATTCATTCTGGTCACCTTTTACTCGAAGTAAAGAATCTCGAAGGTTACTTAATTGTGACACCTACGAAGGACGAGGCTGAGTACTGCGTACCTAAGCGGGTAGTCTACGCCGACTCGGTTCCTCAAATCGGTACGCAGCACGCCTCGCATTGTCCGCAGCTGACTCCTTACCTACGCCGGGTTTAGGGTTAGGGTGGTCCGTGGCGACCGAATTTAAAATAATGATGAACCGTGCGATACCTGCGACACTCGATGATTGTCTCACCGCCCATTCGTTCCCATAGACTTTTTTGCCGCTCGCATCAGCTTTTAGAATGAGCCGAGTGTTCATTCAAAGCGAGAGTCCCGAACGATCGAAGAAGAAAAACAGGTGGCGAAGATAATTTTCGGTAAAACCGTTTGTTCGTGTCGAACTTTCGGCTGGCAGCTTCGACATTTCTCATCTACAAATATTCGTACCTACGATGAAAATGAATTAGACGCTCGAATCAGACGCCCTACGCGTCCAAAAGGTTACAGCCGAGAGCTAAGAATAACAGATGGCTATTCGATCGGAGAGAAGGGTAAAAAAAAATGAAATAAAAAATAAAAAACCCCGCCGATGCGACGAATTAGACGAACGGGACGAGCAAAAAAAAAAAATCATTTTTTCATCATTACGCGAATTTTCGAAGCGTAAAAATAAAAAAAGTTTGAAGGAAAAAAAAAGAAGCGTCGATTAAAGCGATTTACGGGGTTGATAATCCGAATTGTCATTCGTCATAATCACATTTCTGGCGACTGGAAGCGGTTTGTACGACTGAGGAGTTACCGCGCGAGAGGTGGTTGTAGCCGGTGGAACGGGGAGGGGGCGGTGGAATGGGGAAGGGGCGGTGGAAGGGAGCGACGTGGCGGAAATCGAAACGAAAATAAATCCGAGCTGACGTCGAGGGCTGGCGTCGTTCCTCTTTGGTTTTAAAAAAGCGCCGTTTCAAATTTCGACGAAAATCGCCTGAAGACGCTTGGAGAGAATTTGTGGCGTAATAAAAATGCGAGGCCGCGCCATCGCGTGAATAGTGGTCCAAATTTTATGCAACGTCTACCCTCGTAGCTTTTTACCAACGTTGAACATTTCTAATGTGCACCCACGTGTAGGATCGCTAAATTCTGCTAAAATTTAGTAGAATTTCATAAATTTAACAATTTATAATCTCGCTCATCGCTCATCGCTCATCGCTCATCGCTCATCGCTCATCGCTCATCGCTCATCGCTCATCGCTCATCGCTCATCGCTCATCGCTTATCGATCATTGGTAATCAGTAATCAACAGCCTTCAGAGATCTATTCTCGGAAACTAATTCTTACCCAAAATAAATTGAATTCAATTTAAAAAAAAAAAAAGCACAAAAGACCAAATTTTCTGAAATACATAGGTATATTAAAAAAATCACCCGCGCGTCAATTTTCGCAGTTGGTGGGGTGCGGTGAAGCGGTCATCTCTTTTGGAACGGACCACAAAACCATAAAATTGTATTAATAACTCGTTATTTTTACGACATTTATTTTCACCATCGTCGTAGGTTGACTTTCTAAGTTTCGTGGCTCACGAATATGATATCATCTGATGTTTCCTCCTCAATCCTTACTCTCAATTTGATCGAAAAGGTTCGTCGTGCTTCCGGATGGCCGCGGCTGTCGCCTGTTCCCTTTGAAAATACGAATCTTGGCAACCCGCGACTATGACGTAGGCACCATTTTCCGTCCATTAGGCGTGAATTCGAAGCTACTCGCGTTAAGGCTCGGTAACCCCAGCCGCAGGTATGCGCATGTCGCCACGGTGACAATGAGCGGCCATTTTGAGTTTTTCCATTAGCGTCGTTTATGTTACTACATTGTGCCAAAAACCTCAAACGATCGATGATAACGAAAAAACTAAAAATGGCGGCTCGTCTTCGTCGTCACATCGCCACCCACGCGTACCCAGGGGTAGACGAGTCCGACTCGCGTCACTTCAAACGGACAACAGATTCGCTCGAGTAAATCAAAAACTACGATAGCAAGGAGAGAAAAGAGCCGAATCGAAGGAAGGAAGGTCCAAGGAAGCATTCGCTGTCTGCGAACATTATCAGCTCCGATGAGAAAAACTTTCCCGTCGTCGTCCCGAATACCGTCCATTCCCATTTTCATTTAATCGCTGGAAGCACACGCGACTGGAATCGCGACCGAAGGTGCGAATGCTTGCCTCTATGCGTCCGTAACAGGTGACGATTCGATTCGATTCGTTTATCAATGCGATTGAAACTGAGAGTTTCGCAAAAATAATTCGCATTCTGTCCGAGAAGTACAATTTGCGCGGCACCATTTTATGTCACAATTGAAAAGATTTTTTTTTCTTTGTTGTCGGAAGTAGGTGGGCGGTCCACAAGACGGGACCCAACAGGTAGTTGGAAAATTTGTGGTACGAACGAAGGCTACCCAACTAGCCGAAAAAATTCATAGAGGTTCGGTTGAATTCGTAGTAAGTCAAGTGTGACACTTGGTGACAAGATGGATCAATTTTGTACGCGCTTTCGTTCAACTCGCTACAGTTATTCGTTGGCTGCTTCGTTCGGCGGATGTGGATGCGGATGTGGATGTGGATGCGGATGTGGATGTGAATGTAGACCTTACAGCAGCAATTGGATGGAGAAGAAAAGTGCACCTGTACCGAGCAGGACCACCGCCTTCGCTTCGTTTAACGCTGCAATCGCCGCAATGTGAGTGTATGTCTGCGACTTAAAAGCGTATCGTTGAAAAGTAAATTTGCACTGAACTTATTTAGTGTTCCACTGTTTCGACACTTTCAACATTCGTTTTTTCGCCCAATTATTAGGCAGGTACTTTCTCATCAGAAAAGCGTGAAAAACGATGTCATCTCCGTGAAAAATTCGAGCAGAAAAGGTTTTTTTTTTTTTTTTTTTTAATTTTATCAAGTGATTCGAAAGAAACAGATCCGAAGGCCATATGTAACTTTTGTCTATGCGGTTTCAAACAGAACCGAAAAGAGAAAATCCGGCCGCAGGGGTCATGGAAGCAACGGTTTTCCGAAAAAATTTTACAGCGAGAACTTTACTTTCTTCAAAAGAACTAATAAAATAATTTTTCGAGTGAAAAAGATTTGACAGATGTTACCTGTATCACAGGCAGAACATTCGTACTGTGTAGAACAGTTATTTGTTTCTTAAGATTTCTTTAGAGTACACTGCATACGCCCCGTTTTGGAACACTCTTGCATGCGGCTATAAGCGTATTTTAGCAAATAATCAAACGGTTGTTTTTAGTGGGTATTTTGAGAGGGCCCTCGGAGTCCTCTCAGAGAGTCTAGGTCCAGAGGGAATCACCCATTTCCTCCCTCTTGGTAACTACTGATTTTATACGAAGAGTGGAACTGTAAACTGCCAAGTAATAATAATTTAACCACAAACCATTTGTTCATTTTTTAAGTAGGTTTCTTTAGAAAATCTACATATTACATATGGTGCGGTATCAGCTTCCAGAGTTGGAGGTGGGTACGTTTTTCGTTTCATGATGTCAAAAAAATGTTGGCGCCAATAACTCAAATTCATACGTATATATATTGCTCCGATAATCACGAAATTTGATACGAACATTTTAACCAAGTCAAAGACCAAATAATTCTTTTTCTCGAAACCTACTTCTTCTAGCGAGGCTCGCTGCGCCGGAGTTTTTTATTAATTTATTTGAAATCTAATTTTCGTCGCACTTTTTATTCGTAAAACTGTGCCGAAATGACGAATTTCTGTTACTTTTGTACGTCATAGCTTTTTCAGATTGGCAGCTACAGAATGGTGGGTAGGTATCTGCTATTCGAGGCTAACCGCTGCACATTTCGGCGGATGGGATATTTGTAATCAAATTTGGGAACACCGAGTGCAGGTAAATGTTGGATCCACCCACGTAACATACACGCGTACGTTGCGTACGCACACGCACACGCGCGCACACGCGCACACGCGCACTCCCGCTCCCGCGCAACCCACAATTCCCATAGTACATGTAGAGGTACCTATATATGTAATATTATGTAAGTACGCGAGCGATGAAATCGATAACCAATCAAAATGCTTTTCACGCGGTCGACTTGGATATGTTCGTTGGTGGCCATCGCCAAAAGCTAAAATTTAAAAGACTGTATCGTAGAGAAGCGATTATGTTTTTAGATTAACCGTTAACGTGTGTGGGACGTCGGACGAGAAATGAAAAATATCGATACAACATGAAAAGAAAGGTGGAAGAAAATGGAGGAAAAAAAGTTGAAAGTTTTAATAGGCTGGAAAGCGAATGTGACAAGAGACGATTAGGGCAGAAGAAGGGGTAAAAATGACGCTATACCGCGACAAATTTCTATCTAAATGCAACGAGGGATTTTTTTCCTTTTTTTTTTCTACACGTTGGATCTTGTCAAACCGAATTCCAATCGTTCAATTTGAAGAGTTTGCTCGTTTTTTAAAACCAAACTGATAAAAGGAAGAAAAAAAAAGCACCGAGATCGTGGAAACGAAAGACTAGAAGAAGATGGGCTTCGCGTATTTCTTTTAAATTAGAAATTTTTTGACGGATATTTTCTTCGATTTTTTTTTTTTTCGTTTTTATTTTTTCGTTCATGTTTTTTTTTGTGTTTTTTTTTGTTTTTTTTTTGTTTTTTTTTGTTTTTTTTTTGCGGCGTATTAGTTGGTCGCTCAAAGGAACCAATTTTCGAAGAAATGACAGACATCAAAGAACGTGACGAGAGTACGTAATTATATTTTTCCTAACCACGCTTTTAAGGCGAAAATGAGATGATATTTTCGTCGCCCTAACTTTTCCCTCTTGCGAAGGGTGGATAAAATTGGCGGAAAGAAGCGACGCGGGGAGGCGTAAAAAGCGGCGATACATTTATACAAAAGTACTTGGCTGAATTGACCTCTGCGACATGACGAAACAATGGCATCGTATGTTCGAATAGCGATCCCAAGTCGTATTAAGTCTAAACGCGAGAAAGAAAACAAAATTCCACCCTATATAAATGACGTAAGCAGATATTGGCTGCGTCGAACGGAGGTACGCCAACTTGCACCAATTTAGACCGGGAGGGCGATTCGCGATTTTACAAACGTGTAAGAATTTCATGCGACTGCACCATCGATCGCATTGCTCCACCTACGGACACGACGGGCACAGATTTTACTCTAGCTGTTGCACCGCATTCACAGCGAAGTATTAAATGCCCAGCTTTATATTCGCAAGACTAACGCGCTGAAAATAGTCGAAAAAAGACCCACTGCGCATGCGCAGATAATCTGCGCCCGTCCACCGTTTTAATCACAATCGTGGCACACGTTTGATTAACATCGGTGAGACACAGCTGCTGGGCATCCCCGTACACCTACCTATAAATGACCGAAGCTTTACGCCAACTTTTATTCGAATACCCGCGGAACCCTTTTGCCGCCTTCCCCCTTCCACATACGAATACTATAAAACCGAACGCGCATGCCGACGGCATTAATAGGCTATTTAAATTTGGCCGAAATTCAATTTACTCGAAACTTTTGGTTCGTCATTAAATTTTTTAAAATCATTAACTATCGCGAGGTACAGCCATGCGCGTGGCTGTCATCGTAATGAAACGATGTTTAGGTCGCGGTATAAAATTACCAGGGCAGAGGGCATCCGCGTATTTTCCGGCGGCCTATAAAACCGTAGTAAGGGAGAAAGTGGCGACAAAGGAGGGTGCAGTTGTCCGCATCCAAAACGTACCGTTGCGTTTTTATACTTGGCCTATTACTGGTCCATTATGACGTGTATAATTAATTGAAAATTCGAAATCGAATAGCCATTTTCAATGCCTGTTTCCCCTTTCGAAAGCGAACGAGGCGAAGCTTCTTTACGTAGGCACCTATAGGTACCCCCCACCTACCCACCTACCCATCTACCCACCTACCCACCTACTCACTCGAAGAACAATTTCCTGATGACGTCATTACTCATATACCTAGATGGCCGAATCAAAAATTACCGAAATTCTCAAATTACTATTTAAGGCGTTAGAAGGCGCAGATGTCGCGACTTGACGCGATTTTCGTCAAGTTTTATCGATGAAAAAAAAAAATATGGCGCCTTCCTTTATCGGCGACATTTGAACCGTCGTGGCACGAGCTTTTTTATTCGGCAATTTAAGTTTTTGGTGTCCGGATTGCCGAGTCGAACAGGCAAGTGGTTCGGATATAATCGTTTTCTCAGAAAATTGAGTTATACATTTTCGATTGCCTACCCATAGCTGTGTTTTTTGAGGCGCTCAGTTCGAATCTTTAGTTCACGTTTGGACTGAACCATTTATGCCTGCTCCCTGCGACCCCAAAAGACGGCTGGTTAGTTAAATCTTCCATTATTTCATTGTGCGATGTCATCCTCGCGTAATTACGTTTATTTCACTTCCGATACGTGTGTTGTGGTCCAGTTACACTTTTTTGGGTGGGGATGGCGGCTTCGCCGGCGACCCACGAATCCTATCAACCTACCTTTTTGTTTTTTATCATTTCATATTCGACAGATAAGTTTTCACATGATTTTGCGACCGAATTTTTCGTTTAATATTTTTGGTGAAAGTGATCGACCACTGAGTGGTCATTCGAGTAAATGGTTGCGGACGAGGCGAACGAATTTATTGTCCGCCTTGTCCGCCGTTTCTCGGTTCGTGCGTACGACACAATCAACGAATTCGATATCAGCGTCGATGTCCTCAATTATCGCAGCGAATGTTTGGTCGATACGTTCGGAATGCATCGCGTATTTACGCGATACGGTGAGGCGTCGTAACTACGGCGGCGGAGGGAGAGGGGTTGAGAGCCGCGGGGGCGGCAGCCACCGCGCCGAATCGGTGGGAAGCCAAAAATTTGAAATGCGGAAAATGGGCGCCGACGATGGTCGTCGGTGCTTAATTGCGAAATAGTGAGCTGCAGTGAGAGAGAAAACATCGTTGGTAGACGATGAGAAGCAGAACCGGCGTCTTGTCTTTTGCCGCGTCACAGCGATGGAGGCGCATTTCTCGTTTATGGAATGGAGGCGAGTAGCCGCGATGCCCGTAAACTTGGCAACACGACGATATCTACGAAAGCGCTCCGTCTTCTCCAGTCGATGACTACGCGAAAATTCGACTGGCCCACCGAACGACCTTTCCGATTATTCTGGCCTTTAATTTAATGCGCCGAGATTCGGAAGAGAATTAATTTTGGGCGCCTTATTTGGTACGCGTAGGTATACCTACAGGCCGTATCGTGGGTAGCTATTCGGCGATCCTCGCCACCACCCCCTAACCCTCTTCTCCTTTTGCCGATCGCTCTTCTAGCCACTTTTTCGCCAGTAACGAATTTCTTGCGTCCCCTCAACCGAAGCGATTCAAATCGACGCTATTTCTGCATCCCAAGAATGAGGAATGCGGTTTGCGCCCCTACCCTCGGATGTATACGACGGTAGGTTCAATCGACGCTGCCCTCCAGCCAGCAACTGTACCCATTCGTAGTTAATTAGGCAGCACCTATGTGGCGTGGATAACTTACCACCGATTACGTATGCCGATTGAGATGAAATTTCAGGGTGGGCTAACTGGAGCTTCCGTTAATGCGGATCGGTGGACCGGCGTGCGACTGCGGCTGCGGCTGCGGCTGCGGCTGCGGCTGCGGCTGCGGCTGCGGCTGAACCCACGATACGGCTGGTGCGGATATAGCTGTGTAGGTACGTAGGTACGCAAGCAGTTGGCTGCATACGTGCGCGAAGGTACGTGGTCCGGTATCCGTTTAGGGAGGCTGTTACACGTGGTCAGCTTAGCCGGCTGTACCGCGTCTTCTTGTCGTCTACTCCGCACTGTCGCCTCGCTGCTTTTCGAAAATATGGTTGTAGCCTTAGGAGGCGGCGGAAAAGCGTCGAGTAGGCGCGCGCGCGGTCAAATACAACAACGCGTAAACGGGCGGAAGGTGCCAGAAAGGTGAAACAGGTGGCGAAGGGGTCGAATGGGGCCGAGTCGGGGGTGGACTCGTGCAGAGAATGGGTGAACGGGCGAATCGGTCGAACGACTAATTTGCGGATACGAAAATATTTGTTCTCGAAACGGAGACGGTTGAGATGGCTGCCGAAATCAAAGGGCGTATTAAAAGGGTATTGTTGGGTACATATATACCTACCTATACACGTATACGTATCGTACGTACGTACGCACGCATTTATAAAGAAAACACTCGCGAGTTTCAAGTGCGAGAATGCGGATACGAAATTAGGGACGAGGGCGAGAGGTCGAAGGGTGTGGTGGGATAGGATGGGGTGGGGTGGGGTGGGGTGGGGTGGGGTGGGGTGGGTCGGGGATGAAGAGACGTAGTAGCACTCGAACCGAGCGAGTGGAGCGCAAATCACGCAACAACGAGTTTTGCATTTTGTAATCGCGTAATCACAAACCAAACACAACTCGTTTCGAGAAAAGATAAATAAACGCCGTTATCCCATACCGCAGTAGGTGCCCCACCTACCGGTATACCTATACACCATAATTATGATCCTCTTCATCCTCTGCGTAAGTATTATCCTCTTCGTACCCTTCGTAAGTATTATCCTCTTCATACCTTCCATCGTTCTCTTCGCTCCGCTAACGGCTCTTCGAACGCCCATTTCCATTATTTTTCCAACCTCAAAACACTCGACAAAGGATAAAATTTCAAGCAAAAACGAAAACAAGAGAAAAAACAAGCGAAATCAAAGGCTGGCACTCGTCGTAGGTACCTACTCACGTTCTTATTATTTTAAACGCGGATTTATTTTCTCCGTTCTTTCTTCTCATTCCTTTTCACTATACTTATTTTTTTACTTTTTGCATCGTATTGTCTCGTATATTGTTTTGTTTTGTTTTGTTTTGTTTTGTTTTGTTTTGTTTTGTTTTGTTTTGTTTTGTTTTGGTTTGGTTTGATTTGGTTTCGTTTCGTTTCGTTTCGTTTCGTTTCTTTTCGTTTCGTTTCGTTTCGTTTCGTTTCGTTTCGTTTCGTTTTGTTCTCTGCTCGACCTATCGCCTTTTCAAATTCTTTTATACGCTCGCACGCCGATTCGAGTAGCTCGTTAATTAAAATGCGGTTAATTTTTTAATTAAAACGCGTCGCGACGCTCTCGTCGGCGTACACGCGAATGCACAGCGTGTAATTAGGACGCGCCGTGCCACTCGATCGGAGGGCGGCTGCTGCTGCGGCTGCTGTGGCCGCGGCGACCCGTTGTTCAAAAGGCTGGCCGTTTAGATGCGTGGCGGCGGCGCGTGCTCGCGGCTCTCTTATCTTCCGCGCACAACCAGTCTCTCAGCGGGTTTGCAATTATTATTTTGTATTTCAATTCCATCGGATTAATTCGCATTC
The DNA here is from genome assembly GCA_011428145.1 of Ericerus pela. Taxonomy (NCBI): domain Eukaryota; kingdom Metazoa; phylum Arthropoda; class Insecta; order Hemiptera; family Coccidae; genus Ericerus; species Ericerus pela. The sequence continues at coordinate 459,285 of WOFM01000108.1, read as the reverse complement.
CTAATTAAACGCCGTAACGAGCCCTTTCGGATCATTCTTTTTCCACTCTCGAGGGCGTACGTACCTACCTCCACCCTTTGGCGCGGTTACGTTTCGTTCAATCGCAGCCAAGTAGCGTTCTGCGTTCTGCGTTCTCGAGTCGGTGAACCGACAGCAATAGCAGCGGCAGCAGCGGCAGCAGCGGCAGCAGCGATAGTACCAACGAATATCGACGAAAGTAAAAGGAGGCGAACGAAGAGGCCGTCGTTGCAGTTGGCAAAAGCTCCAAGTCGCCGCCGTTGTACGTAAAAATATTTGAAAACTGACTTTCGATCCGATGGCGACGTACGAATCGACGCCGAGAAGTTCGTCGTTGAAAGTTGAAAGCTAAATCAGTCGGCTACCTACGCACCTGGTCTTTTGTTCGTTTATCGACGTGGAACGCGCGTTCGGAAATTGGAGACACTCTTCGCCACCGCCCCGCCCCGCACCGCGACACCAACGCGCACCAACGCGCACCAACGCGCACCAACGCCCACCATCATCGTACACTTGCTCATCAAATAAACGGAAAAGCATAACGACAGCAACGAGTGAAAAGCGGTGCGTTGAAGAGGGCAGCGTCCGAAGGGTCCAACCAAATGGCGTATTGGTGGCCTCAATTCCTAAACGATACTTGGCTAAAAATCCGATACCTACCCGACTTACCTACTCAATTAGCTAATACAATATTTCCGTCTGCGCGTCTTCCGTGCGCATGAAAGTGAAATCACACACAGACTGGGGTATTTTACCCTTACGTGCGTAAACTGACCTTTTTAAAGAGCGTGGCCCATTGTCCAAGAGGTCAGAGTCAGACGACCAAGTACGAAATAACGAGCGACGTTCGCGTGCCATATTTTGCGGTGAAATTGGCACTCGTCGTTTCGGCAGTATCTGCAGATAGGTGGGTATTCGTTTGCACCACGATCCGCACTGGATGCTGATCGAGTCGCATGTTCCACCAGTTGTCGCCAGTTTCGTGCACCTGCGTCAGATCTGCCCGTATTCGAGACGATATTTGCGAGAAAACTCGATCAGTTTTTTGACCATTCGCGGCACGGATGGGCGCCCGCAATTCATAATCTTGCGAAAATCTCAGAAATGTGTGGGGGTCTGCGTTTGAATCAGATTGTCGTCCGTGGTGAAGAGAAACATTAAAAGAAGACGAAACGACGAGTCATCGTACCTAACTGCCGTACAACGAGTCGAATGAGACCAATCATCGCGAAATCAGTTCGATAGTTTTTGGGTTGGTTGGGATGGCCGAATTAATAATCGTATTCTTTCGTTCGTTCGTTCGTTCGTTCGTTCGTTCGTTCGTTCGTTCGTTCGGTTAAATTATTTGAAACAAAAATAAATAAAAAATTGGGATTATTTGCCCGAATGAGGGGCGAGGAAATGTTGAATTCCGTAAGGAATGAGTGGGGACGACAGTTTCGAAGGTGGTGCGGTTTTCGGTTGCAGGGTTCGCACGAACGTGCGTCCTCCTGCCCCACCGTATTCAATACTCCGTGGGTATGTTACGTACTTTCTGCGGGGGTTTAGCGGGTACGGGCTCGGCCCTGGGTTGTGGGCAGGTGCGGCGACTCGCTCCACTATCGGTCGGCGCAGTTTTATTCGTGCGCGAACGCGTACCGAGCACTGGCCAATTTGGCTGATCGTCGATAGCCGCCAAATAAATACGAACAACGGATAGAGTTGGCCGCGGAAATTATCGAATCTCAGCCAAATAAGAATAATGTCATAATGAGAAAAGTTTACCGCAGCTGTCTGCTGGCTGCGATGGGTAGGTTCGGCGCGCCAAATGACTTTTCTATAATACGATTTGCTAAACTTTCAAAGTGCTCGTCACCCAAAATATCGTGCGCGTTCCAAAGAGAAGAAAATCTTCCAGGCGGGAGATAACGCAAGAAAGAAAAGAAAGAAAAAAGGGAAAAAAAATATGAAAATGGTAAAAAGCAGCGATACGACGCGGACGGAGGAAAGAGAAAATGAAAAAAAAAAAAAAAAAAAAGAAAAAAAAATGATAAGCACGCGTTCGTAGTGTTATAGGGTGAAACGTTTCTGCAGTAAATTTTCACGCCGCTGTCAATCTATATTTACATATTAATAAGCAGACTTGCCGCGAAAATCACCCCTTTCTCAATTTTCTACTAATTTAACCCTATTTTAGTGCGACCCTAAGAACAGAACTACGAGAGCGAGTTGCGGTCAATAAAGCGGTTATTTCTTCCGGTTGTTCTTCTCCCCCCTTTCCGAGTCTCGCATCCTATTTCCTCGCCGCCCCTTTGTGTCTGCGGGCTGAGGCGACAAATGCGAGTAAAATACGCTACGAGAGTTTAATGAAGCGTCTCATAACGTCGCTCCCATACCTACCCATCTACCCACCTACCCACCTACCCACCTACCCACCTACCCATCTACCCACCTACCCACCGACCTACTCGCGTACCGTATAACCGTAGGTACTTACTTGCGTAAAGAAAACAACAAAAATAACAAATTATGGTACGGCAGTGGGTATGTCTGCGGGACGCGGCCAGGAAATAATAAACGTTTTTTGGTTTTTCCTTTTTCGTAGGTATTTTAAGCGCGTAACGTAGGCCTTGCCGGAACAGTTTTCGTAGAATCGACCAGAAAATAAGGATAAGCGTCCGGATAATTGAGCGGACAGAATGCGCGCGAAAATTGTTGGATGTGCGGATTACGATACTTTGGCAAATATCGATAGCTTAACGAGAAGCTTTCTTCGATACATTTTCGGCTCGATAAGTTAGAAACGGTTGTAGCTGGAAAATAGTTATCCTTTGCAGCACGAAACTTCGATACTTTCGTATTATTCGATCGAAAAACGGCTCTGGCGAGCGAAAGAGCCGAAGGCGAAGCCACGGGTGGCGTTGGCGGCTAAGCACAAGTGAAAAGCCAGCTTAACCGTTGCGGAAGAAACTCCAACGTAGGTGCGAACGGTTAAGAAAAACAATGAAAATATTTCTGCTCACATTTTCATTCGAGGAAAATATAAACGACGAAACGTCGAGCCTTTCGCAAGTTTCACCCTAACTAGCCGTCCGAGGAGGATTTTTTTAAAATTCCAACGGGGCGTTCGATCCTCGAGAAACGTTTGTGGCTGCGTGACTGGGCTGCCGTCAGACCACCTCCTCGTGCCCCACATATAGCCGGCTGATCCTTCGGATTGTATTTTCAATAGCCGGCGCAGCGATCGATCGACACAACGAGCGCACCCCCAGGGCACGGGGGCAGCGTAGAGTAGGGTAGGGTAGGATGGGACGACGAATTTGCTCGGTACGTCACGCTTCCGCTGCTGCTGCTGCTGCTACTGCTGCAAAACGCTATTTCATAAATTTAGTTTCGGTAAGAAAAGGTGAGGGTAAAAGGGCGACTGCGGTCGAATTCGTATCCTACAGCCATTAATTAAGACGGCTGGAGAAAGGCCGAATCTCGAGAGATAAATGTGAGTTTCGGCGACGCTGTTACGGAGGCCCGCTCTTCCATATTAATGGTCGTCGATTATGAAATTTTCAAAAAATGGCCAGAAAGTTGGCTGTAGCTGGCGTACCTATGGAGTCGGGTGCGTGGGCTACGAGTTTTTAACAACTTACAACTTTGCTCGGCTCTCGAACTACACTCCAAGCATTCCGAGTAAGAGAGACGTGACGTCGTACGGGTTGTTGAGCCGAGGGGGGAAAGGGAAAGGCGGAGGTTCACCCTATTCGACAGAGGCTGCATTCAAAACGGTTTTGTTTGCACCGATATTTCAAGCTTGACGTAGCTGTGAAATGTGACTGTCTGTGCGACGTCGTGTCGTCTACCTGATTTCCAATGGAGTAGGTTCGCAGGTACGCAGGTACGCAGGTACGCAGGTACGCAGGCACGCACCTGCTGCGAGTTCTCCTTCGCCAACATCAGCTGTTCACGATTTGATAAAATCCAACAACATCGTGCATCTCGTTCGGCTTTTCCAATCGTGATAATTCTCTCAGCAGTTACGCGCACCTGCGGCTTTTTTTTTGCCTAGTCTTTGAAAAAAATAATCGAATCGCTACCTATCTTTCGCAACAGCTGATTGGTTATTGTTAATCTTTTAACGCTTAAAAGATGCATTTCTTTGGCAGGTCATATCTGTTCGCTGCACTACACTGCAGTGCGGGGCGAGCAACTGACTCTTGATCACCCTTTTCATTTTCACATTTTTTATAATTTTTTGTGTGGAAAAAATTATATCCAAAATCGTATGCCAGTAGGTAATTTTTCTACTATACCTACGGGATAATGCAAGTGAAAACCGACACGTTAAAAATTATCAAATTTAATTGGGAAAAATTAATTTTATAAGATTTGCAATTTGTAAACGGCGTTTGACGAACGTCGTTGCAATCGACCGTTTTTCGCGAGTTCCCGCTTTATCGAGATTTGGGTCGATTTCGATGAGCGGTTCTGCGCAATCTGTTTGAGAAACTACGTTATCAGCTCGTTGGAGTAAGTACGAAGAAGATAATAATATTATTATTCTGCCAATATTCAGATCTCATTGTGATCTCGAAATTTTGGCGGTAAAACGTGAGAAAAGTAGGGATAAAACGTTCGATACTCTCGGTCAAAATATCAATATTTTTCACACCGCTACCGCACATTACACAGCTTTTCTGTGTCAAGTACTAAATTTTATCTACGTCGACAGAATATTGTCCTCAGTATGGGAAGAAATTGCCAAAATAATGGCACAAAATTCGACGTTATGCTTGAACCATACCCCCAATTACCACTGAATTATTATATCGAATTCTTTTTCAATGTCGCCTATACATTTCGTCTACGGTAACTATATGCACGAAATTTGCGCTACATTCGACTATCAAAATTTTACAGTATTTTCAGAATTTTCAGAAACTCGAGTGCCATCTGTTGGCCCTTCAACCGCCACTTAGACGACTAATTATTTGCGAACGTTGTTCGTCATGCCAAAATGCCGCGAAAACGTAAATTTTCAAGACGACACCGGGTGTTGTCTTTGGGTTAGAAAAAATTCCTACCACTGGGTATCCACGGCTGGAAAACATTCCGAGTGCGGACTGGCATATTTACATTTTTGTCATTGGTAGCCTAATGATGATCGAACCTTTTTAGGCAAAAATTGTGATCGCAACGAGTAACTTGCAATTCTCGGAGCCTGGTTTCCATCAACATAGTAGGTATTTATTATAATAATATACCCGCTGCGTTTGCCTTTTGTCGGTGAGTGTCCACTTTCAAAAGGGGTCGAGAGGGGAAAAGTTGGAAAATTGTGAAAAACGTCGCGAAATAATACAACGCGGCCTAAATTATCACGTAGCTGGAAGGACTTACGACGTCATACTTTTGGACTCGGAAATTTTAGTGGCACTGTCAGTGGTTTAAAAGGCGTCCTGGTGATGTCGTCGGTGTCTGTTTGTCGCATATTGATATGCAGATCTGTGAAAATAGGTGGCGATGGGCCTCATCCGAAGGGCGGCTGCAGGGGCTGATGGTCGTGGTGCGCACCAATGTTGCAAGTAAGACAGTCGTTTTTTGTTTTTGTTTCGGACTTGGAAGAGGGCAAAGTATTTTCGATAACGGAGCGAGCTACAAACTTAACGGCGGCGGTGGCGGCGGTGGCGGCGGTGGCGGCGGCGTCGTAGGTTTGCTGCGGCCGGCTACTCACACGCGGCCGGGCGAAGGATTAACGGGCGCGCAGGGCTGGAGAAGAAGGTGCGAAAGGGTGTTGGAATAGTCGCTGCTAAAGATAAGAGACTTGTACGGTGCTGCAGCAAGAAAAAGAAGAGAACATTAGCGCGCAGACTGTTGTGGCTGATAACGGCCACTTGACGCGCCCCCTCTTGGGAATGGGGCGCCGCCGCACCGCGTAATTGATTCGAATTCGGACCGGCCCTCCTAATTTACAATACCTTCGCGGCAACAACGCGCTCTTTTAATCGTTTATCTGTGCAGTGGCTGCGGCCGCCGCTGGTGTGGGATCCGAGGAGGTTTCGCGTGTGTCTCGAACATTTGCGGCAATCGTAAAACGGCCATTTATCATCCGCCATAAACGATACCGCGACACCGCGACGCCCCATATCGGTCCCCCCACCCGTCCACCTCTCAACTCATTCGACCGTTAACAGCCTCCTCGTTACACGGGCGCCACCGTTACCTCCTCAGTGACACGCACCGCTTCTTCGTTTCACCTTGCCGCCGTTCAGCCCCACCGTCCGCCGCCGTTGCCGCCGCCGTCGCCGCCGCCTCTGCCGTTCGTCCGTTCTTATCAAATTATCGTCCGTATCGTCCGTCGCGTAGCCGCGCCGTTCGCTCGCGTTTCATGGCCGGTAGAAGACGAGTGGGATCCACCGGGGGTACGGTAATTATAATTTATTCGGACGATGACGAGAGCGACGCGGCTGGCAGTCTGTGTGGAATTCGCTTTGACGAGCGACGACGGTGTCGTGACGTAACGTAACGTGACTTGACGCGACGTGACGTGACGACCGGAGACCAAAACGAATCGAAATCTCGATCACCGAAATCGAAAAAAGGTCGACGTAATGCGAATGTCGTTTGCCAAACTGCAAATTTTCCAGTACCTATAGGTAGCCTACCAACATGCGCCGACTCGGCTCGTATCGGTTGACCGAAAAATTTCTCAATTTTCATTTCCTCCTCCTCCTCCTCCTCCTCCTCCTCCTCCCCTCCCCCTCCCTGTCCGAACGAACGAATTCGCAGCTAGGCGTAGGCCTACTCGTTGGCGTAAAATAAAAATCTTACGCTAAGCTATTCACGACCGTCGGTAAAGGCGAAACAAAACGAAGAAGAAAAAAAAAAAATAAAAAGGAAAAACAAAGGAAGGGAGAAAATAGCGAGTTAATTCCGCCAAGTGTGTGGGGAAGTTGTGTAAACGGTGCGATGTAATTCGACTTACAACGTATCACGCTGCGTACACATTTACACGATACTGCACCCCCCACACCTATACCCCCTCCCATCGCTCGTCTAATGAGATCGTCGCCGAATCGCGCTACCAATGAGAACGCTACCATCCGTCTGCCGCTGTCGCCGCCGCCGCCGCCCTCTGTCGAGTGAGGCGCAAAAGTTTTCTCATTTTCTTGCACTTTTTTTCCTTTTTTCTTCTTCTTCTTCTTCTTCTTCTTCTTCTTCTTCTTCTTCTTCTTATATATTTTTTTTTCTTTTTCAGCTCGTAAAATATTCGGTGCCTTATGCAGATTTGTACGTATCTTAAAAGTTGAGCGTCGCAAATAAACGGAACAACGGGCATAAATCTGATTCGAAGAAACTGGAGTATGAGAAAAAACCGAAGACGGCGGATGAAAAGAAAGAGAAAAAGAAAAGGCAAAGAAAAAAAGAATTGAAAAGGAAAATACGGTAATACCATGAAGGAGAAAAGCTGCATTCCAAGTCGCAAGAACCGTAACATAGGATCAACTAGTATGCTAATTGTATGCAAATTTTGAAGACAATCTTTAAGAGATGTAAGCAAAAAGGAAAGGCGAGGCACGGCAGCGAATATCGTTAAGGGACGGAGGTGAGGGTGAGGGTGAGGGTGAGGGTGAGGGTGAGGGTGGTGGTGGTGGTGGTGGTGATGATGGTGATGATGGAACACGCAGCTCGCTAAATTTAAATAGGATCGCGGAATCAAATATTTAAATAAGAGCGAATGGCGAAAGGCACGAAGGGGGCAAACTAGCCCCAGCTTCCAGCTTCCAAATTCTGCGACTCCCCTCAGCTTGGAATTGCGCCGCAATTTCTGATTGGTTCGACGAAAACGGGCCGCGTAACTTGGTGGGTAAATCGTACTTTTCAAATTAAAAACGGTGCGAAAGATTTTCGTATACGTAATATTTTCACCGGAATGCCGAATGCGCGCGCGAATTTAATAAACTTTCGTTTAAACTTGGCCGGCGAGAAGACGAAAACGAAGAAGAAGAAAAAGAAGAAAAAGAAGAAGAAGAAGAGGAAGAAGAAGAAGCGGACTCCCTGAAAAGAATTGGCCCGTGCGACAGCGTTGGAGCGAGCGAGAAAAGAATGAGGGGTGGGCGGGATAAGTACTCGTAAATTTTAATAAAAGTTGCCAACTTTGACCTACCAGATGCTTCTTGATTAAAATACCGTAATTAGAATAACGAAACGCTTATCGCAGTCGAATACGACGACGTTCGAAAATGAAGAGTAAAAGAGACGTCGCTGCAGACGCTGCAGACCAAATTTGGCGCCATATTTCGCAATATCCGACCAGCTATGGACGGCTGGAATGGATGACCAGAGTACCGAACCCGCATCAGCTCGATTCGCTCGCTGGTATTCGAGTATTCGAGTCGAAAATATTAATATGATTTATAAATCACATTTCTCGGGGGGGGGGCGGCTTCCAAACGAAGCAAGCTATAACTCTGCCAGTGGGGTTGCCAAGTTTGTAAAAGTGGAACTTCTTGAATATTCCATTATTTAGGTCATTCTTATTTTGTTTTGTAATTTTGGATAAAGACGAGCAGCAGGTGTTCGTTATTTCGTTATTATTAATTGTCACTGGGTTGCAAAACCCTACTCCTCCGGTCTACTTCAAACATATGCTACGGATAGTAGCTCGAAAGTTGTTACCTGTAACGGCGCATAGAAGAAATCTTTCAATACAAGGCCACTTTACGTGTTACACCATACATGAAATATCAACACCAACAATGAATGTAATTATCTCCGAAGTATTAAAATAATTAAGATGGTCGACCTTAATTTCTGCATTCAGTCTTTAAATAAAATAATTCAAACGCAATCGACAAATCACAATATACTAAAATAATATTTTGTACATTCAACGGTATAAGTAAGTATTTTGAGAACAGTATACTACAGTCTCTATGGTAAAATGTATGAACTCTTGCTACAGAATAGTATTCCGCGAGAGACTAAAACAAAGTACAATTATTATTCTGTTGAAAAGGCGAGTTCATATACCCTTTTAGGGATATGGTTTTTGTATGAAACGGAGGGATTCGCATATTCAGAGGGACCGGTGTGAATGAATTCGCCAAATACCATTAGGTACGGGCCAGTGAATACTACCGTAATCTTTAAACGATAGAAAGAAAAAGAAGAAGACAAATTCATAATAAAGAAAGAAGAAGAAGAGTTAACGGAATTCGGCGATATTGTTACAAAAATAAAATAATATCGCCGGTGTACGAATATAGTTGTCTATAATTTTTACGGCCGACTAGACGCGTTACATTAGCTACAAACTTTATGGCCTATTTTCGGAATTGTTACATCCGTCAAGTCGAAAAATATTTTATATTCAACTCGAATTTGAATGCCCTGTTCAGCAGCTAAGGCTACATAGGCGCACGGTGTGGGCAACGCCGGATGGTGTAACTCGTTGCACGCGTAAGTGGCTGTCAGAATTGGGTGGGGATGCTGGTCGCCAATGATTTCAGTCGGTCAAACGCCACGACCGCATCGCCAGCCGACAACCAGCCACAGACGACATTTTATTATTTTGGTTGTACTCAGCTAGCCAAAAATTATCAGCGCAGAAAAACGCAACGACCATCGCTGAACATTGACCCCATTGTTGTTGGGTCAGTAAAGTAGTCGGTGCCGGGATTCGAACGTGGGTCCGCTGCACCTAGATCCGAATGCTTGACAACTGAGTCGTAAAGATGTGCTCCCCCTTCCCGGCGAATTACGCAAAACGTTACGTTTGACGCGGCAGACCCGAATAAAACGAAAATTTTCTCATAATCGCTTGTCCTTCGGCCCGTTCTTATCAAGCTGAAATTCCAGACCAACGAGCTGCAAATTTCCACTCATCTACCTATACGTTAGATACGACTGGTTCGGGCCAACTGTGAAAATTCAAACGAAAGTTAGGAAAAGCCGGAACTACATCTGGGATAGCGGTCATTTATCCAACCCGACTGACATATTTCCCATATTTGACGTTCGATGGTAGGAAGCGATTTTTCCAACACCACGTCCAGTTCTCGCAGGATGAAAAAATGGCATATCTATGCACCGTGGTACGTAACATCTCCACATTGTAACGTCATAATGTGGACTACATACACCTGCGTAGGTTGTAGTCGAGCCGAACGAGGTCCGTTTGGTATGGCAAAATTGCAAAAAGTTAGCGCTTCAAAAAATAGGCGGTTCGATTCGAAAAAGTGAGATATTAATTAGTTACTCGAAGAGGCTATCGGATTTTTCGAGGTAGAACTCGGAAAAAAAACTGTTTTCCTCAGATAGCGTCGAATTTCGTAACGTGACCCGGCAAGTCTACCTAAGTATACTTTCTGACAAAAACTTAGTTCCCAAGAAACGAAAATCCGTTCGTTTAAAGGTACCTCTACCTACAAGCTATTAGAGAGTTTCTATTTCACAGAAGTGACACATAATTTACATATAATTAACGCAGAATTGACACAGAAATAAAACTGCGATCGAACTGGGAATTAGCGTTTAACAGAACAAGTTCGGATCTACTTCATTACGCGCAGCCATAGTGGCTTAGGAACAATTCACGTTTGGGGGGGGGGCGGTACACGTTGAAAAATCGAGAAACCAAGAAATGAAACAGCAGCATTACAAACTCCTACACCATCGGGTTTTTTTTTGGTTTTTTTATGTCATCGATGGTGAAACTAGAATAAAACTTCTGAAATGGTTCAAAGGTCTGTTATTTTTATATTTTTGATTTTTTTGATGGGGCTTAGCCACCAGTCCTTCACATAAAAACATCACCGATTCTTTGACTAGAAATTTCTAAAAAAATTGGAGAAGATAAAAATAGCGCATTGGTATGCGGTGGAAGTATATATTTTTTTACTGTAACCTCCGTAACAAAAATGTTGGTTTTTTTTCATCGCGAGAAACTTATTTTCACTCCCAGATATTAATTTTCTTTTTGTTTTTAATTAAATTTTAATTTTTCTACGGATCAAACTTGACCAGTGCCACATTTACACAGGGTGCGGATTATGCGATCGAACGGATCGGAAAATTTTTAAGGTGGCAAGTTTTCGATATCAAAAATTTATTTGCTTCGTTCTTTTCAAAAAACATGAACAATATCCTACGGGCCAATGGCACTGGGTGACAATGAAAATTTTGAACAGAGCACCAACAGGTGCTAATCTGGCACTGAACCTGAGAGGAGTGCAATATCTAAATCGTTTCCACGGTGGTGTTATACTTGGGTAAGTTGAAGACGATTTTCGATGTTTTATAAAAAATAAAAATAAGAAAAGCGTGAAAATTAACATCGACTTTGGAAAGGTGCGTTACTAGTTCTTTAAAGAAAAGGTTTGATTTTCCAGAATAGAACTCAAAAAACTGTTTTCCTCGAAAAATATCAAATTTTCTGACCAGACTCGGTGAGTAGGTATTGCTGAAAAGTTATCTTTCCACAATGTAATATGAACGCTTTTGCATCACGCACCCTCCTTACCTAAGGAAATTCGTTTATTTGTTCTTTTTAGGATAGGTACGTAGTCCACAATTAATTTTTCATGTTTTTCCACTTTACAGAATTAACTCTGTAGGTACCTGACTAAAAGCGTAGCTGTAGAACAGAAATCTAACTTTTAGCAGAAACCGCTCGGAACTAAAACTCTCTACTATACTTGTATCACTTCTTTTTTTTTTTTTTTTATTATTATTTCGAACGAAGCTAATAAATATCAAAACATTTTCTCACGTATACGCAGCCTTTTACGTTGTTTCTAACACCAACGTGCTGGCGTAATACAAAATAAAGGTGTTTTGGACCAATTTTTGAATCTCATTTTTGCCTTCAGAGGACAGAGTATAAATTTTCCAAATATTTCTTGAAAGTCTAAAGGTGAGCGTGCGCAACACGTACGCTCACAATAACACACCTGCGCATCACGCAACGCACGTAAACGAGAGTTACAATTGTAAGAGTTACGAGTCACGCTAATCTGACGATAGTAATTATTCTCATTTAACCTCTACCATAGACCAAGCGCCGCCGAGATGTTTACGCATCAAAAACCAGTTCATCAAAACCAATACTGAGGGTGAAAAGTTATGCTGGAACAAACGTAAACAAAAAATGGCAGCTATAAATTCAGATCAAATTCGATAACCTCCTCTTTTTGTAGTACCTAAGTTTAAAATACATTTCTTATTCGTATGGTTACGTATAAAATTTTGAAACAAGTTAGTTAGGTGCCTACCTAATAATTAGGCGCGTGTTCGTTTGGTTTATCGAGTAATACTTTTATTTTTATTTTTTTCGAGCGAGTGCCAACGAACGCGATACTTTTTAGGCCTATTTTTCGTTTCCGATACACTGTGCGGACGTACCCTTCCTCCAGTGCGTAGGCCACCGAGTGTAGCTCTTTCTTGACGTACTTATCGAACGCAGCGAAATGGTTTCCCATAGTATTTTTCGGAAGAGAAACATCGTGAACGTCACTTGGACGGACCGTATCCGGCATTCTCTGGCTGCTATTACTCGACAATTTGCCCGATGTGTTACGAATCTGAAAAATAATGAGGAATATGTACGAAGAAGGACACTCGACCTTCGTCGATGAGAACGTACTGAGAGTAAGTAGAATAAATTTTTCGAATGGGAACCTATCCGTACGATGTCAGTCTCTTCCGCCCTTAGCCCCTCTTATTCGAGTAATTTTCGCGCTTCCTTCGGAATTATGCTAAAAAATCTTCGCCTTCGATCATTAATCGTGGATTCGCCGGTGAGGAAAAATACGAGGTAAAAGTAAATGTTTGAGTGCATCGGTCGGTCGTATCGGCACGCCATAAAACCGTCAGATATTCGTCAACATTCGTAACGAGATGGCAAACAAAAAGACGCTTTTTTCTTTTTTATTTGCTCCCGTTTTTTTTTTCGCGTTTTTGTTTTCTTCTTTTTTATTTTTTAGCAACCATAATCAGAATGACAAAGTTACGGATCAAAGTGAAAGAGAGGAAAAATAAAAGAGTACAGCCCTTTATTTACTATATATGGAGAAAATAAGTGCGGGTAGTGGTGTATCCTAAAATAAATTTAGTTATTTTTTTCTCTCTCTCTCTTTCTCTCACCACGACTAAACAAACTTTGGGGCTGCAGTATTTTTCTCCCCTCGGTGCGCGTATTAGATTTATTTTGAATGCGGCCGCAATGAATACGCTCTTTGTGCCCATTCTTTTCCCTCACTCACCCTTTTTGCACTCAGTCGCGCTCTCTTTCATTTTCTCACCTCTCTCTCGCTCACTCTTTCACTCTTTGCACCGCGTATCAAATCTAAGTACAATTCATTACGAAAAATTACGGTGGCAACTCGTCTCCCCGCCACTTCGCTATTTCTTCCCTTTTGTGTACCAACGACAAAAATACAAACGTTTTATCTTCTTAATGTTTCTATATAATATTGCGTAGGTACCACAGTGGATGTATTTATATATTGTTGTTGTCGTCGTCGTTGTTGTTGTTGTTGTTGTTGTTGTCGTTGTTGTCGTTGTCGTTGTTATCGTTATTATTATTATTATTATTATTATTATTATTTTTTTCCCGTCACTACTTTCGAGCTTTTGTTATCGATAGGCTACAAAATATCGAACAATGATATCGGTTATACGCTGCCTTCGCAAATGATACCATTCGGTCTAATGATGCGGTCTGTGACAGAACCTACGCTCTACCCCGTACCCCGTACCCCGTACCCCGTACCCCGTACCTCGTACCCCGTACCCCTTGCAGACTGTACGGTACGTACCCCAGCAACAGCGGCAGTAGCAGAAACGAAAACAACAACTGAGAAGGGGTTATCCCAACCGAAAGAAAATATTTTACGGTCAATATCGAGTGCAAATAAAAAACGAGTCCAACGACAAAGGATATTCGCTGGCGTAGGATATTTTCACGGTCGATGAGAGCAAATGAGCTTTTGTTTTGATATCCCGCAATGTCGAATCGAATTTGTACGAAAGAAAGGATTCGGCGAATGGTTACCGCTACGTGGGTTTTGATCTCGTGAAATTAGCGATAGCTGAAACTGCGCCGCGCCTGCCCCTCCCCCCTTTTATGCCTTCTCAAAACAGTCGGCGGAATGCTGTAAACGGATCGCCGGCGGCGCCTGTTCTTCGAAATTTCCAAACGTCTATTCGCAGCCTTCGACGTGCCAATAAAGCGCCTCACGAAGAAGTTGTGGCGCGGGTCCGGGCCCGATGAATGTTAGTCTTCAGTCTTACTTTCGGCGCTTATTTACAGCGGTTTGGGTTTGCGATGCGGAAAAACTCAAAAAACTAACGAGAGTGACAATTTGGAAAGACTCGAAGATTTTTGTCGATATGTGCACAACCGAAATTGGTGTTGCTGGAAAGAGAAGAAAATTTACAAAATTTCCATCCGACTTTCTAATCATCTTCATATACACGCAATTGAAAAAGTCTGAAAAAACAAAAATAAAATAAAACCTAATTTGATGCGATTCGGAAAAAACGCTCTTAATTCCTTGCGCCGTAAATAAGAGGAAGATACTTCAAGCAACACAGTCGACTTGCTTTCCTCCAGCAATTTTTCGTTTTTGTTTCACCTTTTACGCGGAAACTACTGAACCGATAGACACAAAATTCTACCAAACTTGCTCTCACGTAGTGACAATCTATCGCGAATATTTCAACCCGATTCGTTTTGTAGTTTTCTCAAAGTGATGAACCAATAATAGTTTATTGTGTGACAAGTGCGTAATGAGGGCTATTTTTTTTACCGAGTGTGAAGAATTTGCAGACGAGCTGAAGGCGAATGCTGCAAACTTGACACGAATTAAAATAGCCCACAAGCGCTTGTTGCACAAAATTATGAAAGATGATTAAAAAATTAAACGAAAACAAAACTCGGGTAAATTTTTTCTTCTTTTCAGAGATACCATTTTCAGCTCTCTAGCTTAAATAACGACTGAGGAATCATTGAGGAAAAGAGGAGAAGTTTCTAGATTACAAAATATGAAAAATCTCCAATTAATTTGCGTTTTTTACGTTTATTTGTTGCCAAATAGCTAAAGATAATTAAAAAATTATATGGAAATTTTTTACATTTTATCCGATTTTGATCGATACAAACCCCCAGCTCTCTAACTTAATTAGAGGCTAAGGAATCATTTGAGATGTTTTTTTTTTTTTTGAAAATTGAAATGTTGTGTTTGATTCGATTGGCTACTTGACGAATAGTTTTTCACGAAATAATTAAATAATAATATAAAAATGATTATATGTTCGAATATTTTACACCCTGTCGCGCAGGACTGGAATGCGCACGAGTGCGTAAGGTACTTTACACACTCTTGCGCATCGGGATTTGGATGCGCGAGAGATTGTACAATTATCGTCAACCTCACAGGCCAAAAATTCGTTTGTTTACATTAACTGTACGTGCGTGTAATACTCGTTCTTTTGGGCATTTGTTACAAAAAATTATTTTCCAATTTTCTAGGAAATTATTGAAATAATAGGTACCAAACTTCTATCAGACTCGCGCATATTATATAAGTAAAATCTATCGTGAAAATTTCAGCCCGATTCTTTTCATAGTGTCTCCAAAATCTTGGAAAAACACTTTTCTTTTCCAGGAATTTTTCGTTTTCCATTTTTCTCGAAACGACCGAACCAATAGGTACCAAAATTCTTTCAGACCTTAAATAACTTAAAAGCCCAAAAAAAAATTCGCCTGCTCGACCCCAAGGCGGCGGCGGCGACGACGACGACGACGACGACGACGACGACGACGACGACGACGAACGAATCTGCGCACTCGTTTAAAAGCGCATCAAACGAAGCCAAAGGTGCTGTTTGTCTGTGGATAGTATTGATAAGGTGGATGCTGCCGGAGTGGCGTACCTATTCGCAATTACGTACCTACGTCTTTACTTTGCTCGTTTTCCAGCACGTCTCCCTTCGTCGCTCCCCTCCTTTTTTTTTGTCGAAAAACGTTTTCACAACAGGCTGACACCTTCGAAGGCGTACGCTGCCAGCGTATTTATTCCGGCGAAACGGGCCGTTTAGGTCGAAAGTTATGCCGAAGAAACGTACCTAAACTTTTCGTCACATTTATGTTACGTAAGCATGAAGAGGGGGTGAGGGGCAAAACGCAGAGGAGCGAATGGGTGGAGCAGTGGGCTGAAAAGAAGCGTAATCGACGACGTTTTTTTTTCTTCGTCAAGCGACGCTCTCCTTTCGCTTCGGCGAAAACTTTCCGCAATACGGTAAAATTTCGTAAAATTTCAGCCGAGGGATTTACTCGTTGGGTGGCACTGCTGGGAGCTGCACTTCTGTCTGCCTGCAGCGCTTACGCGCATCCTTGCGTAAGCCGTCGCATCGCGTCTGATTACAGTCGAAAAACATCGACTGCAAAAAAAGAGTTTGAAAATCGTGTGCAGGGCGACAAAAACGCCTTTTTTCACCCACGCAAACTGGGTTGTTAAAATTGGTCTGGGGTTAGGGGTGGACGTAGTGAAAAACCTAATTTTTTATGTATATAATTACGCGTGTAGGCGGTATCTATATACACTACACACACGTATCAGTATCGAGTTACAAAATATTTTTATACGTACTGAAGACACTGTCTCTGTCACAAGAATGTAGGTACTTAACTCGGCAATACTAAACTTGCACGATATCCTAAAATTCAGATATTTCTAAACTCAAACCAGCGCTTTCGGTATAATTTTTAAAGGAAAAAAAGAAAATTTTTTAAATATTATGTGCAAAATAGTTGATTTATGCGAAGAGTATGTATTCATCCCATTTTATGCAAAAATTTGCAGCACAAAGTTGGTATTTTTGGAATCAGAAAGTCTCAGTTCATAAAGTTATTTGATCACTCTTCATGTAGGTGTTAGCGAACAAAATATGTATTTGCATAAAAATCTTTTCCCTACTGATAGCTGTGTTCGATATTGAAAAATGAGGCTACACTTACAGTTTTAGTTTTGAAGAAGTTCAGTTGTAAGTTAGATTTCAGCTCTACACGACGGATATAGTCCTGCGTTAGTCCTGTCAAGAGGAAAAACTCAAAAATTTGTTGACTCGAATAGAAAAATTTTATTTATAGAAAGGAAAACTGATAGAAACAAGCTCGTATCTTGAGAAGAGAAATTTTTATCAGATTAACCTATCTACTTTCCACGTCGAGTCAGTAAATTCACAATTTATCGGGAAAAAAGTATCTCGAGCTAATGTTTTTAGGCGGTTTGAACCTCCTCAAAATTGGTTTCGCAAGAAAATCTCGAAAATTATGAGTCACATGTAAAATTTTTCGCACAAAATATTTTCCTGACCTAATTTAGTACAAATTTGTTTCTTAGACATTTCTTCATTAAGTCAATCATGAGCACTCAGAAAACACCTTAAAGTCAAGTAGTGTTTAAATGAATTTTTTTTAACACGATAATTACCGTAATTTTCTGTTGACATGGCTGAAATTTATATGCAGATACATTCTACGCCATAAGTTTTATGTTAATCGTACGTACGTCCCATATTCGACCTCCAATTTTTCCTATTTTCTGGGGGCTATTTTTCTTAACACCATACGGGGAGTAATATTTTAACAATTCTGGAAAATTTGGTTCGTAGTTGGGTATTACGATGTGGAAGAACTATTGATTTTGGTTTTGATTGTTTTATCTATTCTGGAGTTACGAGTAATTTAAGGGGAATTGATAAAAATTTACAAGAACAACGGCTGTTTTAATTCATTTTGTACCCCCTTTTCCTCAAGCTCAATGTATACTCTGATAGTCTATCACGATGGTTGATCTCATTCGGTAAATTATCACTGTGTAGTCAGTCACTAGCATGAAAATACTCCATTCTATCAATCTGATTCACACTTGGCTAGTTTTCTAGCTACTAGTCAGCTACTTGTGGTACTATTCTGTTGACAGTTAAAGTAACTAACCGTTTTAAGATTTTAAAGTCAACTCTAACTTAGCGGATTGTCATGTGAAACTATACGGAGATTCTTGGAAGACAACCCGCCAGTCTATAATCAACTAAATGACTAAAAACAACAAACTAACTTTAACTATTAACAGAATAATACCCCAAACAAACAGCTCTCTGGTAGCTAAAAAACTAGCCAAGTGTGATCCAGACTATCATGATCGCGACAGTACTATCATAACGTATACGAGGCTTCGTACAATTTTTTCTCGGGGCTCAGCGCCCAAGCTCCGTGTCCCTTCTTCAAAATCTGGGTCTGAGAACAGATAAAGACTCGTTAGATAATTCCATAAATCACGATCGAGTTGCTCCCACAAAAATTATACCTATACTCTGTTCCAAACGGGAAACGCCAACCACCACCTGCAATACATGAAGTATGTGGACATCACGGGGGGGATGAAACGATACGGATTCACACTGGACGCAAAAGGGAAGTAAGTACGTCTGTTAATTAAAATTTTAAACTTTTCATACCAAATTCAATTAAATTGTTACAACCGACTTCTTAATAAATGAAAAAAAGTTTGTGGGGGCGGAAGAAATGCAGCCCCACCCATTTTGGATTTTGACTCAAAACTTTGCATAGCAATTTTACTCAATTTATGCCAATTTGTACCAACCATTTCAGAATTTGTGCTCAATTTCTAGCTGTTAATAAGGGTTAGTAAAGTTTCTTTATTAGCCTTCCTTTTGGAATTTTGATGTAAAACTGAGCGCATTATTTTTATCTTAATTTATGCTTATTTGGGTCAACTTTTTTTTTTTGTTTTTTTTACATTTTCAAGTTTTAATTTTGGGCAACTAATAATATTCTCAATTTGCAGGTGTTCTTTCTCATGCTAACTTTGACACAGGTCTGATGAGAGAGTGTTGCTTATTGGTTCAGTAGTTTTTGAGAAATTTGGAAAACAAAAAATTTCCAGAAAAGTGGTTATTCTCAGATTTTGAGGAAACCACAAAAGGGATAGGGCTGAAATTTTCACAACAAATCCTTCTTATATATATAAAAGTGTGATAGATGTTTGGTGCCTATTCTGCAATTCACTAGTGGTTTATAAAAAGTATTGAATTTTTTTTCGAAATTTAATTTATCGACTTGTCCATTTATTTTAATATTAGGGTATGTTTTTGTTGTTATTAAAATTTAGGTATGTATTAATGTTTTATACATGCCAGTTGTTTAATTTTTACACGGTTTCTTTTATTTTTACCATGTCTATGTGCTAAAGAGGTACTGATGGCAACTTTCAGGAGAAAGTTATGATTTAATTGATGCTGTGTTTTCTATGATGATGTAAATTATCCTGATAGATAGCCTGTTTTCGGTTCTTAATTGAAATTTAAAACAGATTGTAAAAATACGAAGGTTTTGGTGATACAAATCCGACTCATGGCTGGCTATCCATTTTCTGTATTATTTGTACAAAATTGGACTCTAGTAAGTTACGTTGTCCTCATCGTATGTTTTACTATTGGTGAATTTTGAGCGTGATTTTGTGTGTGCTTTTTGGTTTTGGTTTTGGTTTTGGTGATACGAGGTCACTCCATCTAGCGTACCACAGTGTGGTAAGTATCTCACCATTACATAGTACTACTTGTGCCTATTTCATTTTATCATCAGTCAATGCAGCACGAATTTACTATCCATTCTCAGAACCAAGTTTGCATAAATATTATTAAATAAAATTGAATTTAAAATCATTTATGGGATGAAATCTTTCCTTGGGCCCTTCATGGTCCGAAAAAGGAAGTCAGATCCAAGTATTCATAAATTATTGAGTGATATAATCATCTTGGGATATATTTTTTTTGTCACAAAATTCAAATTTACAATCCATTTTTGGATTCAATCATTCCTTGGGCCCTCGATTATTCTGAATAGGGGTAAAAACTAACTTTTCATAGGTACATTATTTGGTAATATAATTACGATTGTATACAGTATCTACATCCAATTTTTGCACTGAACCACTCTTTTGAATATCTGTGGTTCCAAGAAGTTGGTTAGGACCAATTTTTGGAATCCTGTCTCTAATTTTAACCAATTCAAGAATGTCCAGTATTCTTGAATATAATAAAATTTAGAACAAAATAGGTAAAAATGCGCCCTTTGACCTCTAAAACAATTGTACTATGAATAAAACATTGCTGAAAAAAGTAATTCAGAAAATAGAAAACGAGTTACTTTAAACAAAACAGAGAAATTTCTTGAACCCCTTGCATCGTGGATTTACAAAACTTCTACGTTGCTAAATTTTTTTCACAGTTTTTTGAAAACTACTAAAGCAATAATCAAATAGTTTTTAACAGTTCTGCCTCTGTATTAAAACTATCTATCATGAAAATTGTATATTTTTGTTAAGTCCCTAAATTTACTAAAAGCAGCCAGATGTTCTATTCTCAATAAAAGATGTAGTAACAGCAGGCCCATAACCAGTGGAATGAGGAGGATTACCTCCTGGAAATGGCTCTTGCCCCTTCTATTAAAAAAAGCAAAAGTTAGATATATTCCACCCTCCAGGTTCTTCCCTATCTGTTTTTTTTTTAATTTTTCCCTTTTGTGACTGTTCAATATGAAATTTTTTTTAGGCAACTGGCTACACTGATTTTTTGATTTAATACGTTTTTATCAATCTTATCTGGAGTTCAAGATCGTATCAATGTGAAATGAAGATAACATTGTCATTTATTTTTTGGATTTTTTGTTGATATTGTTCTCTTCTCCTCCCAAACACTAGGAGTCTAACTTATACATAATATTACATTGTAGGTAACGGGACATATAGCTAGGTAATATGCAGGCTTGATGTGAGGGAAAAGGGGGATTTCCCCTAGGTTCAGACTTGTTTCTGTTTGTGGACTATATTTTGTGAACATTTCACAGTTTAAAATAGGAAAGAAATATCCACCCTTTTCTTTTTCCATAAAACGAATAATTTTCATCATCCACTTTTGTAATTCCTCTGTGAGGTCAATTTTGGTACCCTATTTGTAACCAAACAGGAATATAAATTCTCCTAACTGAATAAGTTCCTTCAATTTGGGAAAAAATAACAGGCTGCTGGATTTGATTCTGTTTATTACGTTTCATCATCTTATAGTTGTGAGAGTGATTGACAATTATTATATGATTTGATGATATATGAATATGAGTGTTAAGGAGTAGAAATATATTGTTAAAATTTACATCATAGCCTCTGTGTTTTAAAATTTCCCAATGTACGAAAAAGTTCTTCAATATTTTTCATCTAGAGACCATCGGTTTTTTTGTTTTTCTCCATTCACAGATGTGATAAAAAGTCACAGAAATGAAACTTTAGGGTTGTCTTATTAATCAACTTTGAGCACAAATTCTGAAATGGTTGGCACAATTGACAAAAATTGAGCACAATTGCTACGCAAAGTTTCGAGTCAAAATTCAAAATGAGTGGGGCTGTATTTCTTTAGCCTCCACAAACTGTTTTTCATTCATTAAGAAGGGGATTATAGCAAATTCCAAAATTGGTGGCAAAACTTAGCACTAATTAAATCCTGCAGTTAGTATGAAAAATTTTTATTCAAAATTCCAAGAGGAAGGCTGAGGAGAGACATTGAACCATGATTATAAAATTTTGAATTCACAGCACAAATTAGCGCCAATTGAGCACAATTAGCTAGCAAAATTCTGACTCAAACGTAAATTTCTGAGGCCCCTATCTTTGTAAGTAAACGTGCATAAATTCTAAAATTAACTGTACAAATTAGCACAAATTAAGCACAACTAGCATACAAATTTTAGAATCAAAATTCGAAATAGGGGCCTAGCATTTCTCCAGCTCCCCCGGACTCTTTTATTTATATCTAAGGAAGGGGGTGAATACAAATTCTGAAATTGATGGCACAATTTAGCATAAATTGAGCACAATTAGGCCAAAAATTTTCAGGTCCAAATTTTAAAAAGGGTAGCTCTGGAGGAATGGACCTCAATTCTACGCATAAACCATTAAGCCAATTGAATCCAAATAGCAGGATGTTATAGTGTGAAATATAATTATATTCAATGTCTGTACCCGCGACTATTGCTTATAAATTATGCGTTTTAGTGTCATTGAAGTCCGAAAAATGAAATATAATAGAATGTACCAGAGGGCCGACCTAACCTGGATCAAAAACCATATGGTTCATCTTTGTCTAAATAGGAATAAGTGTATCAAATTTCACGACTATCTGATAAAAATTGCGACATGTACTTACCGTATTAAACGGAAATGTGTATTATGTATTTGTTAGAAAACCTACATACAAGGTGATCTAGTTCCCTATCGAATTTCGACCGTTGTGGTGTCAATTCGAAAAACCTGCTTTTCTAGCAACGTTTGCTGGGCTACAAAATTGAAATTCTGAAGAAACTTGTATATTGCGCATGAATTTTTAAATTTTTTTAACTGTCAAAAATCTTTTTCTCTTGCTTCGCTAGAAATTCATCTTATTAATACTGTGGAAAAAGAACAGTAAATTTTTTAAATACCAACTCACCATATCTCAGTGGAAGTACAAAATTCTATGTTGCTTTCAACGAATTTTAAATGAAAATATTATTAGCTGAATCGATGGGAAAATTTATTGGGATATTTGTAAAAATTTTAAATCATCAACATAATTTTGACGAACTGAATTAGAAATCCTCTTTAGTAAGAGGACGCGACGTTTAAATTTATTAGATGATGAGAAAAAAAGATACAGCTCAAGAGTGGTACGGACGGATTATAATGAATTTCCAAGTACACATTTTATGGCAAGTCCATTTAGGTATTATTCGAGTTCTGAAATTTTATATTCGCCCGTTTTACGTCAAATTTAGATAGCGTTATTAATTAGCTGGAAGAATATTCGCAAAGAATTAAGCGTTGTCCAGATAAAATCTTGGCCAAAATAATGAACTATAACGGGGCGGAATTAGCTTCTGCGAGTTTGATTCGGACGTTTTTCTCCGACATTTGAGAATCGTTTTTAAAGGATCTTGCGGAAATATTGCGACTGAGGGGATCCTCTTGATCGGTTCACACGCCGCGCCGCCCTCGCTGCCGCTGCTGCCTCTGCTGCCGCCGCCGCCGCCGCCGCCGCCGCCGTCAAAACCGATAAATCTTGCAAAAATTTCATCCGCTCGAGAGAAATCCCATAAAATGAGAACGAAGCACGCGCACGGCCTTATGAAAAAAACAAAAACAAAAAGAGAAAAAAGAGCGCAAAAAGGAGCAAAAAGACGCGAGCGCCAAAAAAAAAGTAGCTGAAAAAACTCGTTGCGTATATCGTTTACAAAGGAACCAGAAAGTCGATGATATCCGATAACAATGGTCAATAAAAAGATAAATTGCTAGATATAAAAAGGAGGTCGCGGCGTTTTCAGCGTTTTATAAGGCTGACCCCTAATACAGCCGAGGCCGAGTTACTTATTTAAGCTCCCCTGCCCCTCCGGCCTGCGCGTATGTAGAAGGGAAGGGCGCAGAGAGGGTTAAATAGACAAAAAAAAAAAGAGAAAAAACGAGAAAAAAAATGTAACGCGCGAACAGGGGGCCAATTTTTCGCTTGGTAAAGCATCGAAGGGATTTATCGTCACCTATTGTTGTCCAATAACGTAGCTGGCGCGCATTCATCATATTCTCTTTTGACAGATGAAGTAGGCGTGCTAAAAAGAGCGACGTCGAAATAAGCGGAGAGACGGAGAGAGAGTGAGAGTGTGTGTGTGAGAGAGAGAGTGAGAGAGAAAACAATACAAAAAAAAAGAGTAAAAAAGAAATAAAGGGTCAGAGTGCAACCGTGTATACGGAGAACGACGAGGAAGAGTGGAGAACGGGGAGGGGGTTGTGTGGGGTGCGGATGAGGGGGCGAATGTAAGATTTTCACACCCTTTTATAATGAGACTCGTGGCACACGGAGATTTCCATCGGAGTGTGTCGTCGGAAGGCTCATTTTGCTCGTAAAACACATCCCGATGTCAATTTGATGGCGCGATACATCGTTTTCGACCATTAATACGTATCCTTATGTATCCTTATTTCTCGTAGCGTATCCTGTGTACACGTACCGGCTATCCTATCTTTTCGTGCCTAAAGATACGACCAGAAAGCGTCCAACCATTTATTTTATTCGTCGGGCGTTTGCTTTTTCCACTTTCACTCTTTGCGCTGCCCGGCAACTCACTCGCTGGCTGTTCCTCCTCCTTAATTTTCCGCTTTGGGTTCGTTCTTTGGCGCACAGTTTTGACGAATTTTATTGATATTAAGTGTGGGCCGAGAGACAGATGTGAAGCAACTACCTACCGCGCCACCGGCGTATCGCAATAAACTTAGGTACCTACCTACGCACGCAGCTTTTACAGCCTATGCGAGTTGCCAATAACAAACGTTCGTTATCCAAACGAAATAGCAACCACAGGTAGCACAGGTAGCACAGGTAGCACAGGTAGCACAGGTGGGTACCGAATTATTATGGTTACATACAAATATGACGAAATTCCCGAACCCTACAGCCCTCGCATTCTAAAATTGAATTCGCCAAATCAAAGATCCATATTTTTCCCGTCCAATTATGTCGCCGCCGGAATCTGAACGATACATGTACCTATATGGGTAATAGTAGGTACCTGCAGGTAGAGGTATACGGTATTTTGCACTCGTTGATAACGTTATCAGCAGGCCTTATCCATACTGCAGCTCCGCATGTAAATCATTTGACTTGGCCGACAACAATCACATATTTTGCAATCGTTTTCTTTGTTTTCTAATAATTGTAGTAATTTTTATTCTGATTTTCGCCGTTATCTTCAAACATATGCCAACTTGATTGGTTACGAAAACTCGAATTTCAAACGTTAATTTTTAAATAGGCTTTACCGTCCTCGACGAAATGACCGTACATGATGACTTTGATGCATGAAAAAGAATGCCGATGGCACTCCAGTAGCTGTGAGATAGATTTCGTCTAAAATAGGTTGCAATTCGAGTGAATAAGCAATTTTTAATTGCACCGCACCTACAGGCAAACTTCCGAGCTGTAACAGCTAACCTGAATCTGTACCCGTTTTCAGTTCCTTTTGCTCAACTGTCTCATGTCGTTTGTTTTCCATTTATATCGATGCGTGATTTTCTTACTGAAGTCGCAGGACTAGTAGGGTAGCCTGATGATGTGAAAATATATCACTACATGTTATTACACTAGACGGCATTTTTATTTTAACAGGCTAATATACAGGTTTTAGGTAAAGGAAAAGGGACGAGTGTTGTCGTCATTCTTTGCTGTTGTTATTTTTGTTGTTATTGTTGCTGCGGGTAGAAGAAAAAAAGAGAAAGTGGGAATAGTATTGGTGTGATTGTGCGAAGTATTTTGCGGGAGAGGGGAAAGGGAAATTCTTCAACCAGTTTGCAAGTGAGGACTGTGCGTATTTTTTTCCAGTATTACCACTTTATTAAAAATTAAAATTAAAAATAGTTGTTTTTTTTGCAGTGTTGTTGGCTTTAGTGAAAAAGTAAATAAAAAAATAAAACGCAGACAGTAAAATATGGCAATTATTTATTTGACCATAGTAAAAAAAATCAGGTCAATTTTAAAGATGGATCCAAAGTGGAAACATCCTTTTGCTGCGATTGTAGCAGGTCCATCAGGTTGTGGTAAAACTCAATTTGTATTAAAATTTTTGAAAAATGTAGGAATGATATGTGATACTAAATTTGTAGTAATAATATGGTATTATGTGGAGTGGTAGAGTTGGTATGCTGAATATCCCTGGATTAGATTCGAGGAAGGATTACCAAAAGCAGATTTTTCAGACCGCCAACCACGTTTAGTAATTATTGATGATTTGATGCGTGAATCTAATGATAAAGTTGTCGATTTGTTTACAAAAGGTTGTCACCATAAAAATATAAGTGTCTTTTTCATTACACAAAATTTATTTCATCGAGGAAAAGGGCAAAGAGATATATCATTGAATGCGCATTACATTATTTATTTTAAAAATCCGAGAGACAAAGCTCAAGTGCAACATTTAGCTAGACAGTTGTGTCCTGAAAACCCAAAATTTTTACAAGAAGCATATTACGATGCAACATTAGTTCCACACGGATATTTATTAATAGATTTAAAACAAGATACACCTGATGAATATCGATTTAGAGCAAATATTTTTCCCACTGATGGTCATCAATATGTTTATGTGTCAAAGAAAAAGTAAATAAATTGAACTGCTCAGTATGTGTTGATCAGTTATTCTTTAACAATGTCTCGACACGTTACAAATAACTTTGAGCTGCTGCGAGCTCTTGGAAAGATGAATACTAAGCAGAGAATAGAATTTCTCAAACATGCAGACAACTCGTTAATTATAGCTATCTGCGAATGTGCCTTGAATGTCTTAAAAGGAAATGTTACATTAAAAAAGGGTCAGAAGTTTCAGTTAGCTCGGTTCAAAAAGTTGATTTGTCTGCTGGCAAAGAAGACAGTCTCTTGGAAACATAGAAAGAAGTACTTGGTGCAGAAAGGTGGTGGATTTTGGATTCCTTTACTTGTGAATGCGGCACTTAGCACACTTGTTTCACAGTTGACTAACTAAATCAAGATGGATCATGCCAAGAAAATGATACTAGTTCCTCCAGAATTTTTCAACCGAATGTCTGAACCTCCACCAACGGTATTTCCTACACCAGAACTGCATCAAACCTACAACTCTACTCAACTTCCATATATGAAAACTCCATTAAATGATTTAGAGAATGAAATGGGTCAGATTCTTAGTGGTAATAATGCAGATGACCGCCAAAAATGGAGTCAATATTATCAGATACTTCAAAGATTTTTCCATCAAAGTAAGAATCAACGTCAGCCAGTGGAATTAAGCATAAATGATCCGTTTACAGAAAATATTAACAAGCTAAAAGATTCTGATATAATTTCATCATTTCCTCCATCCATGCAAAAGCAAGCCGAACATCTTTTACATTGGGTTAAAAGAGATAACACAAATATAGAATGGGATGATAAAGGTGTTGTGTCTGTGAAGGGAGTTGCCATAGCAAGTTCCAACATTATTGACCTAAGAGGAGATTTACTTAGATATCGAAAGACATCTATCCCTCCAAAAGGATATGGTAGTTTTATTAAAGCATTAAAAGAATCAAACATACCTGAAGAACTAATTGGTAATTGTGAACGTTTGAAACAAATGGGGACATTAAATGTCATTTACGATGATGATGTAGAAACAAGCTCTCTAGGTGAACAAATCCTACCTACACCACCAAAAATTTTATCAACTAAAAGAAAATTAGAATTGCCATATATTGACACTCCTAAAAGCCATGAACAGAGACTTCGAGAAAAATTTGAAGTATCCTGGAGTAATGTTTCACCAATGAATTTACGCTCAACAGGCTCCAGGTCAAAGCCAAAGAACTGGCAGAAATTCACCTGATCAATTTTTTTCCAAATAATTTATAAATATTAGATATTAAATTTGTACTTCTTATTATAAATTGTAACTCTCAATAAAGTAGATGTTTTTTACTAAGTTAACATTTTTTTATGTTGATACTTTTTTTCATTATGACTCCAGAAAATCCAGACTTTCTCGAGAGATTATATTACAATAGACGAGCTCCGACAGGTTTTCGGGGGATTCATACACTGATAAAGAAAACAGAAAATGATGTCAATAAAGAAAAGGTAAAAGAATGGGCATCTTCCCAGGATACATACACATTGTTCAAACCAATACGAAAAAAATTCCGTCGAAATTTCTATTTAGTAATAAATATCAATGATTTGTGGGAATCTGATTTGGTTGATTCACAAAAATTAAAGGGTGATAATGATGGAATCAAGTTTTTGTTGACAGTGATAGATGTTTTTAGCAAGAAAGCATATGTACAACCTCTGAAAGATAAAAGAGCTCAAAGTATTATTCTCGCTTTCAAAAATATTTTTAGAGAAAGTGGTGTGAAACCTTTAAATCTAAGGACAGACAAAGGTAAAGAAATTGTTGCAAATGAGGTACAAAATTTTTTTTAAAGATAATGGTGTGAAACATTTTACAGTTAAGAATCCCGATATAAAGGCTGCAATTGTGGAACGTTTCAACCAAACATTAAAAAGCCAGATGTGGAGGTACCTTCATTATATAAACAGTCACAGATATGTAGATGGTTTAACAGATTTAGTAGCAGCATATAATGACTCGTATCACACAACAATAAAAATGAGTCCAAATGAAGTTGATGATAAAAACATTTTACAAGTCTATCATAACACATATGACAAGAAACACGAGAAGAAGAAACTTAAACCAGCCCTAAAAGAAGGTGACTTTGTCCGACTAGCTCGTGAAAAAGGAATATTTGAAAAAGGTTACGAATATACATTTACTGAAGAAGTTTTCAAAATAAATAAAGTTATTTGTCATCCAGTTCCAGTTTACGAAGTAAAAGACTTGAACAATGAGATCATTGATGGTTATTTCTACGAAGCAGAACTACAAAAAATCAACTTTAACCCAGGTGGGGAATTCAAAATAGATAAAATAATAGAATCAAAAGGAAAAGGTGTCAGAAAGAAGTTGTTAGTTTCATGGAAAGGTTATCCTCCTGTGTTCAACTCTTGGATTTTAGAAAAGGATTTAAAACAGTTGTGATCAAAAATGCCACGAAACAATTTTTACATAGCATTACCGTCCAATTCCTCAATGGAATATTACCCCGAAAACATATTAGCAAGATATATTACTAAACTACACCAAAGAGTAAGTTTGGATGATGGTGATTGGGAAGTTGCTCTGGCAGAAATACAGTACCCTACACATTTTGAAAATATTCCTGAAAATGCTGAAATGTGGATTCAGTATTCGCTTAATACGAGCATTAAAACAGCTGAATTGAAAACATATAACCTCACAAAAGGTATTTATGATGGGGAAAATTCTATTGCTAAGAAACTAGAAAATGGAACTGACAAACTGGAAATATCCTTCGATCAAAAATTGAATAGATTTTTCATCCAATATAATGTCAACGAAATTGGGTCGGTGATTTTAAGCGCACATTTGGCTTTACTTTTAGGATACAAACTGCCTTCTGTTGAAATTGATTTGAAATTGGTTGATTCTTATAGACCAAAATTTAAAGAAACTATAGTGGCTGTAACAACAGGTGCTACAAGTATAGAGACAAGGTTCATGACATCCAGAGCACCTTATCCTCCTAGATTAACACAATGTTTTCCAACACACATGTACATTTATAGTGATATTGTTGAACCAAACCTTGTTGGTGATTGTGTCGCCCCTTTGCTGCAAACAGTGAAAATTGAGAAAAATATATCTGATGAGAATATAAGTCATGTTTTCAACCATCCATATTATTTACCGGTGATTAAAAGAGAGTTTGATATGATTGAAATACATATAAGAGATGATGAAGGCAACTTAATTCCATTTGTGTCAGGGAAGCTGAACATGCGACTTCACTTTAGATGTGTTCAGAATGGAAATGCAAATTGATCCGTACAACTATGAAAAATATTATGCTCTCCAAGGTGGTGGAGGCATCAATTCTTGGTACCAGGGAGCCCCTGTTAAACGAGGACATGGTATAGGCAGTTTCTTGGGAGGACTTTTCAGAGCAGCTTTGCCATTACTTAAAAAAGGTGCGCTTGCAGTTGGAAAAGAAGCACTTGGTGCTGGAATAAATGTGTTAGATGATGTAGGAAACAATATTCCTCTGAAAACCTCCTTGGATACAAATATGTCTAATGCTACAAGTAATCTTAAAAGGAAAGCAACTAATAAATTTTTCAGTTGTTTGAGAGGTGAGGGATATAAAGCCAGGAAAAAGAGGAAGGTTACTTATTTGAAGAGAAAAACTCAAAGACGCAAGTCGATTAAGACGCGTGTCAATAGCAAATTGACAAAAAATAAAAATTCAAAGTCGAATAGGCAAAAACAACGGGTGAAGCGCACAATTCAAAGGAAAAAGAAGCAGAGAATTCGTTCAAAGTATAATTTGATTTCTCAAGATATATTTGGCTAATACTCCACAGAAATGGCCTTTTTACATGCTCAGTCCTGCGAATGCATGAAGTCTGAACTGGATTTATTTTCCCTTCCACCAACACAAACGAGTATTGAAAAAAGTGACTGGATAAAATACAAACCAATTTCTTCTCTAACTGATGAAGCACCTATTGATTTTTCAATTCCTGGATTTGGTGAAGAATATTTGGACTTATCGCACACTTTATTATCTCTGAAAGTAAAAATATTGAAGAATGATGGCGCTGACATAATAGATACTGATGATGTTGCTCCAGCAAACAACTTTTTACACAGTTTATTCCAGCAAGTAGATGTGTTTTTAAATCAAAAACTGGTTTCATCCTCCTCAGCTAATTATATGTACCGAGCATACATTGAAAATTTACTAAATTATGGAACTGACTCAAAAAATACCCACCTTATGGGTTCATGGTTTTATGCCGATACCTCGGGTAAAATGACAAACTTCCAATTAAATGATGGTATCATAAAACGAAGAGCAGTAGCTGCAAGAAGTTTGATAATTGAAATATTGGGACCTATTCATTGCGATATGAATACTGAGAAATATCTACTAAATGGTGTAGAACTCAGATTAAGATTTGTACGTACACGTGATGCATTCAGTTTAATCGCAGCTAAAGATGAATTTAAAGTAAAAATGTTAGATGCAACATTGAAAATTCGCAAGGTTAAAATCAATCCAGCTATTTTATTGGCGCATTCTAAAAATTTGGACAGATTCAATGCCAAATACCCAATTACAAGAGTAGAGACCAAAGTTTCAACCATTGCTTCTGGTTTAGCAAGTCACATTTGTGATAATATTATTTTAGGACAATTACCTAAACGAATAATTATTGGACTTGTTAGTAATAAAACATATAATGGAGATTTCAAGTTCAACCCTTACAATTTCCATCACTACAATTTGAACCACTTGTGTGTTTACATTGATGGCCATCAAGTACCTTCAAAGCCTTTGCAACCAGATTTTTCTACACAATTATATGCTGAAAGTTATCACACACTATTTAGTGGTACTGGAGTATTTTATAGCAACACACATGGCCATAACATTAAAAAAGAAGATTTCATTGGAGGATATGCCTTGTATGCGTTTGATTTAACAAATGATTTGTCAGCCAGCATACCAACTCACTGGAATTTGATAAGACATGGCGCTATAAGAGTAGAGTTGAAATTTTCTACATCTTTAACTGAATCTGTAAATACGCAGAGTTTGATAATATAATAGAAATTGACAAAAGAAGAAATGTTAATTTAGATTTTGGTAGTTAATTAAGTTGAGTATTTATTATTTGTAAATTATAACTTTTCATACTTTTTTCAAATTATTGATACCCATTTGATGTTTTAAATTGTTTATAGACTAAATATATATTTATGTATTTACATTAATTTTTTGTTTTATTTGGTAATATATTCTCCCCACCACTGACAAAACATAATCAAGAGAAGAGGATGTGTACATTAAAGAAAATAGTTAATGTGTATCATTGTAGCGAGTTAATGTGTATTATGAAGTTTTGATGAAAAGTTGTTCGAAGTTGTGTTTTGTATAATATTGTTGAGAACAATGGAGGTGTTTATAATTGATTTTCAAGCATTCAAAGATGATCGAAATAATTATGTGTTGAAAGAATTAGCAATACTTTCAGTGTACTCGGATGTCATTGCTCATTGCTTAATCAAATCACCTTATGAACAAGTGAAGTTACCCACAGCCTGTTGGCAAAGTGTGCGTTATTTGACAGATAATCATCATGGAATAATTTGGGAAGATGGCTACAGGACTTTCAAGGAAGCTGTTAATTTATTGAAAGATGTTACAGCAGATGCTACCTTTTTATATATAAAAGGCAGTGAAAGAGCACGCTTTATTCAGAAACTTACTGGAATAACAACGTGTGATTTAGATGTTTTAGAATGCCCTCGTGCTAAACAATTGCCCACAATAACAACTATCCCAGATTGTTTTTATTATCACCATATCCCAAAGTATCATACTTACTTTGAGGCATGTTCTCTGAGAAGAGTATATAAGCTGAAAATTTGGTACAAAGAGTATTTAAAGAATAATTCACCAGGCTGGGAACCATTGGAAGAGGAATTGGAAACTCAAGCAAATGTAAAAGACCAAGATGAACACGATCGAATTGAAAAGGGATATGATGTGCCTCCCACCCCTATTCAAGAACGTTTATGCTGCAGACGAGCTACCAAGAAGAGTAAATTTGCCCGCAAGTCTTATTGTTAACACCGATAATTCATCAAGTGAAGGACGTCATTGGTTAGCTATACACATAAATTCTCAAGAAAATTGTGAGTATTTCGATAGTTTTGGATTCCCCCCATCAAATGTTAATTTTATTTCATTTATGCAGAGAAACTCTCAAATATGGTCTTATAGCAATATTGGTTTACAAAGTTATTTTACCAATGTATGTGGTAATTATTGTTTAGTATATCTTTATTATAAATCACAGAATCATACTTTGAAAGATTTTATTGGAAATTTTTATTTGAATAAGCAGAGGAACGATGAAAAGATTCTACGCATGTATAAAACCATCTTCAATTCTAAGGGAAATAAGAATTTCAGTCCTTTATTGTTAACTTCTAGTACATTCCAAACTAACTACCCCCAAATAAAAATGTAATTTTAGAAAGCGTGACTTGCTTTGGATTATTGAAACCAACGTTAACTAGGTAGGTTCCTATCTCTTGTGGAAAAAAAAGAATTTTGAAAGTTAATCTGTGTAACGGTTTTATTTTAGCTGCCTTACAAAAATGATAGACAGGAACCAACTTGAAATTAGAAAGTTTCCTACACTATTCTTATTGATTTATTCTCATATACCCTGTTAACATTCTCCCATTATTTTTTCTCTTTTTGAAATTAATTTTGAAACTCATTCAAACTGCTTCAACAGGAAGATAAAATCATTCTATTCTGGATTTGTTACATATTTAGTTGTTAACTTTGCTAAGATTATCAAGTGTAAAATTGTTAATACCTATTGAAATAAATTAAGATGAGTAATTTTAATAAGAACAGTGCGTGTAAATTTTCTCGAAAAAGTCCATATTGTGCAAGAAAAACATTTCAAGCTCCTGCAGCCAGGGTAAGCAATGTGAATGCTGTTGATGGTAACCATGTCAACCCTTGTAAGGATAATGTTGATAGAGAAGATATTTCAAAATTTTTCAAAGAACAAACACTTCTGTTCAACACCATTTACAACATCAGTACTGATAAATTTGTGAAGATTGGCCTAGACTTGGAGAAGAATTTTGAACCAACTATGATACTCGGTAAAACTGGATCCAAGCCACCCTTTATTTATTTAACTGGTGAGAACTGGGATGCGTTGAATAATTTTGACGAGACCATCGATAAATATTTAAATTGGTGTACTGGTGAAAATTCATCTGCAGCTTATAGTCTCACAGAAACATTGAGTGTAAGTTTTTGTTTCTTATATAACAAACGGTGTATAAAATTATCTGATTGCAACAATCCTTACGCTGGCGTGTATTTTACTGATTCTACTTGGAAGTCTCATAAAAAATAGAATCCTTGTATTTCTATTTTTGTCGATAATTTAAAAGAAATAATTGAAAGCATGAGAACCTCGTATAACTTAATTTATAATGAACTTCTTTCATTTTTTCATTCTGTTTCTGAAATTACTAAAGAACAAGTTGAGATTAAGTGTAAAGATATTTACTTTAATCATTTTGCTACGAATTACGATAAAACTACAACTGAACTAAGATGTGTTGCCAAATTAACTTCTATTGGAACTTCTAAATTTTTTAGTGACCTCGCTTTGGCAAACATTGAAGTAAATGATATTGTTAATCTTAACTTTTCTACTGAAAATTATTCTTAGGTATAAGATGTTCATATTATTATATTTATATACCTATATCATTACTCTTTAATAAATAAACTGAAAAAATTTTGTTTGTCAACTTAATCATCAATAGATGAATCGAATTGAGAAATATATCAACTGAATATGTTAGCAATAATAAAAGAGACAAAAAAAGCAAGTAAAAAAATTGCATTAAGAGAGAGCAAATTATATTACACAAATATTTACAGAACATGCAAGTACCTACAAACAAACACACATGCACAAAATAAAAAAAATTCAATCACAATGACCAAAAGGTAAGGTAGATAAATCTTCAAGGAGACGCCTCTTTGGTTTTTTCACCAGCTGTGTTGTTACAACTGACCAGGGACGTTTTCTAGTGATCTTATTACTATATTTAACTCTCAAAGTTTCTGGACTCTCCTCCAACACAAATTTTTTCATCGAATCAAAATTTACAATCTTAGAAGCTTCATAGTTCAGTGTTATGCCTCGCACTTTACAAACAGCAAATTCTTCACCAGATGACTGCTTTACTTTATAGCCATAATTCTTTGGACCCTTTATCAAGAACAAAACAAAGAAAAAAATTAATAAATAAGGAAAAAATAATAATTTATTCTATATTATGTAGATTTATAAGGAACTCACCACAAATAAATTCTGAAACATAAGCTCCAGGCCACTTGTCAAGCTCGTCAGTCATTTGACCCAGAAAATCACCTTGTTCTGTTTGTGTGTCTTCATCTTTCTCTGCGAAAAATACGCTATCCGTGTCGCAGTAAATAACACGGCTACCTAAAATTAAAAAAAATTGAATTTATCAGTGAAGAAGATACTGTCTGTGTCACAGTAAATAACAAAATTAGGTAAGTACCTAAAATTTCCAAAAATGAATATAAATGTAACCGAGCTTGTGCAGTGACATAGGCAGCTATTGCGACATTTGTAAAGTCAGCAGGTATTATATCTTCGGACCTCTGTGACCAACTCACAACTAACATTTCCCCAAGAGTCAAAATGTCTGTTACTTCTATGGTAGGATTGTGTAACAGTTCCTGCAACTTCTCATTTGAATCGATAATACTCGTTTGGGGAAGATCAGATCGTTGAGAAAATTTTCCCCTAAAAAAATTAAAAAAATGTTTAAAAAAACAAGTGATAAATTGTATTTGAATATGTGGCGACGGGTGGTCAATGACGAACGAGTGTGTATTACACACTCGTCGACCACCTAGCGGGCCAGTGGGGTAAAACCCACGAACTATCTTTTTGTGCTCACGGCTGTACATTTTGTCTGTGCAGCTAAACTTGTTTACTGGGCTCGGCCCGCACACACTCCTCGCAGTACACGCAACCGACTGTTATTGGTATTTGTGTGGTGTCGAGTACACTCATACACACACACCCACAGAATATATTATCAGTTAGTGTTCTTACCACAGTGAGTTAAGGCCATTTTAGCTAAGGATCGGAGTCCAGGATTTGATTGTATTTTTTGTGGATCTAAAGTTACTTTTTCACGATTTTTCATTTCAGAAATATAGGCAGCCTTATCTTCCTCTGTCTGCACTCTTGAGGGATAACCAGAAGATTCCTGTTTAATTTTAAGGAAAGTATCGATGTATCCCACAAAGATTCCACCATCGTGACCGTTGAATTGCGTCCATTCGTAAATCCAACATTCCATTACTTTCAAAACTCTGTATCCAACTTCAATAGCCTTTTGCAACTCACAAATGGCATAAGTTCCCTTTATTTGACGTTTCTTATCATTGTGTTGGCATGTGGTATGGTCTGAGTTTCTCATGCAAGTGTTGCAGAGACCAAATAGGAGTTTCCCATTTATTTTTACAGGTAGTATAGGAAATAAAAGCTGTTTTGGAGCCAGAATGGTTACTTTTGCAAACCCAACCAGATTAGAAAAATCTGTGGGCATACTATGCTCATCAGTTAGTATCGTGGGATGACCAAGTGGAAATTTTCCATACTTACAGATGTATGGGTAGAGACTACAGACATCTAAGTAACGGATGACAGTAGTCTCATCAGCAGAAGCATATTTTTTAAACATTTCAGTGCGACCACCGAAAAATGCCTCTCGGGGATCTAGAGGTTCTTCAAATGACAAACTTTTAACGAAAGAATCTACTACGGGTTTTGCGATACACATCTTGGTAAATTTACAACCCCACATTTCAATAACTTCGTATCCAAGTAACTTCAGGTGGTCTGTTTTAAATGATGTATTTTTGAACCGCATATCCATTGTGTCATAAATACCAGTTACTTTGATTGGAACTGATCGATCAGGGAAGCATGTTGGACAACCGTGAAAATAACAACCCTTTAAAGTAAAAATAATAATTAGAATCGAGAAAAAAAATCAGAATATAAGAAAATATGTTGGTAATATACATACGTGGTATTCAAAAATTGTTTTTCTACCATTAAAGCTGGGGCAGTAACCGTCTACTTTATATCCACCAATTCTGACTTCTGTTCCATCTTCAGCAGTTAATATCTTTATTTGGTATAGGTGTTGCATATACCTCAACCATTTTAAGGCTTTGATAGACTGCTTATCACCAGATCGGTAACCCTGGTATGGAACAAGCCCTACTTGTTCAGATTTTAAGTATCTGGTACGGAATAATTTCATGCATGCACCAGCCATTGTGACATTTTCTACCGGATCTATTCCTCCAATTTTGATGAACAGGTTTCGGAATTTCAACGTTGCATGACGAAGAATGTCAACATCTAACCAACAGTATGCCTTCATCTCCTTGCCAAAGTTGAAAACCTTACCCACTAATTTTTCTTTTTTGTACCATTTAATGAATTCCTCTCTTTTCTCTGCTCCCATTTCATCAATACCATAATAACACATATCAGGTAACTTGCCCATAAATTCCTGATTTTGTTGAGTATTAAAAAAGTGAGGAAAGTAGCCTTTCTTCAACTCTTTAATACCCATCATTTTAGGTAAAGCGGAAAGGGGAGTGTTGAAAAAATTTAGTGAGTCTCGAAAGATGAGTTCATCATACTTTATATGTTGAATCGGCCCACCATTTAGGATAACATCTGGTTCCCAATGGAGGGTTTCCACCATATATTTCAGTAAAAACTGTCCATCGTACCCCCTAAAGTTGTGAGCAATCACGTAAATTTTGTCAAATTTTGGAACATGTTGCCGAATGTAATCAAAAAATTTACCTAACAATATGTTACCTTCACACTTATCCAAAATGTTTTCCATCTCTCCACATTGCAAGCAAGGAGTAACCATTTTCTCATCATCACAACAACTGCTGCACTGCTTTTGAATAACACAGTAGTTAGGGATATGCAGACGTTCATAGCTTGAGGAAATAAAGGATTGGTCCTGCCTGCACTCAAAGTCGAAAAATATAAAAAGTTTAGGTTTTCCCTGTTTCAACTTCAAAGGCTGAATGAAACATAAATGAGTTGATGGTAAGTATTTCCCACAGGTAACACATAATCCATAACCACACTTATGTTCCTTTATTTTTTGTAAACTGAAAATGCGCCGGCATTCTAGACAATATTTAATAATGTCGCACACTGACTTCTTCTTCAAAAAGTGAGGAAGGAGATGTTGTTGGAAACAGCCAGGACTATTAAATATTATCGAGCAGCCTCTACATTTTTCAGTATAATTTGAAATTGCAGTACAGACAGGTTCCTTGTGACATTTCTTGCATGAGTTAGGACATTTATGATTTGCCAAGACAGAATAACCTATATGACAGTCACGGCAGTAATAGGATAGGCACAGAAAGAGGTAATTGAATTGATAAGATTGTAATGATTGTTCGAGTAGAACAAATCAATGTATAAAGAGGATGTATTTGTTGGATCTTCAAACATGACCCTCCTTGCTCGATAATCCTCAAATACTGTAATTTTGAACTACGCTAGATGTGTCTGAAATCGGCGTAATGCATCTATACCCTCTCCAATTTCTGAAATATTTACTCCCGCATCGAGACATAACTTTTTTGCACGTATTTCTTGCTGATTTCGTCCTCGCATCATATCATCATAATCATTACAATTTTGGTGAGAATTGTTTTTTTTCAATAATGCTATACCCGTAACTATAGCTCTAGGTAAGCATAAGTTGTCAGTATTATTAATTAATATGATAGAGTGTTTGTTTTTACGTAAGACGCATGGGTCATACAAATTGCTTCCCCGAACTCAAGCTTCACCATCAGGTGCGTCAATAGAAGTGAAACGCAGGTGGAAAGGTCCTCCAGCAAGAAATTTTTCATTACTTTGGATGACCTTTTCAATTTGAAGGTAAAGAACCTCAGCATCGAGCTGATCTGAACGGCGGTAAGATATCCCAATTGGTTTACACTCAGGATCGTTGTTACTTAAAACTAGTCCAACTTTATCAGCTGGCTTAGTTCCTTGCTTAATACGATCAATGATTTTTGGGAGAGCTTTATTAATTAGATCAAGCGGGTTTCTATTCGTCTTTAGTTTGAAGGTTAAATGCCGAGTGACCATATGAAATTTGTCAGTTTTAACGATGTTCTCCCCTTGAAATTCCAACTGATCATCTGTAATCCATTCAATATTATCTATTAGTGATAAAAAAATGAATAAAAAGCTACTACTTTCACCATCCAGTATAATCACGGCTTGATACCAATGAAAAAACTCTACCAAAGTAACTGCTCTATTATAAAATTTGGTTTTAAGACAAGTATACAAGTTATAGTACATAAGTCACCTACAGATAAGTACTAAATTTTATAGTCCTTAGTTGAAAAATTATTTTAGAACCCAAAATTGTGATAAAAAGAGCCTATTCATTGATGTCTGGAAAGAATTATTATTATCACAAAAAAAATGCTACATTGGTATTTAAATGTACCTATAGCTATTGGTGAATTAAAAAAAAAGATAATAATAATAATAATTATAATGGAATGTCACCTACAGATCATGGTATTAAATTTTCGTAGGCATTGATTGAAAATTTTTAATTTAGATTCCAAAATTGGGATAAAATAAGAGCCTACCCAGTGACATCCGAAAAGAATTATTAATATTATTATCATTATTATTAAAATACTAAATGCCTAAATGTGCCTATAACTACTGTAGTATTTAAAAAAAATAATAGAACTGGCCCCGAGTATAATTAAAATTTATAACATAAAAACACTTGCTTTACCTAGAGTTTCTTTATTAGCTGTTGCGGGGCCATGATTATCAGCATTTGGCTGCTTTGACGTAATATTTAATGGGTCATCTTCAACCATGTCTGTCGTTGATATCATATCACTGGTTCTGAAATTCATATATATGTTTTAATTTTTTCAAGTATTAAAAAAAAAAGATGGCAAAAAATTGATAATTATTACAGGTTTAACTCACCCAGATTTTCCATGTTGGTTATTATTGGGCCAAAGTTACCCGCATTTGGGGAGGGCATGATTCGTGATGGTCCAGCTTCAACTAAGTCTGTCATTGATATCATATCATTATTGGGTACTGGTTCTGAAATTCATATATATTTTTTTTATTTTTTCAAATATGAAAAAAGATGGCAAAAAAAATTGATTATTATTACAGCTTCAACTCACCCAGTGTTTCCATGTTAATTATTGATGGACCAAAGTTACCAGCATTGGGGAGGGCATAATACGTCATGGTCCAGCTTCAACTAAGTTTGTTATAGGTATACCATTATTGATAATTGGTTCTGAAATTTTGAAGTGTATAAAAAATTATGAAAAAAGTGATGATGTATATTAGAAATTGATTTATAAATTTTTCTTCCTTACGTGGTTCCAATTGCTCTACTGATGCAATACAAGTATCATCACCTTCCAAATCCTGAATCATATCGCATATAGCACATAACAACTGACTATCATAGTCTTCAAAATTTGTACGTTTTGGTCCCAACATACTAGAAAAAATAATGAAATTTCAATTTTTTCACTGGAGTATTATTCAACAAAAAAATTATTTTAAATGTAGGGGAAAAAATGTTGAAAACTCACTTTATTTAGTTCACTTTTTTCTGAATCACTGCTTCAAATTCACGTCACGTTATTTTGATAACTATACTTAAAGTCACGAAACTGTATGACAATTCAACTGCAGAAATCTATACCTAATGAAAACACAAAATATTTCTGCAAGGAAGGAATCACACTCATTCTTACACTTTCTCTTCACTAACTGGTATTTTTACTGGAACAAAACAACCCTATATTGGTTATCTACCATCAACCTTCATCTGTATTTTTTCTTTTAATGTGTTAGTGTGCTCAGATTGGTTTATCTTCTTGTTACTTGAATGTATACCACTACTAACGACCCTGGCATCTAAAAACTCATTTTTATTGACAAACATTTTCTCTTCCTATTCCTTTTTTTCATTCAACATTGAATGAGCCCTGGGTTTGCTGAGTTTTGTAGGCATTGTGAACACAGACGAAGAATTTCTCTTTCCCCTCCCCCGCAAAATACTTCGCACAATCTGAGATCGCCAATGCAATTCCCACTTTCTCTTTTTTTTCTTCTACCCGCAACAACAATAACAACAGCAACAATAACAACAAAAATAACAACAACAAAGAATGACGACAACAATGGTAAAGGTTTCCTCCCTTTCCCTTTACCTAAAACCTGTATATTAGCCTGTTAAAATAAAAATGCCGTCTAGTGTAATAACATGTAGTTATATCGTAGGTACTTTACGAGATAATGTCTCATACTTACTTTGATTTTTTTTTTTTTTTATTACTTTCCAAATCGATTTTGGGTTAAAACCACTGAAAAGATGCAGTGTAACTTCAGCGATTTCAGGTGTTTCCCTAAAAAATATCTTAAAAGCGCGTATTATAAATTTTGGCCATTTACCTAATCCTATCTATCAATTTCATCCTACTCATTCGAAAATTATTCTATTCGTTAAATTTTATTCAAAGTCTTCCTCAATACTGGGGATTCCAACAACTTTGTACAATGTTTTGCACAAACCAGGTCCATAGGGTCCGTGTAAACAATATGGCAAAATGTTCCAGTAAAAAAGGGCTATTTTATTTACCTACGTGGTAACGCTTACACGGAGAACAAATTCACTTCTCCGTATATTTAATTATCGTCAAAAATTTTATTCGCGAATGAGGTTTACCTGTAGGTATAATCGAACAAATATTATAACCTTTTTCTGGTGGATTCGATGAAAAACATATCGAACTCGACTATAGTTTTAGCCGCGCGTTGAAAATCACTCGGTTTGCCAACTAGTCGAGTAAAATAGTTAGGTACTATTACACCGGACAAAGTTCGACTGATGTTGTTCCGTCACCGTGTGACAAAACCTTAAATACGCGTGGAACGAGGCTGCGAGCAGATGATACGGAAGTGCGAGTAGGAGCAGGCGGGCGTCAGTGTTTAGGCTGGGTATATGTAAAACTGGTAACACCGAACCGATTAGGCAAAATGTTCGAGATGACACTTGCCCAGCAGAAGTCCTTTTGCAGCCATCATATCGCGTGTCTCTGGAGCATGTTTACCACTTTACCTGGGTATGCAGTACCTACTAAACGATCGAAGGTAATACCGACTTCGTATCTCGCAATTACCATCGAATAACGCGGTTTATCTGCCGCAGTACTTTCGTCCAGTTTCCAAAACGCGAATTTGGAGGCCAAATTCTTCTGCACGATATATTTCTAAATCGATAGTTTTGGGTGGTGCAACTAGAAAATTAGCGATTCGATTCGATTCGAGTCGTCGGGACTAAATGACGCGTGTCATCGAACCGCAAATTGAGTGCGCTATTTTCTCACCCTTCACCTACCAAGTAAACGGCGTAGTACCCGAGTGGTAGAGCTCTCGGACCGAAAAATAGAAGAAGAAAAAAGTGAAAAGAGTGGCGGGAAAAAAAGAAGAAGAAAAGAACGCAGGCCGAGATGGAGGACGGCTTACTTTGGCACCGCATCCGTCACACGACTGACAATTTTTCTATTATATTAGAAAATTGAAAAGTGTTTATCGAGGCGCACCGGCATACGCGTTAGCAAATTTTCGCACCGTCGTATCGCTTCGCCTACGACGTATTGGACGGCAGATATAAATATCCGTGCGATGAGGAAGAAAGAAAAGAAAGAAAGAAAGAAAGAAAGAAAGAAAGAAAGAAAAAAAAAGGGAAATAAAAGCGGTAGAAGGTAAACGGCGGATTGGGCGGCCGCGCTGCAGGAAAGGTGTCGGCGTCCGGAGAGGCGCGGTGCGGCCGGGTTGCTCGAAAGACGCGTTTTAAGCAAATCGGCTATCGATACACTTTTCATTTTATAAGAATAGACTTTTGTAATCTGGCCAAGATAAATGATGATTGATGGGCGAAAAAATGCGAAAATAGGCGTAGGCCACCGCCGCAGCG
This sequence comes from Ericerus pela, assembly GCA_011428145.1. Classification (NCBI taxonomy): domain Eukaryota; kingdom Metazoa; phylum Arthropoda; class Insecta; order Hemiptera; family Coccidae; genus Ericerus; species Ericerus pela. The sequence continues at coordinate 416,843 of WOFM01000108.1, read as the reverse complement.
GCCGTCTGTCACTCCGTGTCCTCGTCGCATTCGCTTTTGTGGGTGGCTGCGAAGGCCGTTGCCGCAGTGCCTGCAGACTGCCGACCGCTGGCAGGCGGCTGGCTGCGGTAATCGTCGATAAAACGGACGCGTTTCACGTATTCGTGCGATTCAAAGGCAGCGGCCTGCGCAAAGTGTGCAGGCGAACAGGGCGAACAGGGCGAACAGGGCGAACGCAGCGAGAACACGAGTTGCGATTAACGATGGCCAATGGCACGGTGAAAAGTGCCAAAGTACCTACCTATCTACCTACTCGCAGTTTCACCAAAATCACGCGCATACTACAAAAAGTTTGCGCACTTCCTTTTCAAAAAAAAAATAATAATAATAATAATAATCGTAGGGCCCATTATTCGACGGGCCTTTTCGCGCCGAAGAGAATACTCAGTATAATACGTTAGAAAATGAAAGAGCGGTACAAGTAGGCGGAAGGGGGAACCGAGTTCGAGTTACGACGTGATCTTATTAGCCCTCGTTTCATACAATTACACCAACTTAGCCGACTTTCACGGGCTACTGCGCTACTCTACGTTTTCTTACCAACTCGGTGAACTCACCCAACGTAGCCTACTTATCAAAAATAAATTCGATCAAATGGAGAGCGTTCGCATAATAAATTGACCTGCGCACTCGGGTATCACCAATCCGATGTAATGTACATTCGATAGGTTCGCTAAATTCACCGAATCGATTCTCGCCGCATTTGCAGAGAATAGACGACGAATCGAAAGAACAACGAGCGTAATGTTCGAACCAACGAATTCGCTTTTATTCCGCAAAAACACAATAAATTACAACCGTCTCCAAAGAGCAGAATTTGCGTTATACGACGGCAAACGCAAATGAGGCGCAGTTGCCAACAGTACACCTCTCAGAGTGAGGTGCCATACAACTAACAATTATTATTTTACCGATTAGATAACAAAACGTATCGGGTAAAAGTAGCCTCACACCAACATACAACAGCGAAGGCGGTCTGTTCCACAAATGTGGGAATGTTACGCGACTTTATGCCAAGTTTTACACAAACGATACGTTTGTTTTGAAAACATACTAAATCCCGAAGTCTAAATTATTCAAAAACCACAAAAAACTGCTGTAAGGGCAAACATGGATCAATTTTGATGATTTTTTTTTCAACTGAAAGATTGGTAGCACTGCTATAGAATGGCCAAAAATTATAGCTTCGCAGTTATTTTTTCTATGGAATTTTTGAAGTTGAAATCTTCTGTAGTATGTTTTATGTTTTCAATGAAAACGTGTCGCCTAGTACATAATGAAAAAAAAATTATGACGTTTAGTACACGAAGAAAATAAATATTCTTTTGCTGATATTGATTGAATAAGATGTGATTTTATTGCAAAACAAAGTGATATTAGTATTAAGAAAAATGGATTCTCCAAATGATCAGGAGGCAGTTGCAACACCTAAAGTTAATCAAAGAAGAAAATTTAATAAATCTAACTGGAAAAGCACATTGGAGGCCAAGTAGAAGAAAAATTATCGAAATAAAGGTTGCCTTACTCGAAATTGTCAGCATGCCCGAACTGCAAGTAAAGTATGTGGTATTCACTCAGTAGATCCTGAAGAACTATATTATTTTCATAAAAACTTCTGGTCATTGTCAAATGCAGTTCAGGAATGTCAGTTCCTGCAAAAATGTGTAACTATTTCTACATTTAATCAAATTTGTGTAAAGGAAGAAAGTCATCAGAGAAAATCACGCAATTTCATTATTCAGTGCAACATTCAAACAAAGCAAGGAAAGGTGATAGTTTGCAAGGAAGCCTTTCTCGGTGTTGTATCCATTGGTCGAAGGAAACTGGAATATGCTGCTAAATCAATGCTTCAACCTGATGAGGATATGAAAGAAAAAAGAGGTGGGAAAAAGCCTGCCAATACTGACTTGAAAAACTCCATAATCACTGATATGAAGTCTTACAGAGTTTGAGAATGTCATTATGGCTGCGCTGCTGTTTTAAATCGAATGTATTTGTCCGTTCAGTTGAATGTTCGTTTGATGCTTAAGAGATTTTTTCAAAAAAATGAACGAATAAAATGCAATTATGCCGCATACTACAAAGTCTTCGAGGACAACTTTAACGTTGGTTTTGGTTCCGTTAAAACAGATATTTGCTCAACCTGTGAGAGATTCGAGAATATACTGAAAACTCTGCTAAAAAATAGCCCACTACCAACTACAACTGAAACTCCTCCAGAGAATGAAGCTTAAGTTTGCTTGATTTATGAAACATTAATGTAAGAAATTCCTACAGCAGTGAAGTAACTTCGTGCAACATGGTGAGGAAGAATAAACCAATGTCAGTAACTGTCAAAGCACCTGTAATTCATCCAAAAAATCGAGCCTCCGAGGCAAAATTGGCAGATGTTAATACCATTTTGAAATGCTTGGGAATAACAGTAAATCCCGCTTCTCATTCTTTTTATTTGACTGCTTGTCCTTTCCAACTTCTTAATGATTCAGAAGATGATTCTGAATCTATTGTTAACGACGGTTTGTTTTAATTTTTCTATTCCTATATCAAAAGTTCGACAGTTTTTCTTTATTGAAACGAAGAATAAAATTTCATACGTATAAATTGGTCTTTAGTACTTTTTAAAACAAACTGTTGTCGATGGTATATTAATTTATGAGAGCACTCTTGATTTAGTACTTTATCAAAACAAACGATCAGTGGTGGTTAGTATGTTTTCATTGAAAATATAAATTTGAATCTTGATTTTCAGCGGTTTCAAATGGTTTTTTGTACATTTTGATAAAAGAATTGAATTCTGCACACTCGGATACATAAGAAAGCATCAAAACATGATTTTCCATTTTAGTGGCTTTTAGGATGTTTTCAAAATCCACGAATCAAATGTTGGCGGAATAATCCCCCCTACAGCGCACACCGTTGTCGTAAGTTGGCACGGTTTTATCAAACAAATATCTTGTCAACGATGAGAAACTGCCGTATTGTCCGAAGGTAGTTGGGGTAATAATGTATGGTGCCTAATTGTACTATCAACTTAGGGGTAGCACTGTACGATATCGCGCATTAAAGTAGGTATGTCTAAATCGCTGTTTCTCGATCACTGCTAAGCATTAGCAACGATTGATTTTGAATAAACTATTCGAATCATTTTTGCGAATATTTCCTGAAACTGTTTGCGACAAATATTGAAATTTCCAAGTACGTTAATTATAATCGAAGGAGATGAGCCATTATAACTGTCGTAATCTTGAGAAGATGGCCATCAGCGAGGCGCGTGTGAAATTTTTTCAGAATTTGCCCACCTTCTCCTTGGCCCTACCACTACTACCACGAAAACGAAAAAGAAATTTTTCAACTTTTATTGCGACGGCACGAAGATGTCACATTCGGAGATTTAAAAATAATTTGATTTTCCTCGTTTTTCTCCACGATGAGGTTCTTCTAAGTGCCGAAGAAGCGAGTCCGTCGGCCACATGGTTTAGCGTACAGTTTTCGCACTTTGCACTTGGAAAGAAATCATTCCGTCGGGCTAGTAATAAAAGCAAGCTTCGAACTAACGTAGAAGGGTGATGACCATTTTTTATTGATAAGCAGACAATTTCAACCGAATAAGAATAACTAAGAATACGACTGGTGAATGCTTTTTTGTGCTATATTGTGAGAGTATACCGTGTGACGTATCATAAATTTTTCATTAATTTCTTAGGATAGTATACTCTACGAGCAGGCTACTGACGGCAATGAAAATGCGAATAAATAAAACGCCGATTTTACGAGCTGTTAAATAACGTAGGTATAATTATCCTAACTGGAAGGTGGTGTAAAGCCCGAATGCATAAAAAACCCAACCGACGTCCGATTTACTTTACATACGCTTCGATGTAGAAGAACTACGCAATTAATTAATATAAGGCGCACTTTGTCACTACGCCTTCCTTACTACACCATGTACAAGTATTAAGAATGAACTATACCTAATCTGGTATTGCATCATACCTCGAAACGGTGACCATGCAATGACGATGTTAGCCGACCTGCAGGAGGAACAAAATACGCACGAAATCCATATTTTCATCGACAACCTCCGACCTTAGTCCTTTCGATCTGATTTTATTTCAGCGGATACCTAAGTAAGTATTACATTTTGGCCGACAACGAGACAAATTCTTTTCATAAATTCGTAAAATAACGCGAATGAAATTCGTATTTTGTGGGGATGTGGCCGTTTCATTAGTCGGTACCTACATAGTTACGAGTGCTATGAAAACTTTTTTAGCACAAATTTTAACAAATCTACGCAAATTTGAATTTTGGTTTATACGTTTTTTTTAACCATCCTTAATAAGCACCCGAAAGTCCTAACTTCAGCTTCCTTTCGGCAAGTTAAAAGTGATATTTAGGCCTTACCGCGTTTCGGAACCGCCTCCTTAATTTATAATAACTTACCTTATTGACGACGAGTGAATAGTCCCGTATCTTACAAGAAGTGTAATGAAAAATTGGTTGGGGAAGTGACGCTAAAATGGGCTATAAGGAGGAGAATTCTACTTCACACGTTGGTCTATACGCTGTGAATACAAATTATTGACAAATTCAACTCGTGTACCTACCTACCTACCTACCGTGTTTAGTATGTACGCGTTATATATAGACTGCGTGAACAGAAAAATAGGTATTTTCCAAATAGATGTATACCAACATACAAGGTATACCGAAAGTGCCAAAATGAAGGAACGATTACGACCCGCAAGAATTAATACGAGTCAAGAAGAGGAACACAAACCAGCAGAAACGGGTGCGAGTCGCCAGCCCAGCCTACTAAAACATCGGCGACAGCCTATGGCCACGTCGGACCAACATTTTTAGCGTAGAACGACGTGTAAATGAAGGGGCCGACTCATCGTCACACTACACAAATTATGGCAATTTACAATATACTCATTTACGTACGTAGAAACTATAATAAAAATTATTCGAGTGCCGCGGTTAATGACATTTATTCACCTAAGTATAGGTAGGTATATATTTTCTTCTACGATGCGATCACTCCTCATCCTATGGGGAACCAACAATCTGTGGGTTCCCATCTACACTCACCTACCGTTGAAGATAGTAAAATTCGTTACGAACAATTGTCGAAACATTTCAGCAGTTTGCGGCGTAAAGTTGATTCGATTTTTGGACATGAGACGAGAATATGCTGAATCAGGAAACTCGCGCGACTTGCAGGTTGAAAAAGGACGAAACTATATATTAGCCGCGAACGCAAACAATTCGCGCCAAATGGAGTTTGTAACGTCGAAAACAGGATCACCGACTGTCAGCTGAAAAAACCAAGAATTACGAGAATAATCCGAGTATAGAATGGAAAGGCATCGTTGGTTTCACCATACCTTACCGATTCGTATAAAAAATTAAAAAAGTCGTCGAATCGCAATATCCGTACGCTGCGTAGAACGGTGAAAATATTATTGACGTAGGTAGAAAGATTGATTGTACCGTGGCACATCTTCGTCTTCGTCTTCGTCTTCTCAAAACAGTAGAACGCAGTCTTATATTTCGGGAGCCATTTCCCTAGTTAAAATAAACATATTATTCGAAGCGATAAAAATACGCACGGTAACGCGTGTACGGGTGCAGAAGACTGCGTGTTTTCGAACGTCTCGATACAAAAAACTATTAGCCCGACGAGAAAATAGTGAATTTTGTTTTACAGATTCGTTAGTTTTCTTTAAACTTTGTTCGAACGCTTTTCCGCTCAAATGAAAATCAAGCGACATAAACGTGAAAAACGGCTTTACACCACCATTTTAAACGACCTGGGGCAAGCAAGCTCGAGTACTGTTTCGTATTAAAATTTTTAAGAGGTTCTCAAGGATGGCGAAGCCGACGTACGTACCAATCCTTTTTAAATGCTAATTTTGTCGGACTAAACCTTGTTTTATGATTGACAGTACCTACCTATTAAATAAGTACTTCGCTTTGGAGTCTTCAAATTTGTCTCATCGTTCTGCGTCAATTAAATCGATCTAACCGTAATAATAGGGTACGATTTTTTCAAAGAATACCACAAAATCAACGACATCGTTTAGGGTACCCAGGTAGTCCGTTTTTTTGTTCGGCATATTCGCATATTCGCCTGAAATACGATTATATAATTGAGGCGGGCTGCATTAAAAAGCAAACGCATTTTACAGCGGGCGTTATCCGAATCAATGATTTGAGATTACGATCATTTTTGTGATCCGTGATCCGTGATCCGTGATCCGTGATCAGTCATTCCGATACGTTTCACGAATGACTCGACACGAATCGTGATCCGCGATTCGGTCCGTTTTTTGACGAATCGTTTGTATTCGAAATTATTTTCGTCGTTGTTCACGGTGCGCTCATTGAAAGGTTCTTCAACCGTACGCATCGCAGGTCCGTAGAACTAAACGCGGTTTGATCTAAAAATCAGATTTACCAAATTCTTTGGCTGTAGCTAACGTACCTACCTGGTTTCAATTTCGAAGGCCAGTGATTTACATATAATTTATGATAGTACCCCGTACGGACTGGCCGAGCTAATGGCTGGACTGACGACTAGATTCGTCAAAATTGTTCGAGGCTAACGAAAGAATATAATATGCGATGTGATACGTCGTAAACATCTGCCTTATGGTAAAAATTCAATTTTTATTCATCAGCCAGTCGATAGCATTCTTTACGCTGAAGCGGATGAGACGATGCGAATATTTAATTCCGAGTGACTGGAACGAGTTTTCCACGTTCCAGTTTTTCAACCGCGTTGGAACTGGAAGCGACAACCAGCCTAAAATGCGTTTTGCAACTGATCGGGAAGATGGCGCAATGACAAAACAAAAGTTAACTGGCCGAAAATCAGTCGAAATTAACGCGGCTAATTGCCGGTCAATGGCCCACAAGCACCTCTCAATGTGTAGAAAAGGGCTCGACTGAGATTTGTAAAATTTCATCAACTAACGGCTTAGGCTAACGACGTATCGATGAGATTCGCATTCTCAGCTGAAACGCCAACTTCGTTTATCACGCCGTGAAGCAGACAAAAGGTGGAAACTGCGGCGACGAACCGTCTTTCACTTTTTATTCGTTCGCAACTATTGAAAAGGTGGCGAACTTGTTGGAGGCGAAAAATAAATTGCATACGCGCGGTTAGATGCGTGTGTATTACGGCCGGAAAACATTTTTACAAGTCTCGTATAAACAGGAAGAAGATGTGCCGGCTATTGACGATAAGGCAAACCTAACTAAACGTGGCGCGATATGCACGATAAGGCAAAACGAAGGTAGACGAATTGAAATGGAGATAAAGATACGATCGATCTACAACGGAGAAAAAAAAAAATGATGAAAACGATCGCAAATTGACGACGAATTAAGTACCTATAGGTACATAACTATTCGGGGAACGAGCAATTTGAAAATCAACTGCGAATACTCGGCATTTGCGAAAATATGAGCCGAGAAACTGATTTTTGGAACGTCGTGATTTTCACTCGACGGCTGCGAAGTAGAGTTGGCTTTGCTTTTTGTTACGCCTTCACTTACGTACAAACACCATCATCCGTGGTCGGCGATTCGAATAAAATTTCAAAGGCGATCTTTTGTCCGCTTGTGCTTGCGCTGCGGACAGCGCAGCTGACTCGGATCGGCCTCGGCCTCACGTCGAACTTCAACTCAAACGGAATACGATAAGCCTTAAGAAATTAGTCGGAGAGTGTTTGGTAAGTGCGAAAAGAGTTGGCCAGCCAACAATAAAGGTTCTGTAGGTGCTACAGATGGGAATTTTAGTTCATTTTGCGGATTTAGTTCATCGAGTCTGCTTCACCAAAGTGAACTGGTTCACTGAACTAGTTCAATTAGTTCGGTAGTTCGGTAAATTTTTGCAACTCGATTACTTCAATCAGCTGATTCACGATTGGCTCGTATCGCATTTAAATCGACTGATTTATTATACGATATTACGATCGACTCGTATTCGTAAATTCATGCTAGAACTATTGGTTAATTGTTTGAGTGTCACTCACTCATGGACTGCTACTTACTTCAATTTCAGTTCCATCAACGGATCGAGTATAGCAGACTGATAAGAACTAAGAACTATCAAAAAAAAAAAAAACAGAACTAATGAACTAGTTCATTTGGAAGTGAACATTTATGATCGATTAGTTCACTTCTAGGATTAGTTCGAAAGAACTAACTCGTGAACGAACTACCCATCACTAGTAGGTACGGCGCACGTAAGTTTGGCCGCTAGGCTGAGAAGCAACCGACACGTCACACCGGTGCAGCAGGCAGTAAGGTGCCAAGTAGAGGTACCAGCTGGCGCCTTCATCTTCGTTTCCAACGTCGATCCTGCGTAGGTAGGTAAGGTACCTAAACTCGCATAGTTTCGCGTAGCGCCGAGCATTTTAAGCAACGACCTTTACCGTCACCGTCACCGTCACCGTCACCACCACCACCACCACCACCACCACCACCACCACCACCACCACCATCGCTACTACTTGGTCAAATCGGCCTAATAATCCGATGTGGCTTAAAATAAAGTCGTGCAAGGCCAAGCGTGGCGAGAGGGGGGGGGCTTTCTGGTGAGATGCGATTTACATATTTTTCATCTCTCCTCCTTCCTAAATTCCAACCAAGAAAACGCCAAACAAAACTTCGACGTTTTTAACGAAGTCGTATGTAAATATAGGCTCTCGAAAGTATAAGTAAATACATATTTAAAAACTGCCTAACGAGTTCGGCTGCTGCGGCAAAAACCAAATCCGATTTAAAAAAATGGATAAAAAAAACAACGAGAAACTGCGTTGCGGTAAAAAAGGCGACAAAATGCATGGGAAAAAATGTCGGCTGTCTCGCTTCTTCGATCTTCACTCCGATTTAATAACTCATAATTTCGTAGTCGAGGAGAATATATTAATATATAAGAGGTCATTTCGTTTGACAATTATTCAAAGATGACGAAGAAGAAAAAAAGATGAATATATAAACGGGGAGAGAGCGAGAGAGAACGACAGAACGATAGAACGAGACAGAGAGAGAGAGATAGAGAGAAAGCTCAAAAATAAAAGAAGCTAAAATGGGATGAAAAAAAAAAACAAAATAAGAAAAAACCGCGAAAACTTTCAAATAAAAATGAAGTTAGAAGGCGAAAATATTCTTTGAAGCGGTAGGCGGGTAGTCGGGGAGTTCTTTAATTTTTATTTGAAAAAATAATTTTGTTTTTGGAGCGCGCGCACTCATAATCCGGAATTTAGCGCCCTTCTAATGAGAACCTTTTTCTCTTTCGTTCGCTTTTCTACAAAGCGACCTTTACTTATACTTTATTTTATTTTTGTTGTTTTTTTCCTGCGAGTTTGGCGTCTTTCGCTCTATAATCCTCTCAGCTTTTCCCTTCTTACCGTCGCCGTTCGGCGATTTTTCTCTCGTTACCAGAATAATAATGATCGCAAATCTCCGTCGCTTCGCTCTTAAACGTTTTTTCGCCAACTTTTGAATTATTATAAACCACAAAGATCAGAGAGAGAGAGAGACAAAATACTGTGTAAAAAAACGGTGATAGAGTTCCATCGTCGTCATTTCGTATGCAAAAACTGAGAAAGATTTTTAATAACGAAATATAGAGAGGAAAAAAAAAAAGCGACAAAAACGAAAAGTTTTACTTTGATGTTTCTGTCTATATTTTCGTACGTTTGAGTAGGCCTGTATGCGAAAAATGTAAAAAATCAAATGCCATAAATTTTTTTCCAACATCTGTTAAATTTGTACGACGTAAACGGGGGAAGGGGTAAGGCTAAAACATTCAAATACGATGACACAGTGACGTTCAGCTAGGATTTTTCCGCGTGAGATGATATAATATTTAAGGACAACTTTTTACGATGTCTTATAAGAAAAGCTCAAAATGGATAAATATTATATCGCAATTAACTAATAGCGGAAGTTTTCGCACGTTTTAAAAACAATCGGTTCGATTCGTAGGTAGAATCCCGGAAAGCTCTTTTCGAAAGATGTTATCGTATTTGTATCTCACGCCACGTACGTCTCGTAATTTCTTTCTCATCAATAAATTCTCTTAAATATTGTTCGATTTGAGCAATAAATTTTCCGAATATATCCACTTGGCAGAACTGACGTCGATTGAAGCGAGAATTAACTTCGAACGGAGTTTGCCCAGAACTAGTTGAAAGTGTTTCATTTTTTTGCCACATCGAACGCAGCTACTGATAAATGAACCCCTCCCTCCCCCCCCCCCCCCAAAAAAAAAAAAAAAAAAAAAAAGTTGAAAATAAAATTAAAAACCGCGAAGGATGTAGATGTATCTCATAATCCTATAATCTCCTTTCTCGGATACGCTACTGCGGTGGCATCTTCACCTTTTGACCATAGTTGGCGACTAAGGTCGGTTCTAGCCGCTTTTTCCACGTTGTGTTTTACTCCTGAAGAATTTTTTTCTCGTCTCGACGTAAGCCGTATTAATAGCCCAATTACTTTTTTTACTTTTTAGTCGTACCCTTTGACTATACGTATGGTAATGGACCAGTAAAGCTCCATGAGACCGACGTACTTTTTAGTAGGCAACCGTAGCGTACCTTGTGCGTATTTTTGACATTTTGCCCGAATTGACCAAATTTAGAATATTAGAATACATCCGACGAGGGTCATCCCTTTAAATTCCACAGGGACAGCGTACGTAAACACAAAGCAAAATACGTCGAAAGGTTACGCTGTGGTTGCCTATTTAGCGCCGACATGTCTAACCAGAAATCATCTTTCTTTACTGGTCCGGTACTACATGGTCAAAGGTCAGACCTACGTGAAGAGAAACCGTTTTCCCCAGCCATTTGTCGGAGCCTCTTTAGTTTTTTCTTCCGAAGATTTTTCTTCTCTGATAGCCTAGCTTTGAAAATTTTGACGTTATTCAAAGGGAGTTATCGTTTCTGAAGGATTTTTCTCGTATTTCTGCCGATAGTTTTTGTTTACAATTCTTCAAAACTTAAGTAATTTTTTAATTTAATTTTCCAGATTCTTCGAAATAATTTCTCACTAAATAGATGTGGTAGTCTGTTCTTCGTGGCAAAAATGTGCCGCACTTGCGGCCTCCAAGTTCTCAAGAACTTTTCTCACGACTGAAAATTTAGTTAAATCCCGAGGTTTTAAAAATCAACTTCTCGTAATTTAACTAGCTGTTATCCTCAATTCCAACTGCCTGGTATCCACTTACGTGTGTCCGCCTTTTTTCCATAACCGATCCCATTTTTATGTAGCGCCTAATGTCAAACGATTTACTCTATCAAAACTCGAACAACAAATTTAAATTCAGCCCCTCAAAAACGTATTCCACCGTGTATCACTTCGTAATATATGAGACAGTTTTCTTAACCTCATTTTGGTTGTCCCAAGGCGTACAACGATCGCGTCCGTCCAAAAATAGAGGCAAAATTTGAAATCAGCGCTCCAAAAAACATATTCTACGAATGTATCGCTTAATAATTAATGACAAAATTTTCTTAACCCGCTCTTCGGGGTCTCAAGGAGCGTAAAACAATATTGATTCGATCCAGAAATGGACTGAAATTCGAATAATATAATTCGAATTGATTTACCAATCCTCCGTTCGTGGTCTCAACAATTCGCACCTCGAAAAACACACGCCGATGTATCACTCAATATGCGTGCAAAAATGACAAGGAGCCAATTATCAATTCGGTCCTAAATCGGATCATAAATTTGAGTTCTACGCCGCAAAAAACGTGCATAACTTTTTGCAACGAAGTAAATTTAGGAATCAAGAGAATGCCACTAAATACAGCGCTATCAAGTTTTCCTCTGTTCATCCCATTCACCAGCGCTAGTTCCCATAGCAGCCACAAAATGGCAAATAAAGGTGGATGAATTCGTTTCACATACTTAGTCATGCTAATGCGAAGACCTAATTTTTAGCCTTTCAAATTCGGTTTGTATGGTAAAATGGAGCTGGAAAATACGAAAAATTTGAAAATTTTAAAAATTTTATACTATCAAAAACCTGCAATTCCGGCATCATCGGAGGTTTTCCAGAGTTTTACTTTGAAAATTGCATTTTTCTCGTTAGCATGTAATACCGTATGTGTGTGAAACGAATAAGTATTACTCAACGCCATTAAGAAACATACGGAAAACTGAAAAAATCTGAAAGTACTCGGAAAATCCACTTTTGCTTTTATGTGATCCGTTCGGATTGGACAAAATCCATTTTTAAACTTTGTTCCACGCACACCATCGTAGACAATAATCGTAATAAAACAGAAGTACGGGCTAGATTTTGGATAAAGATGTTGTTGGACCCGGAACTGCACTTGGATCAAAGTTCCACATTGCAAGAAAAAAAAGGAGGAAGCCCGTTTGTTCCATAATAGTGTATAGAGTCTAAAACCCAAAAACTGGAAAACCACGCAAGAATGAGGAACAAGATTAAAAAAAAGTCGGTCTTTTACCTGAAATATAGATAAAATCTCACCCTTGGATACTCGATGAAGATGATACAGTCTGGTAGATACTTATTACATTCGCTAAGAATTTATTCCACGTAATTAGACAAATTACTATGACGTGAGAACTATCCATCTAAAAACTTTTCAATTAGGTGAAAAGGATCTGCAAATAACAAATTTTCAAAATTCCAAGGTTTGTGAAATAAAGGGACGACAAAAGTATTTACAAAGTTACTTTCAACGATGTTATCAGTCTCCGCTATTCGTATCACATACCGTGTGGAAGTATTTTGAAAAAACTATCGCAATAGTACTCAAATTAAAAACCAAAATCAAGAAAAACTCATTTTCTTTATTACGGTCATCGCAATAAAATTATTTTCACAATTGAGAAAAAAAAGAAGAAATATTAACTTTTTACCTCATCATCGTACCTATGGGGGGGGGCGGGCGGGGGGACCCGTGGAATGAAGAGAAAACAATAATCGATTTTGGTTAGAGAAAATTTTGGCTCCGGAAGGTGCTGTCTGAAAAATTGTTATTACCACGTGAGGAAGCGCAACGAAGACAGAGTATTGTTTTGGTGGTGAGTCGTGTCAGTGAATAGTGTACAAAGCCCGGAAAGTGGAAAACTGTGCGAGACTTTGTTATAATATCACTCACGTGAAACGGGAAATAATTGTGGAGCATCTGCGTTCCCGAATGCAGTTTCATAAATATGCGTAAAAATGGCCATAAATACGGAATTTTTCAAGCCGGGTATAATAACGTTTGAAAGTATCCAATTTGGTTACCACCAAGTATTATCAAGCAGAAAAACTACGAATGAAATGCGAAAGAAAATTTAGAAAAGTTACGGTCTGTTGCTAAAAATGAATAACAAATTTTACACCTGGAAACTGGGTGAAACTACTAGGGTTGTGGAGATTCTCGTTACCTTCGAAGAATTTATTCCACATACTTAGTCGCGTAAGTATAGTGCGAAAAATTAGGATCTCTCGTAATCTTCTCAATTCGGTGAAATAGATCATTCATCCGCCTTTACTGGCATTTTGTGGCTGCCAGGAGGAGCTTAATCTCGTCTCAATCGATTTTTCATTATAATAAACGAGTTTTGTTGTGTGATAAGGTAACAAAACGAAGCCTAGAACTTACGTGGCGTAGTTTGAAACTGCGCTATTCGCATTTTGGTAGGTTGGCCGGCTGCGGGTCAGCTCTGGTCCCTCTCGTTGGGATACGGCCAAAATGAAAGGGCGCGCGAAATCACGCTGCTAGCGTTGCTGTTGCGCAGCAGCGTATAGACACGATCACTCGCCGTCACACACAATACCATAATAACCGACCCCCTCCCCCACTACGCGCTTCTATTAGCATTCAGTGGCCAACCCGCAAGCGCGCATCTTCTCGGTTAAATTAGCAGAATAAGGGTGTGCGTGCGTGCTTGCGTGCGTGCGTGCGTGCTTGCGTGCGTGCGTGCGTGCGTGCGTGCGTGCGTGCGTGCGTGCGTACGTGCGTGCGTGTTAAGAATGAAATATGCTGAAAGATTAGTATGGACGACGGGGCTACGCCTCGCTGTTCCATCGAGTGAGGGTAAAATAATCGTCAACGAGTAAAAGTTGAATTACGCGAAAATATTCGCTTTACCTACATGGCGAAAACCAAAAAAGAAGAGAGAAGAAGAAAGTGGAGATAGGTACGGAGTTGTTTTTTGGGGATAAGGGTGGAGTGGTTGGCGTATGGGAGAGCCGTTGAGTAAATCGACTATTAAAAACATCGGAATTTCTGACGATCGAGACGAAGTCGATTGGCTTAGGTACGTTCGTGAAATGGCGTAAGGCGTAGATAGCGCCTATACCTACACACGGGCATAATATTAGGCATACCTCCTCACCTACGACCAGCGGTCTGCGTCGACGAGAACTTAAAAGCATTGCGTTGGGAGAAAGCGTGCTGGAAAAGCCTCGAATCATTTTCACGCGGATTAATTTAATAAATTACACGTCGTTGGAAGCGGAAAAAAGGGCGATAGGTCGTAAAAGAAGAGTGGAAAAGTGGAAAAGCGCGGTGGCGGCGAGAAAATAAACGAAAAATGGGCGGTGAAGGGGACGGGGCGCAGGAGAAAGAGCAGCGACAGCTGTAAAAGCGGCAGCGCCACAGCATTACAGCACTCAGCCTAATTGAATGGAGGGTGCGGTGTGGCGCACTGCCCGCACGGTACATACGGCGACGGCAACATTCGATGACCCGTACTAAAAGTGATAACCTCCGGGAAAACAACCCTTACGCCCGCGTTCCTGCCGCCCTTTGAGACGGTTACTTATTTTCGTCGTCGCCGTTCGCCCTTATCGCGAGAGGGTGAGAGCGCGTCCAGAAGCGGAAGAAGCGGAAGAAGCGGAAGAAGCGGAAGAAGCGGAAGAAGCGGAAGAAGCGGAAGAAGCGGAAGAAGAAGAAGAAGAAGAAGAAGAAGAAGAAGAAGAAGAAGAAAAAGAAGATTACGTAGGAGCGCAGAAACGAATCGAAATCAGCCGCAGAGGCAGTTAAACGAACGAGCAATTCTCGACTTTTCGCCTGATTTACTCGCCGCTCGGCTGGCTAATGCATTAAGTCGGTGGTGGTGGTCACATTAAGCAGACAGAGGTTGGGTACCTGGCGACAACCCCACCGACGTGTTAAGCGATTGGCTCGTTTCTACTCGCCGCGTCGCCTTCCCCTTTCTTCTTTTCACCGCACCCGCTCTCCGTAGGTACACTACCTACCTTCGTAAGCTGGTACCCATCTACCTGTGCCACTCATTCGTCGATTGATTGGTCGGTCGTTTTCGTCAATTATTTCGAGTCACCTCGGTCCGAGTATACTCGCGCTCCTTTTCATTACGTCTCCCCGCGTCGATTCGACTATCCTAAAAGATGGCCCAAAAGGCGGCTCGCTGAAAAAAGAAAAACAGCGCCGCGATTAGTATTACACTTTCCGGTTCTAGCCTAAGATCGCAGATGTCGTACGGACAACAGTCGACCTTTAAATCGACGAGTATCGACCTACCTACCTACCTACCTACCTACCTACCTACCTACCTACCTACCTATCTACCTACCTACCTACCTACCTACCTACCTACCTACCTATCTACCTACCTACCTACCTACCTACCTACCTACCTATCTATCTATCTACCTACCTACCTACCTACCTACCTACCTACCTACCTACCTACCTACCTACCTACCTACCTCCCTACCTACCTACCTACCTACCTACCTACCTGCCTACCTATCTACCTATCTACCTACCTACCTACCTACCTACCTACCTACCTATCTATCTATCTACCTACCTACCTACCTACCTACCTACCTACCTACCTACCTACCTATCTACCTACCTACCTACCTACCTACCTACCTACCTATCTACCTACCTACCTACCTACCTACTTACCTACCTACCTACCTACCTACCTACCTACCTACCTACCTACCTACCTATCTACCTACCTACCTACCTATCTACCTACCTACCTACCTACCTACCTACCTACCTACCTATCGACCTACCTACCTACCTACCTACCTACCTACCTACCTACCTATCTACCTACCTACCTACCTACCTACCTACCTATCGACCTACCTACCTACCTACCTACCTACCTACCTACCTATCTACCTACCTACCTACCTACCTACCTATCGACCTACCTACCTACCTACCTACCTATCTACCTACCTACCTACCTACCTGCGAAGTAGGTCGGCTACTCGTCGGTTCGTTTCGTTTCGTTTATTGACCCCGCAGCGCAGAGCAGCGTCTGCGGAATATATTTGATGTCGGTTTTTGGGGGCGAGGAGGAGGGGACGGCTGTCTGGTGGCCGCTGGTCAACCGGCACGAATTTCTCAATTGCGTCGCATCGCGTCGCATCGCATCGCATCGCATCGCATCGCATCGCGTCGCATCGCATCGCATCGCATCGCATCGCCTCACATTTTGACCATTGCGGCCAGCCGGCCATAATATTGGGTCAGCGATTTGAGGGATTATGGCCAGCGTAATTATTCCGCATGCTCGCGGCCGGCTGTCGATTGTAAAGCCGAGCGAAGTGCCTCACCACCGACGCACCCCGACTGCCGAGTCGGCGGTAAGTCCAAAATGACTTTTGAAATTCACGATTCGCCGAGTGTTAATCACGGATTTGCGCGGTTGTAAAAATGCGCAGTCGGTCGTTCACCCTTTCGTTTTACGGCGATTCTGTGCTTAGCTTGTCGACTGTACGCCAGACCGTGTCGGTAAAGTTTCAGGTTGAACGCGCGACAGCGAAGGCGCGTAGGTATCCTGCGTCTGCGCGTTGCAAGTTTGCAACTACGGCTTGCCGACGAGTTTCAAAGTTGCCGTCTCTCCGCCCATAAGTGCCCAACTTTTACCTCGTCTCCCTCGTCTCGGATTCGGAATTTCAGATAGGCACGACGTTTTGCAATCACCTTCGAACCAATCATCCGAACGTCGACGGTAGTGACGAAACAATGGACAGGTAGGTAGGTGTACCCATCGTAGGCTATGGCCGCCCAAAAAGAAAGAGATAATTTTTTGGAACGCCATCTTCAGGCCCAGACTGAAAATGAGAGCGTGCCACGCTTAGCCGACCCTCGTCCTGACGGCCTCGCCACAGCTGCAATCCCAGTTGGACGTTGAATTACTATCTGCGATGTCGTCGTCGTCGTCGTAATTCGCAGCTGCGCGGCTGTGTGCGTAGCTGTGGGTAAGCGGCTCGGCGCGTTCTTATCGTCGCCTTTCGTACGAACAGCAAATTGGGTGCGGCGCTGGCGGTGCCTTCGCTGCGGTCGTCTCGCGCTCGTCGCTCGACCAAGACCGAGGGCCCGCACACCGCAGCTGGCCAACGTCTCTGCGACGGAGGGCCAAAACAGCCGGACGGCCGTGAGCCGAACCGAGCCGAGCCGAACCCACCTAAAGCAATATTTGCGCCGTCTTTGGTGCGACTCCGATCCACGGGCATTTGCTCGTCGCTGTCGGCCACAAATGCTGCGAAGAACGTAGCCACCTGTCCGCGGCGAAGAGCAGGTCGCATTAATCAGTTTCGTTTCCGCGAGTATAGGCGGCTGCAGCTGCGGCTGTAGGCGTATACCTAGGCTACTGGCGGCTACTCGAATTGGTCTGCGCGGACGCGTCGCATCGCGTCGCGTCGCGTCGCGTCGCGTCGCGTCGCGTCGCGTCGTTGCGCACGACGTGCGGTCCGCGCCTTGTTTTTGGTTTTTCTCGACCAGGCGTGACGGCGGCCGTACGCGACGCACAATCCGGCGGCCCGCAAGAGGCGACGCGGTTGCGGCGTGCTGACTGCGGGCGGGGGTGAGCGGGCGCCGCAACGGATACGGCCGCATTAGCGCTTCTTTCAAGTCGACTCGCCAATCATCGCGAATGACGACCCGCGCACGCGTAATCGATTCGCGGTGGCTGTTGACTAATATTTGGAAAGAGCGACCGACGGCGGCGCGAAGAGGGTGCGTCGAAGGAGAACGTTCGGTGGATGGGGCGCAGAGGGTGGGAGGGCGGTTGCGGCCAACGAGTCGATCCGTCGCTCCATACAATTGGACGGCGCGGCCACGATAATAATCGTACGCTTTACGGAACAAATGAGGCTGACGCGGTAAAAGTTAATAGCCTTTTTAATTTATTTGGGCCGACCTTATGTCGCCTTTTCGGCTACAACGCTAACAGATGGTCGCTCATCGCCGACCGCTCGACTCGACTCGCTTTCGTTTTCCCAATTTATTTCGTTTTCGAACGGACGACAAAAAGGCCGCGTTTTGTAAAACCGCGATCGCTCATTACGGCTTATCGTTTACGCGTATCGTTTTAACGCCGCATCCGACCCGCCCCTCCCTCCCAGCGCCCCTACCTCCCAGCGCCCGCCCTCCGTTCGCGCCGATGGCATTTTCCGTTCGGCCGTATCCCGCGTAATGCCGTATTATATTATACGGTACAGTCTGTAAAATCGTTTTAGCTACCTAACTGGCGTGTACGCGTCGCCGCTGAGTACACACACACGCACACGCACACACACATAGGCTATCCGCATACGCGTATAAATAATTATCCTTCGACCCGGCACTAGCGTCCCTTTTTCCCCCTTTTTTTTCCTTTTTTCCTTCTTTTCTCCTTTTTTTCACCGCTTATTTTCGTTTCGGCTGAGCGTTTAAAGCCGCGAGTCGAGATCGCAATGCGATTGCACTTTTCCGCCTTATTGACCACAAGTGGTTTTAGTGTTTTAGTGTTTTAGTGTTTTAGTTGGTTACGCGCTTTGACGCGTAGGCTGCACCATAACGAGAACAAATGTCCGCAAGTGCTTAATGTGCGCCACCGCGTCCCCTCCCCCACGCCCCGTTTACCGCTCTTTGGCCGAATAATAAATTATATCGAGGTGGCCGGCATCAACCAGCCCCCCTCCAAACTCGCAACGTTCGACCATCGAGAGTCGTTGAAAAAGTTGCGTCAGCGCCGACTCTTTCGGGGTGTGGGGGTGGAGGTCGTCGTCGGCGGCGGCGGACGCAGACGAGGCGCAACGCTCGCTTTCAATGGGCGCTTGCGAAGACCGCCTGGTCGTTGGACTCGGACGCCGCACATCCCATCTCCTCCCCCCGACTGTTTCCTCGTAAACATTAATTTTGGTGTCGGAAAATTGTGAAAATAGGCGCCACTAAACAACATACCGTAGGCACGGTACGCGGGTACGCCGGTGCCGTATTGGGCAAAGTAAAGTGGCACGGAGGCCGCCGCCAACTTCGGAGGCGCAATCCGTTTCGGATGACGTCGGCACCAGCCGACCCCCTACACAGAGGCCATTTACCGCGGGCGTTTGCGTAGCAGTCGGCTCCTTCGGCGCTAAGAGGAAGCAGTCCCGCATTCGCACCCTTCGCACCCATTTTCCGCCACTCCTCGACCTTCGACCGCTTTCACCGAATTTCACGCCAAATTTTCGTCAGCCAAATAAGCAAAAAAAGCTAAAACGTACAATTTTTGTCGCAAAAATCGTTGAAATCGAACGTTAATAGCGAAACACGGGACGAACGCGAATGCTCTAATCGCGAAAATTTGTCACCCCCAACTAAATACGATACTCGGATAGTGGTTACCTATTTATGGTCTGAATGCGAGACGAGAATAGTAATCATCGATAGTAGTATCGACGCTTTATCCAATCAAAATAGCCGACTACCAATCAACGCTCTAATAATTATAACTACCCGAATGCGTTGAAAAAAATTCGTTCATTGGAACCTACACTTGGCTCACTCGAGTCAGGTTACGGTTCGCAGACTTCTCTCCGAATCATTAAGAAATAATAACTATTTGTTTTTACTGAGGCGCCTTCTCAACGTTTTTCGAAAAATAATTTTTCCCACCAACTCGGCTCGTAGTTCGTATGACGAGTCTGTAACAACGTACGGCAATAAAATAGTTTTCTCCGCAAAAATATCTAATAATTATTTTCAGCTCCAAATTTTATCCAGTTAATAACATTTCGAGAATCAATCGATGATTAGAATCGTTTTGCCTTGGTCCCAATGTGATTCGAATAAACTACACTGTAGGTATTGTAAAAAAAAAAAAAATTTTCTAAAAAATAGAACCGATTTAAAAATAAAAAGAAGCAATAAAAAATGGGCTAGAAAGTAAAAAATAATTATTATAAAATTTCTCCGGCAAAATGTGGGTAGGTATAGGGACTGTAATTATCGCAGTCGGCGCTAATTAACGAGTTTTGTCATAAAACTGGAAGGAATTGATGCGTGTATGAAGCTTACATGCGCTAAAGGAAAAGAGCGCCGACCGCAATAATTCCAGTCTCCAAACCTATAGATTTTGCTGCAGAAATTTTAAAAGAATATTTTTAACTTTTTAGCTCATTTTTTATCGTTTATTTTTTGAAATCGGGATTATTTTTTGAATTGTTTTCAACGACTTTCCATTTCTAGCGTTAACGACAATTAATGGGACCACCGCGGAATTATTCTCTATTATTTAAAAAAAAAATCATCAAAATCGGTGCCCAGTTTTAAAAATTATGTTGGAACGAACGTAAAAAAAATATATTCGGATGGAATTAATAACTTTTCCTTTTTTTTTTTTTTCCAAGTCGGTTGGAAAAAAAACTCTTGCGCCGTTTCACTTCGCTAGAAAAAATAGATTTTTGAAGAAACGCGTTGAAATAATCGAACCATAATCACCGATTATTAAAATTGCTTTTAAAAAAAAACAAATTTGGCTTCTGCCCCAACCTTGAAGAGGATAACCAGGAAAACCTCGAGAAGGTAGAAGGCAATAAAATAAAATTTGTAACGAGTAGAAGAAACGGTACATTTAAGAACCACACGCCTGCCCCTCTCGTACATGGAAAGAGTCGGTTGGTATTACAGATTTTAGGCGAGTAAATAAATAAATAAAGTTTCGAATTCGCGAATGGGTGATGGGTGAGGACAAAAAAATTTCACTCCCAAGGATAATGTTTTTTTCTTTTTTTTATCTTTTTCAGGCTGAAATAAGAGATTTTTTTCATCACCGTTGAAGAAGAAACCTTTTACAAGAGTTGACTCGAGGGAGGGAAAATGATGAAAAATACATACTAAATAGGTACCTAATAACTGTAACGGCCAAAAGAGTTCGTGTAGGTTTAGGTTTTGACCCCTATCAGTGTTACACCATACACGAGATATTTAACACTGGACAAGCATTAATATCTCTATAATAATTTAAATAAGTGATTTATCATCCACGTCTAATGTGGACCTTAACGTATTGAGAGACTTTAATAATATTTCAAACACGACGTTGATTTAACACTTTTAATAAAATAATAATTTGTACGACACGAGTACGTTAAATAATAATAATTCAAACACTATAAACTAGGTTGAAAATTTGGGATTAAACCTTTTAGACAAAGACTGTCTATTAGAAAGCTAACTGGTAGCACTGTGTAACGATTCCTTCGAATCGAGGGTTTATATACCCATTTAGGGTATGTAAGTGAGGTAGGAACTTGTTATTATAGGGATGCGGTGACTCACGATATAATCGAAGGACGGGCAAAATGAGTTCATGAATACGAAGACGCTATATCTATATTCGTAAAATTAAATACGGGTAATTTAGTGGTTGTTTACAAAGAACTGTAGGACGTTACGATTATTGACGAATACCTACATTTTTGGTACTCGAGACTGCGCAGCCGAATATGTTGGTCATATTTACAAATAGACGAAAATATAGGTTACAATAACTCGGAAATGTATTTACTAATCAAAACCAAAACCGATAGGTCAAGCAGCTGTACTCGTATCAAAAATGGACGAAATGTTTGTACCAAATTTTTTTGACTATTGAACGAGCATTGCGACCTTCGGAGAGTTATGAAAAATTAGCCCCTCCGCAACTGCTCCCGGACACGATCCACGAAACGAATAGCAACCGAATCTGCGTGTCGATTGGAATAGCGTCAGAACAAAGTCCGTTTCAAGTTTAGCGACTAATCGACTACTGCTTGAAAATTGCGCATTTTAAAATCATAAAACTGACGACAGTGCAAAATAATTGCACTCGAACCGGACGTGACGTTGGGTTGATCTGTACCCTGGTGCTCGGCTCATAGTATTAGCAGGTACTAATGTACCGCGACTATCCAACAAACATAACGAGCTGTGCCCCGTTAACGAGAATTTTGCATACGCGCGTATAATCTACGCAGACTATCTACGCGTAACTATACCTACCGTTTACGCATCGGTACGTAATCAATAAGAATTTGAGCTTTTTAAAGCGAATGGTTCCCTGGCTGGTGAAACGCGAACGATAGTACGTCCCAACCCTTGGTCCAGGGCTTTCCGTTGGAACGAAAAATGACCTTAATAAGTTAATCGAATCAGTTACTTATATACCTACTTGAAAAGGTGGCCTGCTTCTGCTTAAAGTTTGTTCCTTGAAACTTGATTAGCCTACGCCAAACGCTAAACGCTAAACGCCAAACGCCAATCTCCAAACGCCAAACCAAACGCTTCCACAATTTCTCTGCGCTTCGTTTTCCCGCATCCGTTCGATGAAACCGCAAGAACTGCGAGTTTCTTTTCAAACGCACATCGGTTCATTTTCTCTTTTTCATTTTCGTTATTTTATCAGACTGGGCGGACGGATGTTTACGGACTGAAGCAAATGGAATTTATTTGCTTCGCCATTATCCGAAAAAAAGTTTAAAATTTACAAAATAGCCTACAATATACTTCTTCTCGTATTAATTTTCGTTGTTTAAGTCCATTTTCCAGGGAAAATACAACTACCGCATTCACTGCAGCGGCGGCACCAGTGGAAAAGCGTCGACCCCGAGTCGTCGATCACGAATATCCATAATTATGTCAGCTCACTGAAATTCGTGTCTACACCATGTATGTATATAATTATATATATATATATATATATATAAGAATATGTATTCACATTCTTAAAATAACCACAGTTTCTGTCTGTGTTTCGCACTCGCTGATATAGTGAGTTGCAGAGATCTCTCATATATATATTAGATTTGTGTTATATTCATCTATTGATGGATTTTAAGTATGGAAAGATGAAAGATGTGTCTACATGATTCTTCATTATTTTCTAAAGAGCTTACATATATATACACATATACGTATATTATTACTTTCGACTCATTTTGGCAATATTGGGGAGTCCTGTAGGGCCTCCGCTTTTTGACTTACGCCTATGAAATTCGGAGCTCTGTTCGACGCTTTTGCAGGCTACACGTTTGCGGTGAAATTTTTCAAATTCATTTCCAATATTTGGTAGGAAGGGATTCTCAAGCTGTTGTGAAGCCACCTTGTTGTCGCACAGACCACTCGGGTAAATCGAGAGATTTTTGTTCGGAATTTTTAGGGTAGGCTGGTCGCAGACTATCGAGGATATAAGCGAAATCGTTGAACTGGTTTTGCGAGTGGCAGCTATCACAAAATTTGACATGTTTTGAGAACATACCCCAGACGGTTGATGCGCGCCGCAGATATTTTTCACCTTATTTCCAGTTACCATCATTTTTTGCCCGCCAACGCTACACTTGCACGCAAAAATCTATTCATCTTTTGCGCAGTGCCCGATTTGTGGATGTTGACCTTTCTGTGCAGCTCGGCTTTGGCACCCACTTTTCGGATTCCAGCGAACGCGATATGGAAGCCGAGCCGCCGATAATTATGCGCTGGCCTGTTTGTCAACGCGCTGCACCGTGGCCTGTGTTGTCGGTAGCCCAACCGCCTTCCGTAGGTATACGCCTGAATAATGTACCGTGGTACAGGGGGTACAGGGGGTACAAGGGGTACAGGGGGTACAGGGGGGTACAGGGGTAGGTACGTTTACTACACGCTCTGTAAGAACTGTCGGACGTACCTTCTCGCTGAATGGCAGAAAATCAAAGTTGCCTGTACTTGAAAAGTGGAATCGAGTTAAAGAGAAAATCAGGGCGACGGCTTTGGCCAAACATTTGCCAAGGCTACGAAAATGTTGGAAACGAGATTACAGTCCGGCGGCGGCGCCTACGCGTGTTTGCAGTATTGGGCGGTTTGGATCGTCCAGTTGATGGGCGAGGCCGCAGTTTTCCTCCGGAGTTCTAAAAATATATTAATAAACAAAAAAAAACAAAAAACAAAAAACAAAAAACAAAAAACGAAACGAGGTTACAAATTCGGTACCGAGTTACGGGCTACGCTTTCGTTATTAATAGGCTGCATAGGCTAATCGCAGTTTGCGTACCGAGGGTGGGCACTTCACGAGTGCGTCGCGAGCCGAAAACGAATTCGAAACGAATGATGGCCGAGTTGGTTGTACCTGCCGGGCAATGCCGACTCATTCGAGCGCTCATTTTGCGCCTTGCAAAAAGGTGGCTACCTTAAGTCGTGCTCGAGGCTGATTTCGTGGCATTCGTGCGCCGACAACGGTCACCTGCGCGTGCAAAGAACCAGCCACCCGGGCCGGCAGCGACAGCGGCAGCGGCAGCGGCAGCGGCAGCGGCAGCGGCAGCGGCAGCGGCAGCGGCAGCGGCAGCTGCAGACGTCCAGTGCGTCGCAATGCGTTTTAACGGCGCGACGGTTATGCAAAAAGCGAAACGTCTATCGCGATATTAATTATTCGTCGTCTGTGCGCGCGCGCGTTTGTGCGTGCGTGCGTGCGTGCGTGCGTGCGTGCGTACCTACGAACATTTAGTCGCTTACTCGCACCTTATATACGTATTTCGTCGGTCGTCTCGACGACGCTCCAAGCTTTTCAGAATTTTCGGTTTGTAAGAAAATAACAAAATCTCTCGTTTCACGAACAAACATTTTTGAGTCAATTTGTAAAATAAAACGAATCAAAATGCGCTATAAACAAATACTACTAACCCTTTTAAATATCTGTAGCGCCATCGACTGGAATTTTTGGAGTCGGTCCTCCTCTCCTCTATCTCGAAGGCTTAAATTCAGTTCCTTTAAACTTCGTTCAAACACTGCATTTCGTTTAGTACCGACTGGAATGATTCCAGCAGATGGTGCTTTAGAAATTCAAAAAAGCATTTTGATACAAGTTTTTACGTTTTTTGGGAATACTTTTTATTTAATGCTTTCTGTTTTCATCGGTGTATTCGTTACCTAGCGTTTATTTCTGCTTTGAAACCAGTTTTTCAAAGATGACCCAAAAATTATTTCACTGATTCCAGGAAAACTGAAATAGAACCATCATGAAATAACTCTCCGTCATTTAACGAAAAAAATTCATCAAAACCAGTGACAAGGCACCAAAGTTAAGTGATGCTGGAACAAACATGAAAATAAACTTACGTACGCGTCGAATCGATTTAATGATGAAAAATGTCTCCGCTAACATCACGTCACCGTTCGCAGTTTACAGCGAGTAGTTATCTGTGATAAGTGCAAAACGTAGGTGATAGGGCGAGTGCTGCAGATCATACGAGTATTGATCACTAATTCCGCACGCGTATCACGCGCCATTTTATGCTGCACCCCCCCCTTCCGAGAACCTAATACGTAATAATAATAAAAAATAATTTTACTCTTTTTTTAATCAAAAAATCTCCGTACCTACCTCTTCGCCTAAACCCCGCATAAAACGACTCGAAACACTTTTTTCAAATAATTAACTTAGGTACCTAGTCGATAATTTTATTTTAGAAAAAGCAAAAAACTAAAAAAGTGTAGTGGAGCCGTGTAAGAAAGTGATCAAACGGTGCGAAAAAATCAATTCGAAAGTGCGCATATGGGCTAACAAATTTTGTTCGTGTCGTATCGAAGTTCACGGCGTACTTTTTGTTCAGTCAGAAGGCCCTAAAACGCGTAATTTTCAATTTTCCGTATTTTGCGAGTATTTTTTCCGATTGGCGGCAAGACCTTTAAAAGCGGCGAGAAAACGAGCCACGAGCGCGTCCTCAGACTGAGTATCGACAAACGTATGGCGGAGTTACGTCGACTGTCTAACGGTCTAAAAAGAATAGCGTAGCCTAAAGAGTTATGGGTACACGCGATTTACCTAACGCTGTTTCGAAGCCACGTACGTAGGCACATACGCGTACAAATCGCGCTGGAAATACTTTCTCCAAGTCGCGGTTTTACGTGAAAAGTATACCCCACATTAACGTCGATTAATTCGTGAAACGACCCGACGGATGGTGGTGGGTACGCTTTTCGTTTCATAGGGGCGCGAAAATTTCTGCACTAAAAGCTCAAATTCACGTTATAGAGATATTCCCTTTTCTCGCTACCACGTTACAGGTCGTAATTTTTCCGTCCGATGGTCGTCACGAAATTCACCACGAATATTAGCGCTAAACCGAAGACTGGAGCTGTTAATTTTGGAAATAATCTAAATCAATTTTTGTTTCAGTTTTGAAAGGGTTAACGTTCGATACGGTCGTCAGTTGCGATCTATTTTGTAACATTTTAGCCGCGTAGTTCGCTCGTCACTCGTAACTAATTTCCTAACTTTTGAAAACCTGCTTTTGCAACGGAGCCGCTGCTACGTCACAGTTATATATATTTTATTTACTCGCAGATCCGACGAATTGGTGGGGACTCTCGTGCATACGTACCGCGTACTTTCATAGACATTTTTAATAACGCAAAAGTACCGACAATCCGTTTAGAATATCGACTTGCGCAATTCATCGAAATAGAATAATGTTTTGAACGAAGGCCGTTGGCGGCGTACAACTTGGCAGGTAGGTATTTCGAAAATAAATTATCGATTTAAATGCTGTCGCAGTTTTCAAGACGCGTTCGTCTGCACAGGTGCGGCAAAGCCAAAGCTTGGCCTCGTAATCGGTCCACTGAGATATTTACTTATTGCGCTTCGTTTGTCTTACGGCCTACTATGCAAAAGTCGTCTTAATCTGCGACAATAATCTTTATTAAAAATAAAAGTATCGCCCTTCGAATCCCAACGAATACACTCGTCAACTGCCTAAGGCTTAAATGTGTCTTAACGTTTCACTTACCCATTTGGGAAGCCGATTCGAATTTAATATTTCGTCCTAAAAAGTGTCTCCGTGAAGTGGGACTGTAGGTACGTCGTCTGCGTTGCGAATACGGACGCAACTTTCGACGCACCGCCGAAATTCCACGCTTACCATTTGGAGGAAAAAAAATCGCTATATAGGTACCTGGTTGACCGGTGGGCGGTGCCGTGGGCGGTCCCCGCTCTTGTTGCTCTCTGTTTCTCTCAGTTTGAGAACAAATCATGTTTTTTGCCGCATTATTTTGTTTTATGGCCTTTGCCGCTCCAACTCTCTCTCACTCTCTCGTCTCTATCGGTCTCCGGCTCATTATGCGCTAAGCATCTCCGAACTTTGTTCCGATGAAAGCCCTTTTATTTGGAGCATTACCCTTCGCAAGACGAGTCACCAAACAGCGACTGAGCCCGCGCATATACACGAGCCTACATCGTAATTTATCCTATCATTGGTATCAGACTCGAACACCAGGCATTAAGATCAAGCGGTGTGATCACTCATTCATCAGGAGAAACTCCTGCTTTACATATTGAACGACGTGACTCGTTTAGCCCAAGAAGAAAAAGTTACAGCCACGAATACGGGGCAGTCTTCGATTTTTGGCCGTAACTCTCTTCGGTTGCGAAACGAAATCTTTTCAGACGTTCAAAATTAAAAAATAGACTTCGAAGAAATAAAACGATGAGATCGAATACGGCAAGTTTAAGACCTTATAGCCGCCCAGAGAGGTTAATAAGAAGACGAAGTTGTTGTTGACGAAACGACCAACGATAAGACTTGAAAACAGCGAATTCGTGAAAATAAGCGAGTATGACGGACAATTTCTTCCTCTTCTTCAATTACTCGATTACTCGGCTTGCGACGGCTCCAACTTCTTGTTCTTCGTCTCATTTGGTTTCGCGCAGTTCGTTCTTTAATTTGACTGGCAGTGCAGCAGGGCGTGGCACCCGCTGCCGCTCTGTTCGGTCGCGCAATCCACACACCCTGTAGATTCGGCGGTGTTGACGATGAGCGCGTATTTAGCACGAAGGCTGCCCCAAATTGGCCGTACTTTGAGCCGTACCGGCTAAACGGATGACGTCACGTTCCGCATTGCGTTTTCATTTATGTCCGAGCGCGAACACACCGTTTGATCTTAACTCGCGGATGCGAACCGACCAGTTTTTGGCGCTTCGTCTTCTTCGCACGACTGAAGAAATTATATTACACCGGATGGAATTTTGATTTTCTTATTTGGCTCTTTGTCTCACGTTTTTGTCGCCGAAACATGTCGTAACTGACCCATCGTCGTAATGTACCTCCCCAAATGTACTTTTGTCTTTTTTAGCGCGCGAACAGCGCCGAAACAGGTACCTACGTACCTACAGGCGGTGAATTGGAAAGCCACTCGTCGGTGGCGATCGTGCGTCGCCACAAACGCCGGCCATCGCCAATTTGAGTAAAATTTTCGAACGTCCAATAATCTCTACGGACTGCGTATCGAAATGAAAATGGCCGATGAGAAGGTACAAGTTGATCGTCGATCCAACCACACCTTTCGGACTTGATTTTCGATGACAGTTAAAAATCCACGTAGGCTGATTTCAAATTCTATCGTACGACAAAAGTTGGAAAATGATTAAATTCGACTCGAATGGGGGCTAAAAATGAAAAATGAAATATGAAATATGAAAAATGAAAAATGAAAAATTCTGTTATAGGAGCGATAGGTGTTGGCCAGATAAAGGCCTACGCGGCTCAAAAGCCGAGAAAACATTTAAAATTGCGTTTCGATTTTGGTAGCGTGCGTCGCGTCGCGTCGCGTCGCGTCGCGTCGCGTGGCTTCTACTCGACAAATTCAACGATTCTCTTCGTTGGACGTGCGTTTGTTCGGATGGCAAACGAGTAAAATCGAAAAATTGGATAGGTTTAGGAACTGCTGCCGGAGTACCAGGCACGGTAGCCTACAGGTACCCACAGTGCAGCAAAATGTTGGCCGGCATGATAGTACGTAACGTAACTCTTGTAGTTGCGTTGGCCAACGAGAGGAGCGCTCGCATCGTGAAAGTTCTCCGAATGAAGAGGGAGCCGATGAAAAAGAAAACTCACCCTCCGGGGACGTGACCGCGTCTTTCTTCTACTTTTCAAATTCTCGGAGCTATCGCCGTAACGACGTTTTAAAAATTGAAAATTAATATAACGAAGGGTTTTCCCTGTTTTTGTCTGCATACCGACTTTTTTTTTTGTCCCTTTCGAAGGCGACAATCGACGTTACATGTCCCTTGCAGCCGGGACTGCGGCCATCGAATTCAAAATTAACGTCGCATACGGAGTACTTACTTACAAACTTACTGGGACAATTTTTTCACTTTAGTTTCTCTCTCTCCCTCTCTCTCTCTCTCTCTCTCTCATTCGCTTTCAACCGTTGCAGTTAATACATTCGGGAATTGACCCCCATTCGCCGGAAATAACCGTCGGTAATGTAAATTACATCTACATTTATATATATATATATATATATATATATAAAAAATACTGTACCATACATAATATAATATATTATGTATATATAGGTATATACAATACGTGTATATGTGTTTTACATTTTCTTCGTTTTCGACATTCGATTCATTTGAAAGCCGTGACATACGGACACGCCTTTCTGGCATTATAATTTACGCTCCCTCGCGTTCGTCGCAAAGTAAGGGGCTACTTTGGTGGCCGGCAGGCGGGGGTGGTGGTTTTCTTCCCGGGTCGGGGTGAACGAAGAAGGTAAAGGCGGAGCGGGTGCGAGAAGGTAGCGAGGGAGAAGGCTAATAATCACGGATCAGGAAGATTTTTTCGACCAAACTGGTTGGCACCTGCGTCTCGGACAGGGCCACCGCCGCCACCGCCGCCACCGCCGCCGCCACCGCAACCGCCAACGTTTGAAAACGATTAAACTATCGGTGGTTATTTCGCTTTGGCCATTAAAACGAATAAGTAAATAAGTACACCGAGTGGCTAGTGGTTTGCAGCCGGCACCTGCGCCTTTTCTAATCGAAGAGAACGACAAAAACGTGGATCACCTCTATCTACAGTAAAAATGTACGCAGTCAGGCGCACTTGCATTCGATGCAAACGATAAACGTGTCTTCGTTGAGAGCGCGCGCACCAACCCGAATTGGCGTAAGCCCTCAATTTTCTACGATAAAAGCTAAACGCCCGCGTCGTGTTTTACATTCGAGCCAACGGCCTCGTATTAATCGGAGGCAATGAGAAAAAAAAAAGGGTTATGACTCGCAAATCTTGTATCTTGTATCTTGTATCTTGTATCTTGTATCTTGTATCGAGTTGCGCAACTTGCGATTGCGACGCTAATAAAAAGGCGCCGCGGTAACGCTTTGCACGAATATTAGGATGGGAGAGATTTTCGAACGAGTCGGTTGCGTCCGTCTTAGTCGTGACCGAATAAAACGGACGAAAGTGTGAATAGGT
Organism: Ericerus pela; assembly: GCA_011428145.1. Taxonomy (NCBI): domain Eukaryota; kingdom Metazoa; phylum Arthropoda; class Insecta; order Hemiptera; family Coccidae; genus Ericerus; species Ericerus pela. Next base: position 386,305 of record WOFM01000108.1, on the reverse strand, counting down.
ACGTGTCGGTCCATTCGAATGGGCAGCTACCCACCCACAGTCCAAAGTGCAACAAGGAAGTCGTCCGTCGGATCGTTTTATAATATTCGCTCGTTTGTTACCCCCCTTGGCCGAGTGAAAGTGTTTGGGCGCGTCGGACGTGGCGGTCGCCGGCAGTCGACTGGCGAAAGAGCCGCGTAACGAAAACGAAAAAGCCAGTGACGCAACGAAAAACGGCACCGAACGGCACCGAACGGCGAACGAACGGCACCGAACGGCGAACGAACGACCAGAGCAAAGAGAGGAGCATACGAGTGAGTGGTAATGGGTATACCTGTCCAGCTATATCGGCTGTGGGTATCTCACCAAATCTACAGTGCCTTATTATATACTACTTCGTTACTAGGCAGAAGATACGTTCCATCATTTCGTTGGTGTGCTAGCGCTGGTAGAATGACGTCACACGTAGAAAGCTAAATACATAAAATAATTATATTATTCTACTCGACGGTCAGTCGGTTTTACGTGTGCTAGTGTGCGTGAAACAGTAGGTCATGAGTAGATAGCAAAACGAAAATTCTCGTAATACTCGCCATCGAGGCTACCTACTAAGTAAAAGTCCATATTCCTTGACTATGCGCGCAAAATCGCCGTTAATGCTAATGCGCTTGTGAAACGAAAAATCGTTTAAAACAATTTTTTGCAACATATGCGCAAAAGAACGAATTTTATACGCATGTACAGCCAATGTAAACAAATCGATTTTTGACCTGTGAAGTAGACGATAATTTTATAATCTCTCGCACCTCCAAATCCTGTGCAAGAGTGTGTAAAGTACTTTACACACTCTTGCCCATCCCAATCCTGCGCAACAGGGTGTAAAATATACGAACATATAATCATTTTGATATCGTTATTTAGTTATTTTGTGAAAAACTATTCGTCAAGTTGCCAATCCAATCAAACACAACATTTCAATTTTCAAAAAAAAAAAAAACATCTCAAATGATTCCTTAGCCTCTAATTGAGTTAAAGAGCTAGAGTTTGTAATGATCGAAAACAGATAAAATTTAAAAAATTTTCAAATGATTTTCTAATTATCTTTAGCTATTTAATAATAAATAAACGAATAAACGAAAGAAACGCAAATTAATGGGATAATTGACATATTTTGGAATCTAGAAATTTCTCCTCTTTCCCTCAATGATTCTGCAGTCGCTATTTAAGCCGAAGAACTAAAAATGGTATCTCTGAAAAGAGGAGAAAATCTACCTGAATTTTTTAATTGTCTTTAACGATTTGAAAATAAGAATGAAAAAACGCAAATTGATGGAAAGAAATGTTCTTTTGAAATCCAGAAACCTCTCTTTTTTCACTTAATAATTCCTCAGCCTCTGTTTGAGCTAGAAATTTGGCATTTGTAAAATTTACTTGAAACTACTTTCCTTATGATTTGTTAATAGTTCTCAACTGTTTGAAAATAAACGAACAAAAAAACGCAAAATAATGGAAAACTTACCATTCTTGTATTTTTTCAACTATACGTAATTTCCAAAATTTATTTATTTTATGAGATTTTTTTTTATTGGGAGTGGGAGTTGTTGCTGTACTTTTTTTTGTACATTAGTTGCAAAAAGTATGCTATGCAACAAGCGCTTGTGGGCTATTTTAACTCGTGTCAAGTTTGCAGCACTCGCCTTCAGCTTGTCTGCAAATTCTTCACTTTTAGTGAGAAAATAACCCACATCACACACTTGTCACACAATATACCATTTCATCAAAAAAAAAAAAAAATCAACTTTGCAAAGAAAAAAGCCAAAAAAACAATAAAAATGTGCTAAAAAGAGTAAAATAACCATTTTAAAATTTCTCCTGCAGATCCAGGGACTGTAATTGTTAAAGTTGGCTCTAATTAAAAATTTTTCACATAAAATTCGACGGAATTAAAGTAGGTATATCCAAACCTTCTTAATAAAGGAAAAAAAGGCCGACTTCCATCGTTTCAGTCCTTGAATTTTTTTGGAGAAATTTTAAAATGGTTATTTTTCTCCGTTTACCCATGTTTATTGTTAAGTTTTTTTTTGTTTTTTTGTTTTTTTTGCTTTTTTTTAAGTTGGTTTTATTTTTTTTTTAAATTGTCAATTTACCATTCGAAATGATTTTCGTTACATTTTAATTTCAGTATATTTTGCAGGAGATATTTTAAAATAATTATTTTTCTATTTTAGAGATTTTTCTGCTTTTTCAGCGGTGAAGTCTTTGCAAACCTATAAATGGTTTTGTAATACAATTAAATAGAAATGACTGATTCATCATATAAACGTACTTACAAGATAAAGGAGAGGGCCCCCGACTCGAATAATTCGACAGTAGGTCGTGTTGGAGAAACTTTAAACGAGTTATTATTCTCCTTTTAGGGCTTTTTAATTTTTTGTTTTTCGGAAATTGGTTCCATTTTTCTTTAAAAATTTGTTCCCATATACCAATTTGGTTTTTCGGCAGTCCCGACAATAAGAAGCCACACGAGGGTTCAGAGGGGTATGCGACAACCATCCTCTGATGCACACCGTTGTGAATATTGAGAGGTGACCTTTTTTTTTTTTTTTTTTTTTTTTTTGTGAAATTACCAATCGATTTATTATAAGCTTTTATTCTACCGACTACTGCAATTTTAAATTATACCAATAGGTACTGCAGCCAATCTTTCGCAACGAAATAATATTTATTTCGCGCGAAGCTAAAGCTAAAAAATAAAAATAATAAAAGATTATCTTTTAAAAATTCGTTTCTAATATAAACTTATTTTTCTTGATATTCTGTCAAAATTGAGATTTCGTTTTTGGGGTGTTTTAAAAATTGATCGATTACGACCCTCGGATGACATTACTTCTTGCAGCCCTTGTCGACGATTAAAATGTGGAGCCATTTTTCGAATCTATCGTTCGGATTCGTTTAGTACGGCAACGCAATAATCGTACACACACTCTAAAATTTTGGCTCGAAAAAAAGTGAAATGCCGACAAAGAGAAGTCGCAAAGAACGTAGAAGTGCCGAATTGGTGCGATCGTCAATATGCAAATGCGCCACCGACTTTGATTTATAGTCGAAAGTTATTTTTGGTCGATGAAAAGTTAAAAATTTGCGTCGTTTTTAATTCAGGAAGAAAGCAAAAAATTGCCGTTTGTAACGAGCTAAAGAAACGAGTATTTTATTAAAATACGTTTTTTCGTCTACCCCAAAAACCGAGCCATGTACGGCTTGGCTCGTGTATATTTATATTTATGTACGGCGTATACATCTGCTAAGTTTTCTTCTTTTTTGTTTCCAGGAAATTTAAAACCCATTTACTCGAGTATTCATTAAGCGCGAATTTCTTACGATATTTGAGATGGTAAACGCAAAAGAAACAAGAAACAAGAAACAAGAAGAAACAAGAAGAAACAACAAAAAATAAAAAAAAATAAAAAACCGAAATAAAGGGGCAAAAAAAAGAAAGAAAAGAGCAAATGAATTTCGCAGTTGTTATCCTATTACCATAGAATTGCCATAAAAAGATTAGCTTACATTTGATTCGCTTAGCGCGAGAGCCAAGTAGATGGATGATAGTGGAAAGCTCTTAACCGACTACCTAATGTTGCGTTCTCAGTCTTGTTCGCATTTTATTTTTCATTTTCTCTCCGGCCATTTCATTCTTTCGAAATTCGTGGCACGAGGTTAAATGAAGCGCCTTTCGTACGTCTCTTTGTGCCCATTATCGTTTCTCGGTCGGTCGCTGCGTTCGACTATTACGTCCCTTCTGCGAACTACAAGCCTCGCCTCGCCCCGCCTCAGCCGCTGCCTGCCACACACCCTTTCCAGCACCGCGTTGCTGTCCGACCCGTCACACGCCCACCGCCCACCGTCAAAATTCTCAAAATTATCAAAATTATCAAAATTATCAAAATTATCAAAATTCTTCGATTCTAATTTTCAAAACAATGGCGACATTCGCGAACGATGACCTCTCCAGCGAGCAAAAAGCGAAACGGCTGACCAACCGTGGCCACGATAATATCATGCGCTACCTTCTCGCCGAACACTAAACCCACGAGCCGCCAGATGATGCGTTTAATTATTTCTCGACTCGACTCCGGTCACTTTCCCATCGGAGGTAACACCAAAAATAAATTAAAAAATAAAAAAAATCGAGAGAAAAAATGAAAGTACGACCACGGAATCCTGCTAAAAACGGTTAAAAGTTTGTTCAAAAGCAAAAAAAAAACCTTAACTCGTTAAAAACTTTGTTAATTTCCTCCGCCCCAAAATAACGCTCTGAACCAGTCACTGATTTGAATCGAAGCGAGTTTTTGATGTTGATCAAATTTTTACGCCCCTCACGCGCGCACGCACACACGCACACACACATACATGCGGGCGCTCGCGAGATCATTTATTGAAGTCGATAGCCTATCGAGAATAATGCTCGTTCGTCGAACTATTTCCTATTTTCTACACGGATGAGTGCGAATGCTGGTTCGGGAATGTTTGCGAAAATGAATTATCCGCCCATTGGTAGACCTACATATAATATCAAAGTAATCGATTTCGTTCTGTTGACCCTTGAAATCAATATCCATCTTTTCTCATCAATTTTTGCTCCCCAGCAGTCGCTACGTCGGTACCAGTGGAATAAGTTGATATCATTTTTACGCGCACCTCCTATGTCACATTTCTATTTGCGATTTTGAAACATCGATTTGAAAAAATAACATTTCGTAGCAACCTTCGGTATTGCCGTCCTCGTATGGTTCAACCTTCGAGTATATGTAAAGTGTAATGGAGGGCTGATTCTGCTGATTCCGTTCTTCAACGATGGAGTGTTTTGTGGAACGAAATTACTGCCCAAGATGTATATTTATACATTCGTATTATAGATGTAGTAATGTGCAAAAACAGCAGAGTAATTTCATTTCCCCAAAAACGCTATCTGTGTCTAATAGTAACCACGTATAGAAATGAGAAATAGCTCAGCTTCGAGCCCAAATTAGTCAGCTGACTACTGAAATTCAGAGGAAAAACAACAACAATTTGAAAAACAATTGTAAAAGAAACAATCGTTGGAAAAGCAGAAGCAATAACAAAACTATGGATAGAAAATCCAGGTCCACAGACTGAAATAATAATTCTACTAGGGGTCAGAGTACAACTCCCTCTAGAAGACCATCATCCAAATCTCAAACTTAAAATTGGGATGACAAAACCGGCTTTTTTCACAACCAGATTGGGGCAGAGGCCACCAAATGCAACAGCTGATGTCAATGGTGGGGGAAACCCTATAAGAAGCCTAATTTATCAAACTAGAACAAGGGACTATCTCTGCGGCTGACAACCCCTCAGAAAAATACTTGTCACCTGTTTCTAAAGGACAGGACAAACAGGAGATGGTACTTGATTGACTTGGGTGCAGACCTGAGTATATTGCCAGTTTAACAAAAATCTGAAAGTACTTCCTCAAAAATACTACCTCCAAACTGTAAATGGTCAAAACCTTCCAGCTTGTGGAATAGAAACTAGCAAAGTAAGCATCAGTTTGTGAAAAGATATGATGTTGTCCTTCACAATTACGAATGTTCCAGCACCAACCCTGAGTGCAGATTTTCTCGCACATTTTGAGCTGGTCATTGACCATAAAAATCAAAAAATTATAGATAGTGAAACTAAGTTATATGTGGCTAGCAAAATGCTAGCGTACTAATTAAACACAAATATTTCCAGTTGCACCAAAGTCAATGAACAATTCTTACAGATTCTGTCTAACTACCCTGGTGTTACACAGCCATCAATTCGCAGGCATCCTACGTATAAACATGATACAGTCTATCATATTGAGTCTAAAGGACAGCCTTGCCACGCTAGAGCCCGCAGATTATTACCTGATAAGTTCAAACTCAAAATGACACGAGAATACTAAGACCACATCATTGGTGAGGGAATATACCACCCCTCAAAAAGCTCATGAATTTTTCCTATCCACGTGACCAAAAAAGCAAGGGGAGAGTAGAAAATTGTTGGTGACTACAGGGCCTTAAATGGCAAAACAGTTCTTGATAGCTATCCGGTCCCCAATATCATGAACTTCAATGCAAATATGAAGGGTAAAACAATGTTCCAAAAAACTGACGTCAACTAGGCATTCCACTAAATTCCAATGGATAAACAGGACATGCAAAGACAGTGGTTATAACCCCCTATGGTCTATTTGAATATCTTCAAATGCCTTTTGGACTTCTTAATTCTGCATAAGCTTTTTAAAGATTCGACAATGGACTGTTTATTGATATGCCGTTTGCTTATGCATATCTGGATGGTCTATGCATTTACTCTGAAGGCGGTGAGCAACCTCACAAGGAGAATGTAAGAACCATTATACAACATAATTATACACACTTCTGGCTTTACTATCAATCTTGGAAAAAGTTTATACAGATAAACCAAGATTGACTTTCTTGACTATCAAGTCTCAATGGAAGGTGTTTCTCCTTGAAGACCAAGGTAGAGCCAACACTGAATTTCCCAAAACCCTTAAATATCGCTGAACTAAGGCATTTCTTGGAGATAGTGAACTTCTATAGACATTGCATGAAAAATTCTGCAACTGAACAAAGTAAGCTATTTGCATTAATTAAGACAAATAAAAAGAAAGATAAGACTCAGCTTGATTGGCCTGAAGAAGCCAAACAGATATTAAAGAAACACTGGTAAATGCAACTCTACTTGCTCATCAAGATTAAAGTCTACCATTATTTGTCACAACTGATGCATCTGACTTTGCTATTAGTGCAACTCTGTACCAAAAGGACAATGACAAAAAGTTATCGCTTGCTTTCTTTTCAAGAAAGCTATCAAAAATCAGAAAAACTACAGCACATACAACAGGGAATTATTGGGAATATTTGCTACGTTGAAGTATTTCAGGTGCCAATTAGAAGGTAGATGACATGCCTTCACACAAAAGACAGAACCTGCCCCCCCAAGAAGAGCTTGACAATTGGACTATATTGGACAACTGACTAAAGACATCCAGTATATAAGTGGAGAACTGAACATTTAAGGTGATGCTCTTAGTAGGATTGAAGCCATCTGGGCACCATCTCAATTACCTTAAACTGAAATAGCTAAAGAACAGCTAAGGGATGTAGAACAGCAAGAACTGTTGTCAAAAGATGACATAGCTTTAAAATTGAGACCAAGGAAAATCCTCGGTACTAACGTCTCATTAACATGTGACGTTAGTACTGACAAGAATAGGCCATTCCTTCCAAAAAAGTATTGCAAATATTTGCATTCAATAGTATGCACAATTTGTCACACCCTGGGCTAAAATGCACTGCCTGACTCGTATCTTCAAGATTTGTTTGGCCATGAATGAAGTCTGACTGCAAAAATGGGTTCGCAGTTGCCTGAATTTCCAAGAGTCCAAAGTAGGAAGACATACACATTCGCCTCTTCAATCATTCAAACAAATGGAACAGTTTTAAACTATACATATAGACTTGGTGGGTCCAGTATCCCCTCTACAAGGACACAGACATCTGTTGATGATAATAGATAGAGCAACTCAATAGCCAGAGGCAGTTTCTCTCTATGAAATGACAGCTCCTACTGTAGCTGCCAGGTTATATGACACCTGGATTACCAGCTATGGAATACCTTAAGTCACTGTTGTGGACTAAGGTTGCCAGCTTGAAAGCTCACTCTTTAACAAGTTGTCTAAGAAGTTTGGTGTACAACATAATCACACCACAGCTTAACATCCTTGAGGAGGTGGAAAAGTTGAGTGATGACACAGAGCTTTGAAAACATCAATAATGGTTTGCAATACCAGGTGATGAGTTGATATCCTACCAGCCATCCTCTTGGGCCTTTTATCCACACTTCAAACTGACACAGTTCACTCTGCAGTTTTTGAAACAGGCAGCTTGTTATGGCCAGCCAAAGATTTATATCTCCAAACACTTGGCCACATTATCTCATGTGTTTATTAGAGAAGAAAAAATAAGATATTTGTTGGAAAAACCATACGCTGGTCCTTGTAAGATTGTATCACGAGACAATGAAAACTTTGTGATACTAATTGCAGGAGAACAAAAAACAATCTTAATTGACAGATTGAAACCTGCGTACCTTATCAACAATGACAGAAAAGTGCTTTAAAGAACAAAAAAGATAAACGCACAGAATGAAATAGAAGAAAATATGCAGACTGATTTAATCAAAAATACACGTATACAAAAAGTAGAGAATGAATTAGTTGAAAAATGTGATACAAATCAAAATTCACGAACGAAGAATTCGCAAACAAATAGAAATAAAAAATTAATGTGTGAGGATAGTATCCTCGCATATCTAATGTGTAAACATTCTGTATATAAAAAAAATTAAAAACGAATTTCACATTTATTATCAGTAAAGCGAGTGACAGGTGTGCGCTCACTATGTACAAATTTTTGTACAGCGCTGTGTTATAGGGTAGGCAATTTGGCAACATAATTTGCAAATAATTTTTTTACCCCCCATAGTGAGTAAGAATGTTTACACAGTAAAAATGCTTATGTGGGTAGATGTCATGCAGCCACTCCCCACAGAGAATTTGTGTGTATGTGTGCGTGCATGTATCGCACTGCCAGCTTGCCACAGATGTCTGCTTGTGTGTGTGTGTGTGTGTGCGTGTGTGTGTGCGTGTATGTGTGTGTGTGTTATGTGACAAACAGAATTTGAAACTGGACAGTGCGCCTTGCAGTTTTTTTATGCAATCTCAACTTTTTTGTATCTAATATTTATTTACACCTGGGAGGAAGCGGACTAGAAAGCAAGAATGTTTACACATTAAAAATTGGTCAAATTTGCTGACGACGTTGTAACAATAAAATATGACTGTTTGGATCCCATAGGCTCACACAAAATAAGTAGGCACTTAGGAAGCAGAAAATTGAAGAATCAGCATCCCAGTTGTAGATCTGAGCCGTTAACGTGGAGAAAATAAAATTATTCCTGAAAAAGTAATATCCCAAACAAATTCAGACCCATTAAAAAAGAAGCGATATACTTGGAATCTCTCTGAATTCCATTAACCAAAAAAACTCCGAAGATAAGCTTTAGAAAAAATGCGTGCAATAAAACAAAGACAGGAATAAACAAATCCAGCGATACAGAAAAAAATGTGGCAACTTGTTTCTGTTGTTAAACAAAGATAGCAAAATATCAATATACCGTGACATCACTATCAAAAAGTGCATTCCTTTGTCAGCTGAAGATTCTCAAATAGCTTCAGAATTCATTCGTGCTTAAATTTGCTTAAAATGAACAGAATTTTGGAAAACTTTGAAATGGTAGAGAATTTTATACGCTATCCTCTACATAAAAGGTCACACTTAGATAAGACAAGAAAATGACTTTGCGATCAACCAAAATCTCGCAACAAACATCATTCAACTTTCTACTATTTTCTACTATCGTATTGACTTGGCTGAACACCTTTCTTTCCTTTTGTCTTTTTTATATTTTATTTTCCTCTAATTTTATTTCCGTGTATCTTTGTAATGTCATCTTCCAAAAATACACCAATCTCTATTCCAAAGCCCTAATTTGTAATACCAAGTGGGATTGAAACTGTAAAGAATCAATGCAACTTGGAACATGAAAAGGAACTTGAAAGAATTGAGAACGAGTTACTTATGAACACAAAACTGGTGGTGGACATCCTTAACAAGATGTCCATACCACTTCCACCCATCTTATCACCTCCTAGAACACTGGAGAAGAACCAAAAAGTGAAAAATCTACCTTCAGGCTCATGCACACTGGCAGTTTGGGAGAGGGTGAGATTCCTGTTTGCGGACAACGTCCCAAAATGACAATCTCCTCCCCCATCCAACTTTACTTAAAATCCAACAGGGAGTTTAAACTCCCCAATGTTTAGAAAAGTGAAAAAGGAACCCCATGCTGATCCTGTTACGTTTCAACCATACTCTTTCCCAAAATCCCAAAACAGACCACCTGGATGTAGGGGTCAGAAGAGCAGGATGGACTAACAGTCCCAGTTTGACACTTGTAAGTTGTCTTACAAATGCGTTATGGTAGAGGTAGGTAGTGCTTGCCAAGTGAGAGCAGGATAAGAAGCAGTAGTCTTTAACTTATCATTTCTGTTGCACAAAAACTGGGAGGAGTAGCTGTGGGGACGATACTCATATGAAGTATAGGGGCTTGTACCCTTCAATGACAGTTGCTGCCAAAAGGCTGGCTTATATTCGTCTCTATGACATTAAACAAATATGTACACGTATATTTGCATGTTCTTACCTGTATGTATATGCAGGTTAGATACATTATTCACTCTGACAAATTAACTGATAAGGATATCGGTGATATCGCAGCCTGGTACCAAATGCGCCGCATTATTTCTTATCACCTTACAGAATAGGAAACGACATAAGATTATGGTAATACCATATGTATATGTACATATGTTTATCTGTGTGCGTGTACCAATTTCCCTATATAAACTCGAAAGTGGCTACAAGATGGCCAGTGTTTGTTCGCCTAGGATTTGGCTGCCTAGGATTTGGCTCTGGCATACATTTGTGTATGATGTGGCAGAACACGCAAAACTCTTGATTACCTTCTATGTGTGAATACTTCTCGCAACAAGGTATTCCACATATATTATACTCAAAGTGTTCGGCCACTGTTGAGATGATTCGAACGAATCGTCGATCGCGCACGCGCCGAACAACTCGTACTCATTTGCCTGAACGGATAAAGCAGCTTCTCTTAAATTTTTGGCGGCCAATTGGCCGAATGACTTTCGCCTTAAAATTTTAAGTATACGAGGGCCAAGATTGTTTGTAAGTAAGTTTAGGAATGGTACGGTTCGGTACCTGCCCAATCCAATAACTATCGAACGTGGTGGTTAGCGAAATCGATTCTATAAGCGGGACGACCGCAGAACAGACTTGGCAAGACCAAGACCAAGACCAAGACCAAGACCAAGACCAAGACCAAGACCAAGACCAAGACCAAGACCACGACCACGACCACGACCAAGAGTAACCTAGTTTTCACCTTGTTTTCCGATTCGCGCGTCAGTAATTTCAGGTGAAAAATGAAAAGTATTTTCCATTGGACGTCTGCAGGATGCGCGTCCAGCGATTTATCGAAAGTTGCTGCGGTCGGACGCACTGTTGGCTATGCGGGCGCGTCAACGTCAAGCTCGTTGATTTCTAATTAGTAATTTTTAATTAGTAATTAGTAATTAGTAATTATTAATTAGCTACATTCGGTGTGACGACTATTTTCAGCCACCGTATTCTACCCTTGCCTCGACTTTCTGTCGCTTTTTCGATTCCGCGTTCACCCCTCTCGTATACCAGACGTATCAAAGTATAGGTATATGCGCGCCGATTCCATTCTAACAGGTAGTTTTTCCTACACTATGTTTTCATTTCTCCTCCTTCCTTTATTTTCTTTCATTCTTCTTTTTTTTTTTTTTTTTTTTGCGTACAAGTTTCTATTTTAAAACGCACTTATTCAAATGAGGCTTTCGTAAATCCGTCCGACGTTAAACATTAAGCGTTTTTATTTTCTTTTCCATTTTTTTTTTCATTTTTTTTTTTCGCTTTTGTTGCCGCCACTCGCATCTCTCCCTCTTTGCCAGCGAACGCTGCAACTTTCACCAAAAGCCGAAGAGATTTTGTGACGCGATGTACAGCCGAGGATTATTTTGGCTTCGCTCCCCTTTTTCTTCTCTTTTTCGTTATTTTGTTTGGCAAATCGTTCGAAATCATTTAATAGGTAAATTTTACGGACTAGAGTCGACGTTTTTTCTTCTTCTTTCTTCTTCGTTGTTTGTTTTTTCGTCATTGTTGTTGTCGTTGTCATTTTTTTCGTAGTCTACCCCGATGATATTGGCCGAGCAGCCGGAAAAATGGCACATGCGATTTGAAACGAAAGACGAGGGTGACACTGCGGACTTATCTAAACTTTTTAATTAAGTATCTGGCTCCGGGTTTGTTTGTTGCTTTTTTTTTGCTTTTTTTTCGCTTTCTTCCGCTTTGTCGTTTGTATCGATGACGCGTCAAGAGGGAGTGTAAAATAAAACTACATACGTATAAAAAGGCGAGGCGTCGACTCATTGTCCTCCCAAAATCTGATGATGAGTGCCTCGGTTACCAAAGGGTTAAATTTTGCGTCAAATGCGCGGGAAAAAGTCGCCTCAAACTCGACGCTCAAATTATTTTCGTTTGGTTCCTGGGTGAAAGGTAACTTTTGTACCAAATTTGGTGATTATTGGACTAGAATTTTCAACTTTCTTTAGTTGACACCCAAACTTAACCCTTCTAACAGCCCCGGGTCATGAACCGTAAAGTCAGCTGTAACAAAATTCGAAAGCATGTTGGAACGGTTCCAAGTCGGTGTTTATTTCAAACTTTCTGATTATTGCTTGAAAGTGACTTATTTTAAAGCCATTAACACTCCAAAATCATTATAAAAACGCATGTACCGAAAATTTGAATGGTCTCGTCCTTGGCTCGATACAATTGTTTATTTGAATTTCGTAACTATCAAATAAAAATTATGACTTCTCTCGTGTCAACAAGAATTGTGCGTGCGTAGGTAGGCACCCATAGGTACAGGTATACATATATACATATATACATACATACAAACATACAAACATACGATGCATATTCCATATTTATATGAATTTTCGGAAAACGTACTAAAATTTTCCGTAGATCGTGAGACGAAAAAGAAACGTACTTACTCCCACCCCAAGATCCTACCACGAAAACCAAGTTGATAGTAGACTTTCGTAAAAAGCTATACTTAAAAGGATGGAGGTCGACGGAGGACGGTAAGGCGAGTGAAACAGCGGATAGTGTTTTCGATTTTCCATTTCTTTAAGCGAACGAAAAACGAAAAATTCATTCGAACGCAGCAACGGGACGCGAACTGGTTTAAGGTTCATCCCTTTCATCTATGCAACTTGTACTACACGACTACAGCACTACAGCACTACAGCACTACCCACTGTTTTACTTTGGCAGACGGCTAATTATCATCGAAACCGCAGCGACCGGACAGATGTAAATGCAACGTGTAAAAATAAAAAAAGTAGGAAGCGAAACGGCGACGAGGGCGGAAGGGTGGAAAGCAGAAACACGATTGCGGCGTAAAAAAATAAATAGATAATAATGGATTAAAAAAAAAAAAGAAAGAAAGAAAGAAAGAAGAGAAAAAGAAAAATGTAACGATAATAATAATAATAATAATAATGCGACGCTATTTAAACGGTATTAAACTTAATTAACGGTCAGCTAGATTTTCGTCGAGTACACGGTACGCGCGTAGACTACCCATTACGGGTAGGCTATGTCGGTATTTTATTGGATAAGGCGGAAAAACGGCGTAACCGAACGGACAAGGTGCCAGCTGTAGCCGCAGCGGCGGCCACGACGGCAGGTGCATTCGCGTAAAAACAATGTAAGGCGCCGACAGCGGAGCGCTGGCCGGTGTATCGCCAGATCCAGAGATAGCCGCTGTATGCATAAGCGCCCCAACCCCAACCCCAACCCCAACCCCAGCCGCAGCCATAAGCGGAATTCTACTTTTTCTGACCACATAAACGGCGTGACGCGCGGCCGTTAATTCGAAGGCGTTGACGGCGAAAATGAGCGCGAAAATTGTAGCCTCCCGCCGGCCGTCTCTACGTGAGCGACGCTCGCCTCCTTTCCGCATCGAACGCAAACACAGCCGGCGGCGAAACGGGACGGGACGAGGCGAGGCGAGGCGAGGCGAGGCGAGGCGAGGCGAGGCGAGGCGAGGGGAGGCTGCGTTGGTGGCGACGGCGACGAGCGCACGGGAGCCGAGCCCCTTGTGCGGGTCCCCCAGCCGCAGCCACCAATACGAATTTCGAGTTGCGCGCTCGTTGGTAATGATTTTAGCCGGTACCCGTAGCTTTATCTCCCCATCGTTTGTTTGGTCGTTTGGTCGCCTAAGCTATTCTATTGAAATGGGGCGCCACCACTTCGTACGCGAATCAGCTATCAAGTTGGGCCCCCATTGTGCAAACAGACGCGAGAGTAACGGGCGCAAAAAAATAATCGTAGAACCTTCTCGAATAAACCGTAAGAAAAGGAAGAACCTTTAAAAAAATTAGAAAAAGTCTCGGATACCATTAGCAGCTAGGCAAGCGATCGCGTCCTAATGAAAATTATGTGGAATGGGCGGCGCCGCCGCAACCACTCGTCGTGGCCCCCTCTTGCGGTACCAACACCGCCTTCTTCGCCAGTACGCGAAGAACCAGAACCACAAATGTTCAATTATGCCATCCCCGTTCATCCCTATCGCGTATTTATTTCTCGACTCGAGCCTTCTTCTCGGCAAACGTATACCAATAGCTGGCGGTTTTTTCCCTCAACTTTTTGGTACGGGTGTTAAAAAAACCATCGTACGTAAATTGGAGCGCACCACAGCAAAGGTAATACGCGGCGAATAGATCTCACGTCCTCGTAGTTTGTTTCGCTTCGCTGATTTTGATCTGACTCAAAGACAGAGGATGGGCCACAGGATACTCGATTGACAGACGACACGACTCGTCGTTCTTTCAGCGATCGCACTTCGCATACCCGGTCAAAAGTACCTTCTTCTTCTTCTTCTTCTTCTTCTTCTTCTTCTTCTTCTTCTTCTTCTTCTTCTTCTACGCAACATTTTCGGGTTGCCTGGCGGTTCCAGTAGCTGTCTGTCGTAAAAAATACTCCAAACAATTAACTTTCAATCTTTCTCCATGACCCGAGACTGAGTACCTATGCAGCGTCTTAACCCTAATTCCGAACCGAACTCGGCTAACGAGAAATACGTATGTTTCAAAAGCATCGCTAAGTTCCAATTTCTCACTCGGAATCCTAATATTTTCGTTAGTTTCGTAGCTTCTCGAATACGGTTCGTGCGAATCAAATTCGCATGTAAATAAAATAGCAACCGAATTTCCTTACCCTTCGTTCACCCTTCAATGTCATAGAACATTACGTACCTACGTACCTACGTACCTACGTACGTGCGTGGAGGCTATTCTTTCGACTACGTAGTAGTGGATCGGTAAAGCTCCGTAAGACCAATGTACTTTTTAATGTCGAGACATGCCGGCGTGAAAGTAGGCAATCCAATCCCTAGCGTACCTTGCGCGTATTTTCGACCTTCACCAATTTAGAATACATCTGATAAAGACCTCCCCTAAATTCACGAGGACGGAGTACGTAAACACGAAACGAAGTACGTCAACAAAAGGTACGCTGTGGTTGACTATTTAGCGCCGGCATGTCTAATCGCAAATCCACAAATCACCTTTGTTTACTCGTCCACTGCCGTATTGTCAAAAGGGCTATTCGTTTCCTGCAGAAAGTCATAGCGCAAAATTTTTGAATATTGAAAAGGAGCCGACTCTCTTTGACTCCGCTACTGTACTACCCTCACCCGATTTCGTACTCAAAGGTCGACGTGCGCAAGGTTCGAGATACACTTTAGCTCGAGATGGAGGCGGACACGGCTAAAGCGGAAAAGGTGAGGAAAAAAAACACGGGCTTCTCGCCTCGGCTTAATCTACTTCTAAATCCTTATTAATGGCGTCTGCTATGCGTTTTCGAACCTTTCGTGCTCCGTAGGAATGTCCCTTGATTATAAGTTTTTTTTAATCCTCTTTTTTTTTTTTCTTTTTTTTTGCGCAAAAAACCCACCTCTGCAACAGCTCGCAGAAATGAAAAAGGTATAGAAAAAAAAACCAAAAAAATTTCGGAGAAACCAAACTCACCTAATCGCTCGCAAAACGTAAATACACGTTTCAAAACGAATTTGTGATAAAAACTTGCTATCAAAGGCTGGTGTGAAAAGAGGAGAATACCGGGTGAGCAGGCGCTGCAGCGGTGAGCGCCACTGCCGAGCCCAAGAAATGCGCTACTCCGATGGCGAAGGTCTTTTACGGGATAGTAAGATGGCGGTTAATTGCAGACGCGGGGGGTAGCTTTCGTTCGCGTTTGGCATTACACGCAGTTTGTAAAAATGGTCGGCTCGTACAGCTGGCAACAAGAGCCGAGTGATAACGCCTCCGATGAAACGAAGTTAGCGTCGACGTACCGCCGATTATTCGAGCGAAACTTGGCGCAAAGTCGCACCGCAGTATCGCGCTATCGTGGAACAGCTGCTGCCGTCCGCCCGCGCCGGCGTACGTTGCGGTGTGTAAAGCGTTGAGGTTGGGCGCAACGAAGCCACGGCTACACGGCCAGTCGAAATTAAAACAAAATTCAACAGCGGATTTCCACTCGGTGAAAACCTGCGAATGGAAGTGGCCGCAGCGACGCAGATGACGGCTGCGGGAACCGGACCACGACGTAACTACAACTACGGTCGGGTCGTATTCGGGTGGCCGGCGACGGCAGCGGCGGCGGCTGCGACGCTGCGGCGCCGCACAAGCGCCTCGCAAACTAGTTGACGACGACGCCGCAAAGGCTGAGTAAAACTTTGGCGTAAATTTCTGCCCGCTGTTGGGCGCACGCGACGACCGGAAGCGAGCGGGAATCGTTAACTTCGAACGCGAACCGAGTCGTGAAAACGAAACGGTCGAGTGGCGCCACTTGTGAACGACGAGGCCACGCAACGACGAAACGGGGGAAGGGGCGACGTGAGTTGTGACGACGTCAGCCCTCACCATCTGCCTCCTTCGTCGCCCTGCCGCCTCGGTGCCGTCGCCCAGATGGGATACGAAAAGCGAGGCTGGCCGGCCAATTCGCACCACGAACGCGTTTTACCTCTTCGATGGCAGCAGCAGCAGCAGCAGCAGCAGCAGCAGGCGGTAACGATGCCGCGCACAAAGTTCTGGCCCGTCGCGTCACGCGTAAGGTGGTTGGGCGTCGCGCCGTTCCAAAGGGGACGTCGCGTCGTCGCAAACGCGCCTTCTTCTAGCGTGAAACGGAGCCGTGTTACTCAGCGAACCGTCGCGTCTGCTCATCGCGAACAGAACGCGCGTTCGAAACGCGTACACTGCGCTAAAACGCGAAAAACGCGGTGCTACGGCGACGGTGGCGACGAGTTGCTGACGATGCGCGAACGAGAATGAAAATGTTTCGTAGACGAGACGTAGGTCCAATTTTATACGCGCCAATCGGCGGCGGCGGCGGCGGCGGCGGCGGATGGTAAGAGGAGCGAGTATTGCCATCGAGATGTAAAGAAACGCTCTCTCTCACTCAGACACTACTTTTCCTGCATCTTTTTTCTTCGCTTGTTTTATTCATGATCGGCGTTTCTCTCGTTCGCACTCTCTCTCTCTCTCTCTCTCTCTCTCTCTCTTTCTAGAATATTGTGCGGACACATCCGCCTCGTAGTCGACGAATACATTCTTCGCATTACTATTCATCCTAAAAGTGGAAGGTTGTGGCGCAGCTCATCTGCAAGTCCTATAAGCGTGCTAATTATCGAGAAGTTGATGTTATGGCCATTGCGGGGTAGCGGCGGGGCGGCAGTAGCGAATAACCGATGGGACGAGTAGCGAGCGCGCCGGCCGGAAGCACAAACAGAAGCAGAAAAAAGAACACAAAAAAACGAATACGATGAATAAGAAGAAGAAGAAGAAGAAGAAGAAGAAGAAGAAAAAGAGAAAGAAAAGAAGAAAAAGAAGAAGAGGATGAGGTAGAGCAAGTAGAGCAGGTAGGGCCGGAGCGAGAGTGGGCTACCACATTGATATTATAAGTTGCTTCAATCGCTGTATTAATTTGTAAACTTAACTCGGCATCAGGGGCGCTCTTTTCCTCTTTTCTCCTTTTACGGTTGCGGCGACGACGACGGCGACGGCCACGTAAGGAAAAGGCTGACGGTCGCATCCGTGGCGCGAAAGCTCGATACAGAATTCAGAATTCAAAAATACCGACAGCCTCTTCGTGTATCTTTCATACAATTCGAAGCGATGTCGTCGGTGATCTCTTCCTCCTCCTTCTCCTTCAGCCTCTTCTCCACCGCCTTCACCTCCACCACCCCCATTACCTTCTCCACAATCTCTCCTCGCTCGTCGTCGTCGTCGTCGTCGTCGTCGTCGTCGTCGTATACTGCGTTAGCATTATGCAAACGCGAATCATCTCACGTCACGTCACAGCTGTAGCCCAGAACGCCGACGATACGCCTGTCTGAACGTACGGACGCGCATTCAAATTTTAGAGTCTGGACGCAGCGTCTGGAAGCGGTGCCAGCGACAACAGCTGTATCCCAAACAAACTGCCCCCTGTAAAACACAACGCCGTTCGCACGTTCCGCAATCGTCGCCTAAGTTTGAAAGGACCGGACTGAGCTTACTAACTGTGCTCGGCGCTACTTTCGATAGTGCCGAATAGGTACGAACGCACCATAGGTATGTACAGGTGTGTGTGTATGTGTGTGTATATATATATATATATATATATATATATATATATATATATATATATCGGAGAAACGGCGTATGCCTCACGCCGATAAGAGCCAACCTACCGCACGGACCTACCCTTATTTTATTACTTAACCTTACCCATCCTCATTATGTAGTCGCGTAGATACCCGAATAGCGTACGTTACGCCACTTTACTCGCGCGTCCGCACGTCTGCAGCCAGTCCCCTTTTGCAAAAGAGTTGTAGTGGTCGACTGCCCCTCCTCTGCCCGGTGCGTAGCCAACTTCGTGCGCAGTCATGATTTCTTCCGAGGATACCTACGTGGTGAAGTGGACGAACAACGGCACAGAAGATGAGGACGCATTTGACGTCGCTTCTTCTGCGACTTGGCGATGGCCCATAACCATGGCGATCTCACGCGGTACACCCCACTCGCGACATTTGGTTGGCGTTAGCTTCGCCGGACTCGTCCCAATTGATGTGGTATGCCAAGGAGGTAGGGGCACCCAGCTGGCCTTTTATGCAAACATAGAAAAGTAGGTGTGTTGTTACTTCGCCAGGATCAGCGCGTACGAATGACTGAACACCGCGTGCGAATAAATTTTTAGTAAATTTTGATGCGGACTTGTTCTAAAAAAGACCCACATCAGCGAGCCCACTACTCAGCGGGGTCACTATCCAACTGTTCGGGTCATTCAATTTTAACAGCACTATGGACCGTGCAAAGGACCCGACAAGCCTACTCGGTTGCTGATTCGTTATCGGTTGGAAACAAAAGTTTTCGTGTTTTTTCGTTTAATTACCCATTTATTTACTCGTTTGTTTATTCGTTCGTTTCATTTTTGTTTAATGGATTTCCAAGGCGAAACTCGTTGTTTGCCGTAAATACTTAATCTGCGATTATTCGGTTGAGTAACTATACATTTCGAGAAATTTGCGATACCTAGTCAGTCTAGAGCTCTGACGATACAAGCAAGGCAATACGCCATTTTGAATGCACAGTTTGAATCACATAACCCTTTAAAAATTTCAGACATATCTCGAGAACCAACGGAAGGATTTCAGCGAAATTTTCTCACATATGTTAATGTTTCAGCAAAATTTCAGCTTTCTCTCCGAACGACGGTTCTCTCGCGATAAATTGCATTCGATAAGTCGGATTGTATAGGCCGTTGCCATAGTATTGGGAACGACGAGTGGCCTGTTTCTTCGGCCTTTCAATCTGTTAGGCGAAAGCAGATTTCAAGCGAAACAATGAAAAAGCTGTATAAAATTTATAAAAAAGCATCCAAAACTGTAATAATTTATCAAATTTATTGTAAATACCGACGAATTCGTTCACGAGCTGTAGGATACAAAATGGCGTACTTCCGGGCTCGCGTTTATAGGGCTTTAGTTAGCCTAGTGGTAAAAATTTCACTCTCGATTTGCGGCTCCATTTCACCCGACGTACGATTGCCAATAAAATTGGGCTAATTTTCAAAATACCTGCGCGTCAAAAATCGTCGAGTTCGCACAAAGAGAAAGCCAAAATTTCCCATACGTTGGTCCACCGAGTTATGGCGCACGGTGCGACCGAATTCGCGGTTCGCTAAAGAAGTGTTGCTGTCTAACTTTCAGGCCGGGCCTCTTCTGCCGATGACGGTGGGTGGACGCAGATGGTGGTTGAGTATCGGCGAGGAAGTGTAGCCAGCACATAATTACAGGCAGCAGATACCTGACTGGACAATATTGGCCAGCACTGCGCCGAACCTTCGTCCTCGACTCGTTCATTCGGTGCGAGCGGACAAATTGGCTGGGCAGGGACTCGGCTGCGGATGGGTACTGATTTCGTTTTTCGTTCGATTGGACGGCGGAGTGATTTGGCCGAGTAGGCCGTTCCGTTCGCTGCGATGGCCGCGACAGAAGTTCGAATTCTCATTTCCCCGGTGAAGAGGCCACGGGCGGCGGGCGTCCAATGCGCGGATTTTCGCACGCGCAGCTAAATTAAGGCGAAAATGAGGAGACACGGAAAATGGCGACCTTATAGGTCGACGACCGCACGGTCGAGGCGACAATTTTCGACGCGAAAATATCGGCCGGAGGGGAGTGGCAGCTGGGCGTTTGGGTGTACGTCGACATCGGCTCGGAGTCGGACCCCTACGACTCGAGGGTCGGCCGCGCAGCCCTCTCGTCTCGAGTCGATGTTTTCAGCCGCCCAACGAAACGAGAAGAAGTTTGCGGAAGGGAGACGAAGACGAAGACGAAGACGAAGACGAAGACGATGAGGAAAAAGGAGGGAAGGCGCGAGGGCTGCTGGTGATTGCGGCCGTGCAGCTTATTAAAAACGATTTCCCACTTTAATTTCTGCCAGCTACCAAGTCTACCAACCCTTGCCATTATTAATCGCCGATAATTTGTTTCGTGAAAGGCGCCACCAACTGCGACCAAGTTTTGCGCTCGGGTCGGCCCATTAATTTCAAATACTTGCAGCCCTCTGACGCGCGCTAACCGGAAAACAAATTCGGCAGCGACGAGATGCTCAAAACGGAAGCTGTACCTACGCAGGTACTTAAATTAATCGACGACAATTCGACCGAATAATATGACGCCTCTGCCTCTCCAGTATATCGTCCATTCGTCTTCCATTCCAACCGTCGAAATAGAAATAAATTATCGCATTCGGTGGTGTCGCTGCTGGTGAGCCAAGGTGGGCCTTGGCCCGACAAAAAACAAGTCCTGGCCCATCCAGAAAAATTGGAAAAAATAAAAGGAAAATGTAGCCCAAAAAATGCAGTTTAGAAGGGGAAAGAATTGAACGCTATTGGAATTCTTTTTTTTTTTTTTAACCCATTTTACACGCATTACCTTGGATTTTTGGGTCAATTTGAGCGACGCAAAAAAAAAGCTGGTAACGCCACTGATTACATTCGCTTTCGGTCGCCATCATATTGGTCATTTTCAGTGCTGAGAAAAAGCAAAACGAAAATAAAAATGTCTCACCCAGCGGCAGCTCCGTTAAAAAAAGTACGGTTGCAAAACGTAGGAAATTAGCGACCAGTGAAATGGCTAAAAAGTTTGTAGGTAGGTAGGCTGTAAATCATAATGATTGATAATTGTATCGAATTTCGTAGTTGTTGACCAAGAATTACACGCTGTGACGACACCATTATCCCTTTCGAAATCGAAACAAACATCGACCTTTCACGAACCGATAGTACGTACCTGTCGCACCGATCCGTACCAAAATCAATCGGTCCAGTTCTGGACGTAGCAGCGATGTTTGTACTTTTCACGCATATCGCACGAAATCGCGACCGGTGGCGTGAAAAACTGAAACAAACACGGATGGACGTTGCGTACGCTGCGCTCCGTTCTCGGCCGATCCACATCAAAATTGGTAGCATTTTCGAAAATCCGTCTAATTATACGATAATGTAGACGGTGCGACCGGACGAAAGCCAACGTACCAAACCGTTTGTGGATTTTATTGTAAGTTACGTAAATTTAATAAATTCCTCGGCCATCTCGGCGACCCGCCATCGAGAATAAAGTTGAAAATGAAAGAGATTTTGGCGCGTGTTCGCGGCGTAGCGTGTCTAAATTTTAATTTACTCGCGCCACTCGCGCCACTCGCGCCACTCGCGCCACTCCTACAACAGGAAAGTATTTCCAAAAAAGTTTGCCGTCGCGTTGTTCGTCATATTCGAGTTTTACTTCTGGGAACATTGGCTGAGAGACCGTAGACTCGAAAAGAAATAATTTCAGAATTTCGTAGGCGATAGGTGTGGAGGTGTGCTACCTTACCTACCGTGCCTAATTCGATCGTCGCGTTGTTTCGCTCGATTAGAAGTTATTCGCTTAGGATGATGAACGGGCTATACGTAATACGTATTCGGAAAATTCTCGATCGAAAATATTACCAGTAGGTCACGCGAAGCCGCTGCGCTTCTTTATTTTACCAATTAGGTAACTGCAAAAAGAAATAACCTCACTTGGCATATGCTCGATGAAATTTTTTCGTGCTACACCTCTTTTCACAGAAAATAAAAGGCGGTATTTTGGAGAAATGAAATTCTATAGACAGAGCCTACGACTTTTGTTTAATACTCTCGTTTTTCCCACGTCTTTGTTCTCCCTTCGCTTTTCTATCTTCCGTTTTTTGTTTTATCGAAAAGCGGGGTTGTAACATTTAAATTTTAAATTCTTCCCTATAAGCGCAGCTTGCGCCGACTTGGATAGTTTTTTATTAATGTACAACGTACACTCGGTGTATGCTTTTCTTTTTCTTTTCTCAACAAAAAAAAAAAAAAAAAAACAAAAAAAAACCAGAAAACCAGAAAACCGAAACCAAAAATAGTGAAAAAAAGAAAAAAAAAGTTCAGCACTCGACGTCGCCTCGTTTCGTACCGAGCTTACTTTTTTTTTCTATTCGCAGCGAAAGCTCGAGTGGAAGAAAAGACGGAATGCATAAGTAAACGTTCGCGTTTCCATATAAGTAACTTCTCGTTGCGAGAATTCGAAATTTCGAATAACGTCGAGTACGTACGAGAAAAAAACAAGAAAGGAAAAATAAAAAAGATAAAAAGATAGATAAATAAAAAAATCCGTTTAAGTTATGTTCGAAGGCGAATATACTATTTTTATTTTTATTTTTTTTTGTTTTTTCCCTTTTCAACGAAACGAACGGCAAAGAAAAAACAATTTTGACGAATGTTGCGAAACGGATATGACTTGGAAACGTATTCGACCAGAAAAAGTACCTATCGGAAAGAAGGGTCTTTGTGGGTACTTTGCTCCGCACACCCTTCTCTCGTTCAGGCGGAGTGTGCACTGTCGACTATCGTCTGTCGATACGGTGCACCAAGAGAGAGAACTTGTTCTTTGAAGAGTTTCGTACAGTCTGTAGCTGCGGAAATACGAGTAGCAGGTAAGGTACCTACCTACCTACCTCCTACCTACCTACCTACTTACCTACATACCTACCTACATACCTACCTACCTACCTCCCTCCTACCTACCTACCTACTTACCTCCCTCCTACCTACCTACCTACTAGTGTTGGTGGAGAGTACGGCGGTGCGAGATGACCTTTTCCGCGAATGCCCTCGCCCTCTGAAAGAGACTTTCTTTCCCTCGTTCACCTCACTTGCGAAAATAACTCCGCTGCAGCTCGGATTTATTTTGCGCCAACGCGCTCTCAACCTGATCATTTTTCGACGAATACGACCAAGCAGGCCGTCGGCGTTCCCCAGACAGGCCTGTTTAGGTTAGCTGGTTAGCAGGAATAGAAAATATCGTACTTCGTATCGTCTACCAAGCCCTTGTCAGGATATCTACTAATTCGATCAGCAGGTACTACCGAAAACCCCCATAAAGGGGATTACCTAAATTCGGTAATCTTAACGCGGATAGCTATTCCCCGCCCACCCTTTGCGTCGTTTCAGCCATTACGCCGTTTTAGATAGGTGGCACAAACTATCGAAACTATCGAAACTATCGATATGGAGTTTTTTTTCGATAGCGTCTTCTTCGTAGTTTATAGAGGTTGAGGACCGGAGTTGTAACAGAAATGAAAGATTTGAGTGAAGTTACGTCCAAGAAGCGAATGTTTATTTCATAAGTTACATAATTTAAGCAAAGTACATTTTTAGAGTAATGAACGAACGGTAACGGAAATGAACGAGTGAGCGGCGGAAGTGGTATATCAGTGTAGCCGCGAATAGATATAAATAAATGTATTCGATATATGTTCGTGTGTTCGTAGGAGTGAGAGGGGAGAAGGATTGGTGGTCTCAACACCCCCCTACAATCTTTTGAACCGATCACGACTGCAGATATTACAAAAGTGTTTTAAAAAGTTCATTACATTTAGTTACAAAAATACAAAAATATAAATTTTAAAAATTGCAAAAGTGTATATATAAAATGGTAACTGATTTGGACGCTTCTGGTAAGTATATTGATTAATAAATATGAATAAAATACAATAAATATGGTAACATGCAAAAGTAATTTATATTAGGTAACAAGATAAATGACATGCAAATAGAGATAAAATATAATAAATTATGTTTTTGTGAAGTTTCAGACAAAATTTTGGTAATGGAGTTGACTTTTTAGGGATCACAATTTGGGGATTCTAGGATTTTATTGGTAAGTGAGATATGCTGCTTACTGGATAAGGCTTTTGTGAGTAAGTCAGCTATTTGATCTTCAGTAGCTATTTGTTTGAATGTGAAAATTTTGTCATTATAGGCCTGAGCAAGTCCATAACATTTGATCATGAGAGCTCGAAGACGTTTTTGTCCTCCTCCTGAGATGACATGAATAACAGAGATATTGTCTTCGTAGACAATTACTGGAGTGTCAATTGAGAAAAATTCACGATTGAGTAGCCAAGCAAGTTCTATGTCCTCAAAAGAATCGTGAAGAGCAATTAATTCAGCTGCTGTTGATGAAGAAGCATGAATATTTTGGCGATGAACGCCCCAATTTATCAGGTCGCCATACATAGTAATAAGGTATCCAGTTATAGATTTTCCTTTTTCTAGTTCAGACATGTTTATAGGTTGATCATCAATGTCGGGGGCATAAGATGCATCGACATAAGCTGATATGCCTTCGGAGTTGGATCTGTAGACAATGGCAAGATCGATCGTGGATTTCAAGTACCGGATAATGCGCCGTACATAATTCTTTTTTGTGTCATCGGAACAATTTTGAAATCTTGACAGGTAATTGACTGAGAAAGATATGTCTGGCCTTGTGCCTCTAGATACATATAATAGTGCACCAATCATAGACCTATATTCTTTATTGTCTGTGCCTTCAGATTTGCTTAACTTGAGGCCTGTCTCCATAGGCGTTTTGGAAGGATTTGAATCACACATTTTGAATTTCTGGAGAATCTTTTGGATCTGCTGTTTTTGGGTAAGTTTAATTGTTTGTGATTCACGATTTCTTTCTATTTCGAAGCCTACAAAATGGGTTGGGTTGTTTACAACTTTCATAGTGAAACGAGTTTCAAAGTGAGTGGTTATTTCATTAACCCATTCTGGACGATTAGTTGCAAGAAGGATGTCGTCTACGTAAATTATCATGAAGGCAATACCATCTGAGTCATCTTTACGTGTATATACGCATCTGTCGATTTTTGACTTTGTAAAATTGGAAGTTTGAAGATGAGAATCCAGTAACTCAATCCAATTTTTACTAGATGTTTTAAGGCCGTAGATAGATTTTTCGAGTTTAAGTAATTTTGATTTTTCGACATTGCAACCTTGGGGAATATTAAGAAAGATGTCATTTTTGATTTTAGAATTCAGATAGGCTGTTTTGACATCATATTGAACAAGTTGTAGATTTAATAGGTTAGTTACGGATAAGATCCACCTGATTAGCCAGAGTTGCACAACTGGTGCATAAGTCTCTGTCATAGTGTATTTGGATCTGTCCATAAAGCCTTTAGCAACAAGTCTAGCTTTTGGGCACATTACTCCTCTTTCATTGGCTTTGGCCGTGAATATCCATCGTGTGTCAATAGGTTTAATATTGTGTGGACGGTCTACAATTTTCCACACGTTAAGGTCTGACATGGATTGCAGTTCATCATTGATTGCCTTAAGCCACTCTTTCTTAAAAGGATTTTGGAAAATATCACTGAAACTTACTGGCATGCAATCTTCTATAAATAATAAGTCTTCGGATGAGGCTTGTTTTAGCACATTGACCCTATAGATTGCCTCAATTTCCTCTTCTAAGGGTTTAACTTGGAGTTCCTCTGGTTTATTTGTGAAGTCGACTAATGTTTTCGTCTCATCAAATTTAACATCGCAGGATTTGTAGGATTTCATTTTAATTGGATCTAGTATCTGATAACCTACATTCGAAAAGCCGATCAGAATAGTTTTAAGGGCTCTGGGCAAGAATTTTGGGTCGAGATGCTCCTCTTCGTTCTTCTTGGCTTTGACTGCTGATTGCTGTCTTTGTTCAATAGGAACGTGTTTATATGCAATAGCACCAAAGACTCGAAGATGGGAAATATCGGGTTTACTCCCGTATAATTTTTCATAGGGTGTCATGTTTCCTAGATTGACGCGGGTCGGACTTCTATTAATTATATGGGCGGCGGCTAATACAATTGTTGACCATAATTTAAAATCAATTTTTGCGTCGTATAATATGGCTCTAACTCTTTCGAGCAGGGTTCTATTTTGCCTTTCGGCTATTGCGTTTAATTCGGGGGTGTACGCCACGCCATCATCTAATGTGATTCCTTTTTCGGAGCAAAATTGTGTCATTTTGGAGTCGGAGTATTCTTTAGCTTGATCAGTTCTTAATACTGAGATAGGATCATTGGGGAATTTTGTGTTAAAAGATAAATAATACTCTTTAAATTTATCAAATGCCTGGGATTTTCTTAATATTGGAAAGGCGAGAGTATATTTTGAGTAATGATCAATAAAAGTTATTATGAATTTTTCTCCGTTATATGCTTCTTGAAAGGGTCCCATGATGTCTGATGAGATTACTTCCATTCTTCTCGTTGGTCGAGTCCTCACGCCATGGTGACCAAGTCGGGTGGATTTTGCTTTTATACATATTTCGCAAGTGGCAAAGTCATCGTCCTTAAATACCAAATTTTGGGGCATACCTACAACTACTTTTGATAGTGCTTTTAGGCTTTTGCCACTTAGATGACCTAATCTTCTATGCCAAAGAGTTTTAGTTTTGTTTATATTTTCTTGTGCTTTCTATTTATTCCGACACTCTCTCCATTTGATTCGTCCTCAGATTCGGAATAAATCTCCTGAGTGACCGTATCCACTTCGGTATCTTGAAAATTTTGGGGATGGTCAATGTTTTCCTGCTCTCTTTGTGGATTGCTTGTTTTGGCCTCATTCAGTTCTTCAAAATTTTGTTGAGGATCATCTGAATGATCTTCCTGTTCTGCTGACGTACTAGGTACAGGCATACACACAAGCTCCTGATAGACCTTATTTTCCTCTTCTTCATCAACTATTTCGTAATCAATGTAATACATAGAACCTCTCTTTGGAGCGGTTATAGTAATTTCACCAGTATTTTTATTTATGATGTCTGCGTGATCCGTGTCCGTTATGATTTTAAAAATGCCGGACTCCATGATTTTGGCACCTGACCAAATATCAAGGCTTAAATCAGGATCATAATATACCTCTTTTAGGTGAATAGTTGAAAACTCTGCGTTGGAATTGCAGACGTTAACATACATTGATCCTACATGTGTGGGATTTACGAATACGCCTTTTTTTGCGCAAAGTGCTCTACGAGAATTGTCAACTTTGCGTACGTTTCTTAATTTTGAAATATCATTGACCATATGGTCATCTGCTCCATTATCTAGTAACATCGTATGGAGTTGGTTTTTTGGGGGGGCGGACTTTGATACTGTAGGGGGTTTTGGCCATTGAAATTCATCTTCGATGTCATCAAAACTTAAGTGATTAAGATTTGAATGTAACATCATAGAGTATTTAACACGAAAATTGGATTTATCATCAGACTTTTTCTGGGAGTTCGTGTTATTTGAAATTTGGGGTTTCGAGCTACTGTTCTGATTCTGGGTTTGTGGAGTATTACTGGCAGTAGATGTCTCATTAGGGCATGTCCTTGACATGTGTCCTTTTTTATTACATCTAAAGCATGTAATATCCATTTGGGACACATTATCTTTAGAAGAATAATTATTCTGTTTATTTTGATTGTTTTTGTGATCGTTTAAATAACTCGTTGTGTTATAATTTGGTTTGGAGAAATTTGAGTTATTATTATTATTACGAAAATTTCTGAAGTTTCTTCTATTATTATTATTCATCGGTTGATAGGATGATTTGGGCTGATCAAACCCGGGAAAAGTTTTATTAGAATATTCAATTCGATCACATTTTTCTAATATCATTTTTGTGAGTCTGACAGTAGTTCGTTTTTCTACTTCTAATTGGCGAAATTCTGAGAAAACAGTATCAAATTTTTCGGGCAATGACATCATTAATTGATCAATTTCATCGGCTTCCAATAGGGGGTAATTAGCATCACGTAGTTCTTCCACAATGGATGAAAAATATTCCAAGAATCTACGGATGGTACCTCTCCTTGGATCGAAGCGAAGGGACTGAAATTTTGCCTTTAATACCATGATGTTAGTAGCAGTTTGGTTCCTGTATCGAGCATCTAAGATTTCGAAAATTTGAGAAACTACATCGCAAGTTTTGACATGATGAAGGATTCTTTTGTCAAGTCTTTCGAATATGTGGGCTTTGGCCCGTTCCTGAGTTTGGAAAAATTTAAGCCATTTGGATGTTAGGCGTTCCTCGGATGATGTATAAATGTAACTTGTTTCGCGAGCAGTAGGAAAAATTGTGGAATGGCAGCCTTTACCTATAAGGGTGCTGATGACAGTTGCACGCCATCCCTCATAGCCATTTCCACGGAAAACATTTGAGATCCTATCATTGTTTTCAGTATTCATAATTAATGAATTGACTGAATTTAAAAAAAAAAATTAAAAAAAAATAAAAAAAATAAAACAAACGGATGTCAATCCCCAGCAAATGCCGCAAGACTAGGATTGCCGTACCTGTGTTAACCAAACAATTTGAAGATTTAACAATAGTATTTAAGTTGTCCTTGTGTGTGTCTCGAGTAGGTCCACTGTGGGCAAGAGATCACACACGTTAAAGATGATATTGGACGCTTCCCAATAAAAAAAATAAATAAAATAAAATAACAAGACTTTTTAACCCAAAATAATTCGTATGAGAATTCAATATTCGATAAGATGATTAATTAAAATCAATAAAAAGATGAAAGTGTGAGGGTGAAAATGAAATTAGCTACCTTCAGATCAAGGGAATTAGAAAGGAATAAAAAATATTGAAAACAGGGGAAATTTTGTTTGAAATTATATATCCACAAAATAATTCGAAATAAAGTTGTAGAAAAATTAAATAAAAAAAAATGCAGGTGATTTAAAAGGGAAAAATTCACCAAGTATTTCGCAAAATTAATTCTACTGGTAACTCGTAAGAGAAAAAAAAATTCACAGTAGAAGAGAAAAAAAAATTTTGAAATATGTATAATATTTTCGAATAATTAAATAAAGTTGCTCGAGAGAAAAAAAAAGCAAAAAAAATTTAATTTTATTTAAGTGTTCGTATAAGAAGAAGAGAAAAAAAATCAAAAAGAAAATCGTTAAATATTTTCGACAAAATTGTGCAACGGCAAAAATTTTCAAGTTGCAACAAAATGGTGGTTTGAAATTGAAAAACCGCGCCAACGTATTTAATGAATGGGCGAAGATAAGCGTTCGTAGGTTCGTTGCACTTAACAAAAGGTTAATGTACAAGTTCGAACGAATGAACGAAACGAGCCGTGCATACGTCACGAGTTGTACACTCCAAGACAAAAGTGGCTGCAAAAATTTGCACACGACTTGCCAAAATTTGTACTTAGAAAAATTTTGAAAAGGCCAAAATTATTTGATATTAACGGTATTTTCAAATATACAGGTTAAATTTTGAATCGAAAGAGTTAAGTTTCACAAAAAACACGAAATTGAACACGAAAAATATACGAAAAAATACGAAAAATTATGAAAAATATGTTTTTTATTACCTTTTTTCAGCAGAAAAATTTTTAAGTTATACCCTTTTTAACCGTTGATTTTTTGTTTTCCGGTTTGTTTTCTGGAATTGATGAAGGTGGTACTTTGGAACTGCTGTTTGAATTGCGCTTCGGTTGTTTTGAACGTACTTCGATGAGGATGTGAGTTAAGTTTTTGAGTTTTAAAGATGATACCAAAAATGAAGTTGAATTGTAACGATGAATACCAATTTGATGTAGTTGAATTGAAGCTTTTACGTTGGTTTCAGATCAATTTGTGACTGCTCAAGGAGATTTACTTCCAATTGATGACTTCGACGAATTAGTTCATACACAAGCAGGGCAGACACTAATGAATTTACTAGTTTTCAGGCAACACAAGCAGGGTTCCTGAACAACTTAGCAATCGTCGAGTCCTGGAATTTTTCGATACACTTGGCTGGATTATACACAAACGGGGCAAATCCTTTTCAGCAAACGACGAAACTCATTGAACGTTTACAGCATTCAAGGTGGAATTAAATTTTTCGAGAACAAAAAAAATTTTATGACTCGGAAAAGGTTGGAACTAAGTTACCCAACTCAAAATAAAATTACGAAAATATTAAAAACACAATTATTCACTAAAGATTTTTTTTTAAAATTTGACTTAAAAACACAAAGAAAATTCACAAAAGTATAAAAATTTTAAATTAGTATTTTTTTTAAAATCTGTTACAGGTATGAAGACTGTTACCGAGCGATGCTACCATATAGAGGTTGAGGACCGGAGTTGTAACAGAAATGAAAGATTTGAGTGAAGTTACGTCCAAGAAGCGAATGTTTATTTCATAAGTTACATAATTTAAGCAAAGTACATTTTTAGAGTAATGAACGAACGGTAACGGAAATGAACGAGTGAGCGGCGGAAGTGGTATATCAGTGTAGCTGCGAATAGATATAAATAAATGTATTCGATATATGTTCGTGTGTTCGTAGGAGTGAGAGGGGAGAAGGATTGGTGGTCTCAACATAGTTTACCTGATAATTTAACCAAATTTGTCGACTGTTTACTTTTTTATTTTTTTTTCTCTCTCTATAACGGACCAAATCGATTGTTTTTAGCTTGTGTGTGTGTGTGTGTGTGTATGTGTGTGTGTGTGTGTGTGTGTGTGCGCGCGCGCGCGTGTGTGTACGTGTTTGTTTTTAATGGACGCGGTTATTGTGGTGTAAGCTAGTGCTTTCGTCTCATCAAGTAGTTGGGGAAAAGGGAAGAAATGAGGCAAAACGTGAAAACAAAAGAAAAATAAAATCAAGATGTGTTGTGGCAACACGCCGATAAAATATTTTCTCATTACGATGTAGTCTACGGTTATTGTCTAATTAGGTTTTTTATGAAAATACACGTATTAATTTCGATCTTACGAAGCAATCGGGAGGTGGGGGTTTTCTTTCATAAATCATGACCCAAGTAAAATTTTGCCAACAAAAATTGAAATTCACAATACATAGGTAGATCTATACGTACTTGTAATATGTACCCATGTGCCGTTTTTTTGTTCCAAGTCGCGAGCTTCGATGGGAACATTAGCACTAAGCCAAGGACTTTACCTACTGATTTTGGTGCCGATCAATCGGACGTTATTTAATTTAATTTTCAGTTTCGGCGTGAAATGCTCAATTTTAGACCAATAGCTTCTACGAAATTGGTAACAAATATTCGATATAACTTCTTGTAATATGTTAGGTACCAATTTTGTTGGGCATCGGTTGGAAGGTAAGTACCTCCTTAAAGTCAATTTTTGCTTTGATTTTGAAAGAGACGTAATGGTGTTAAACTGTAAAATTTTAGGTCAAAAATTACCAAGTTTAGTACAATAATCGATTAAAGATCTATTACCAACTTTTTAACACTTAATTTTCTACTTTTCAAAAACATACTTTTTTTTAACAATGCTGCTGTTGCGTTAGAGACGTGAAATTCAGCATTCGTAAATGAATTTAAATTTTCAAAAAGTGGCGGAAGGCGCCTACGAAATTCCTTTGAACCGGTGAAAAAATATCCTAGTTACGCCCATATGTTGTGTTTGAGCATAAGTAATGAAGATAGGAAACTTTCTCAACCATATCAACTATCGATAGTATCGATAATTTTTGAATATTGATATCGAAACTTTTCGATATTTACCATCTCTACGCCGGTTAAGAAAACTTCAACTTGGCGGATGATTCGGTAAAATTCTTATGGGACTTTACGCCTGGTAAAGAGAGGCGTAAAGGACATAGATAAGTGGCTGAAACGACGTAAAGTGTTTGCGGAGTAGCCCCCCTGTTCGGAAAATCGGTTGGTATTAACGCCAATGTTCTATCTTCATCGATTCAACAAAACAAATTGCACCGTGTTGAAGCCCCTATGGCTACTGTCAACCACATATTTTTTCGAATGTGATGAAATCAGAAGTGAAAGACGACTTTTCTAAACACGAGAAATAGAAAAAGGATTTACGAAAAATAAATTTGAAGAACAGCGCGCGCTTTTATTAAGCAAATGTGAAACTGTGAGAGATACCGAACGCACTCACGGTAGAGATGTCGCACTCACGGCCTCACTGCCGGAACGTATACGAGAGCTGCAGCGCTGGGACTGCTGGTCCGCCGTGTTTCGTCTTCATTTTGTCGACTTGGAAGATTCGCTTCCCTGGAGGATGTACGAACCCTACGACAGCGTGTTATGAATTCAAGACACGGGAAAACAAGAGCTAAGGTTAGTGCACCAGCGAAGGTACCCAACTCGGCGTAGACGCCGACTTCCATCCTTTTGTGAGGTCAATTCCAACGCACCATTTGCCAGCAAACTGGATAAAAACTGCCCTGCGCCAGCGCCGCCTCGTTTTATTTATTTAATTATTGTTTTGAAAAATTTGCCACTCCCAAAAATTTGTCTTTGTAGGCAATTGCCAATATTTGCCTCTAATGGGAAATTTGGCATCGATGAAAAATTTACGTGATTCTTGGTACCTATCTATTGTTTTGGTTTATTTATTTTTCTTTATGTTTGGCAGAAATGTTCGGTTTGGTGAGCAGACTGAGTCTGCTATACGAAAATCGATGAACAATCATTCCAAGTTTTCAGAATATAGCGTGGTAACATAATGCCGAGAATTTCAAGAAAATCTAATTACCCTCTACCAAATCTGATACTATGGGAGAAAGAGAACTACTCATCGGTGAACCATTTTTTTGTATAAACAGAATTTCGACGTCAGTCTACCTACGGTGGATCAAGTCATCCTGCCTTATGTGCAGCAGCGTGAGCGACGCCTTCACTAGTACCTACTCAAAATTGATGATCCGGCCATCGGCCCAATCTACTGGACACGAATGAGATCACTCGCCGATTAAAAACACTTCACCCTATCTCGTCCGGCTTAATACCCTAATAAGTAAACCGCCTTAATTGTAGCATTCACATTAATAGAACTTTTTTTTAATTTATAGGTATATTTTGTTTAAATTAAACGACACGTCAACTTACTTCCAACTACTTTTTCCCTTATTAAGAAATGTATTTGTAAATGCTCGCAGCAGTTTCAATCCATTATTTAGACCAAAAAAAAAAAAAAAAAAATTCAAATACAGAATAGAAATTTTAGTTTGGGGCAATGCTTTTTAGAATGAAAAGTGGGAAAAATAAAAATGAACGGTGAAAAATGTTTCATTTTGCCCATCAGATTACAACATAGAGGCAAATATTTTAATAAGGAAATAACTATTTTGCAACACCCATCTGAAAAGTACGTTTCTTACACGACCCAATCACTTTCTTGCACGGCTCACTTTTTTGTTCAATATGATCAATTTTTTTTTTTTTTTTTTTTTTGTAAAAAAATACAAAATAATAGTGTAACGGTATAATTGTTACAAAAAGATACACGACACATATTATATTTTCGTATGATATATATTTCATACGTACAAGAAAATATTAAGAGGTATAATGAATTATACAAGAAGAGAATTGGTAAGTAATCAGGCTTAGAACTAAGGGTATGGATTTGAGAGAATTGTACGTTGGTGTTGTGGGAGATATACAACGTGATTAGTCGATAGAATCTACGTAATTCAGAGTAAACCAATATAGAGACATACTTATGACATAAGTGGGTGTAGTTATAATTTTAAGAGGAATTGGGAATAGTGCAGAGTTATATTTTATATTCGTGAAATAAATCACATCATAATGTTTAGTGTGAGAATATTGTATTAGTAGGGTCAAGAGACAGGTCTTGACAGGTTTCATTGACGTAGTCAAGACAGGATGTGAGAATGAAGTTATAGATGAAATGGATTAATCGGGATTATATTAATGGAATACGAGATATATATATATATAGAAAGGATATTAAAATAAGAAGTGATATGGAATTATCATTACATAATATTTTATAAGTATTTTATTATAGGTATTAGACTTGATCAAAAATTGACCTACAATAATTTAATATGGTCGAATACCATATTTGTAGCGAAAAGTTAAAAAAAAATTCTAACCATTTTCGAAAGACAGCACCCTATAGCAAAGATATATTTCAGACCTGTTTGTTTGTGAGACAAGTGCAAAAAGTAGGGGATGTTCCCACTAGTAGCAAAATCACCTACTTTTCGTATTTGTATCACGAGGAACTTTCTTTTTTCCCGCTGAAAATACGAAAGATTGTTTTAAACAAACCAAAACTTTTTACGAAAATCCGCGAAATGATAAGCGCGGGAATAATAATATTTTTTTGTCCGGAATTTCAATACGTTTTTGATAACAGGCTATTCTATTTTGAAAAGTGCGAGACTATGTTCTCTACGAAGAGACTGTTTCGTTTTCCAGTGTGGTCTTATAGAATTACAAAAGAAGTTCAGTTCTCAAAAAGTGTCAATCTTCCAGATCCAACTAGGGGAGAAAGTTCAAATTAAAAGTTCTCTTCTATAAAGATATGATTGTGCTTTTATCACATGCCTGTGTATCACATAAAATTTCCTTCTTATTGAAAAAGCTCTTTTAATTTGAAAAATTAATCTGAAAAAAAAAGAAAACATTAATCTACACAGCAGCCTATATAAGCCTATCTTTCTTCGACACAAGCATATACCGTAGGTCGATGTTTTTATTCGATTTTCAAAGATTATTAAAGGTAAAAAAATTAAATTTTATCTCTCGATTTAGGTTTAATTTAATTTTTCTTATCTTCCTACGTAGGTAGTTAATTTTGTTTTAATTTTCAAATCTTCAGCACATAATGTAGACGTGAGAGAGTCCAGTAGTCCAGCCAACAAAGCGTTTCTAGACAGTCATTTTCAAACAATTTGTTTTTATTTTCTTTAGGAAGGTATTAGTTGAAATGTGATTGGAGATGAATATACTCAATGTCGTCGAATTTACGAGGTAAATAAAGCGTATTACTGAGTATACCAAAATGTGTCCCTTGTTTCGGTTTTTCGCAAATACCTCGAGAACGGCCGATTGTAGGCTAAAAAAGGAAAAATGGTGATTTATAAAAACAAAGCCGACAGAATTTTGTTCGAGAACATTTTAATAATTTTTTTCGTATTTTTCGTAGTTTTCATAAAATTTTCCTGTCAAAATCGTTCTTTTTTTCAACAAAATAGCAAGAAACAGCGTGATGCCTACTAAAAAGCCCAACGGGTGGGTTTCTCAAAAACTATAAAAAATATGAAAAAATAAATTAAAATATTCCGGTGGGAAATTCTATCGGCTATATTTTTGTAAATTACTACGAAATGAAATTATGCTTTACACATTTTGACCAAAATTTTCTCAATTTAATAAGGCAATGTCAACTTCAAACTGATTTTCAATCAAAACACTGATTCAAAACCAACATAGGTAATCCAAAATAAAATGTTACGAATTTTCATAAAAGGGACTAGCTTATAAACTACAAAATTTATATACCTTATTTGTAGGAGCCAAACTGTAATGTTTTCATAATTAACTGAATAATAATTAGCCAAGGGATATTTTTTGTGCGATAATTCTATTAATGTGATGCGAGTGCTAACAAAATTTTTTTTTTTACATCAAAAGAACTATCGACCTCACCTCCCCTTCCCTCACCTCCTCTCACCTCACCTCAGAGCCGTACGCAAGATTCACCTCCGAAGGGCGTTTTACAAATTTATCAAACGATTTCGGGAGCGAAGTTACCGGAAAAAGTTTTTGGTTGATTTTTTTGTTCTACAACATTCATATGGGTACTTATTAGCGTTTCTTTCTCTTTTTTCCATTCTTTTTCATTTGACCTGAGTGACCTGAGTGACCTGAGTGACCCGAGTGGTTTCGACCCAAAACCGCCGGTGCGTAGGTCTCACTTCACCACCCGCTGTGAGACAAAGACATCGAGAAACGCATTTTTTCTATAAAAAAATAGAGAAACCTAACCTCATCTCACCTTCCAGCTGCCACCGTCGATTATTGCAACTGAACTGTAGTTAAATTTAAATTGCGGGTACTACTTTGTATATTTTTGAAAACAAATTAGATAATCAGTGGTTTGTTTAGTAGAGTCAGATCAGACATTATTTGCGGTTCTGAAAGGCATTTCTTCGCGATCGTAAATCATTTCGCAACTACCCACAGATAAACGAAAAATTATTATAGCTTTCTATTTCATCCCCATCCCGCCGACCGTTTATCATTATTTGGGTCATATTTCATAAAGCCCAAAAGTGTTTCTATTCGGTATTTTATTGAAAACCGTTCGCATTGTAGAATGCAGTAAAATAAAAACCAGTGGCAAGTGGCACCGCGCTTCAAAGTTGCGCTGAAAACGGCGTCGATATTTAACATACTTGGGTAGGTGTGCTTCGTGAATTTTGATTTTGGGGTACTTATTTGCCTGAGTAGGTGCACGAAAATTTTAGTCGAAATTCCGCCTGTTGCGCGTTTATTTGGGCCGTTAATTTCGGAGTTTATACCGTCTTATCTTTCGAAAGGCCGCTGCTATATGCGTATTTAGAAAAGACGAAGTCCGTCCGGAAAAATGTGACCCGCCAGTTTCGAATTAATTTTTTCTCGTTCTAGCCGGCGATGGCGTAGGTATTTAGCGCTGAATTTGCGTCACGTTGCGGCCTAAATCTTCGAACTGACACGTAAAGGTCTGCCCCTAGGCCGAGATATCGGTGGACGTTGGACAGTTTCGAATTGCGAGCCGAAGATGGTGCGCATAATTTGGGCGGTGAATCGCTTCAGCCCCAGACCCTCCTCCCGAAGTGGCGATGTTCGTAGCTGACCGTCGATAAAATTAGGCCGAGTGCGGCAAAGGCGACGCAGACAAGCCCCTCGGATTCGACTCGTGTGGTATTTTGTGAGCGTCGATGCTGATCGTCGTTCAACGCGCGTCTGTGGGGCCGAGGCCTCGTGCGGAGGTGTCGCCGACAAAACTCACGTCAGCTTCTTCACCCACAAATTTTCCATTTCTGCACTTGCCGTCTTCAAACGATAAGATTTAGTGTCCGCGTGGCGTAGTGATTAGGCGGATGCTCGACTACATATTTTACGCGATCGAATTGAAAGGTTGCGAGTTCGAGACCGGTTGCGTTCGGTTCTGTTAGTGCTGCAGCAGCATAGACAGTAGGTATGTGATAAGAAGATTCGGGCCCGCAGACCATCGACTACCGCATTCTGACCACCCCCCTCCTCAATGCGACATCGATATATTCTCCAGACGCTGCGCTGGATAAAATAAAGAAGGAGCCGAAACGCCGACAAATAAATGCGCCTAAAATAAATAAATAAACGAACACGTAGGTATTTTCCTACATCTAATCGTAGATAAATAAACAAATTAATAAATATGTACGTATTAAGTATTATAAAACGCAGGTACGAAGGTGTGAAAACTGTCAGAAACACTGTTACTTCTGACTGCACCAACGCTGGACGAATTTGTATGACATTCACCAGAAGTAGGTACTCGCGTTATCCTAAGGAAGATTCAAAGCCATCGTAGAAGTCTGAAGCCCATCCGGAGGCAAAGTAGCGAATTTTTATTGTCTGAAAACAGAAAACGCGCAAAACATTTCTTCAAAATTGAAACAAACGAAACCGAGTAAAAAGTATAATTTTATCATTGAAATAGTATTTTTCGCGTACGATATTTTTTGCAACGAACTTATCGAAAAGAGGTTTATTATATATATTACTTATATTCGATTAATACGTCAACTTCTTTTATTAGAAAAATTTTATAGGCACGTCGTAAATATAATTATACAATTACGACCAGGTGAACTCGGTTATTTATAAGCGCTACTGCGTAAAACGGCCTTTCTTCACACTGATATTTCGCCACTTGCATACGTGTGAACGGTGCCGTGAAGAAACGAACATGAAGACGGATGAAAAGAAACTACGTTTCTACGCTAATGAAGAAATTAAAATCATTTTCGACAGTTCTAAAATTCGAATTGATTTGGAAGTCTCCCACATTGCTCAACAAAATCGATTCAATAATAACCTCTTTTTGGTGTATGAGTTGCACAAAAACTTCCCCACTCTCTTCTCTGGTTTCTTTCTTTTTTCCTCATCTAATGGTTGACGAGGCAAATAATATTATTCTCTCTCACTCCGTTTTGTTTTTCTTTCATAGGTTTCATTTGGGTGTACAAAAAAATAATTTATGATAATTTTCTGCGATCTTGAGGAGTGATACATCGTAGAGTACGTTTTCAGAGATATTGAATCCAAATTTCAGTCCAGTTTTGGATTTGATCGATTGTTGGACCATATTGGGGATCACTATAATATGTTTTTCGAGGCACTGAATCAAAACTTCCAACCAAATGTTTGATCTGATCAATTTTTGGACTGATTGTACCATAAGGGGGGGAGGCCTCGAGACAATTTTTCATTATACATATTATAGAGTGATACATCGTGCGAATGTTTTATGAGGCACTAAATTCAAATTCGTGGTCGAGGGGTGCTGTGAGGCCGCTTTATTGAGAACACTTCGGTAATAAATATAGTCCACCAAATTTTATTTGGTCGAACATATTTCTACACATTCGTTTCATTTTGTTTTCCATAAAAATTACCACATTCCATCGACTCTTCTTCTTTAGCTGTAAATTATAACCGTAATTTACGGTGAATTTCGCAATTTTCGTATGTAAATTCTCGGAGGAAGGGTACACGTCGAGAAGAGAGGTACCTACAACTCCGGTAATCTACCACTTCTTTTTGGCACTACAGATTCTTCACTTTTTTCAGGGGAGGGGGCACTTTTTCATCAATTTTTTGTTGAAGAAAATCACTGCGGGTCAAAAAGTGTAGCCGACTATCGACGAAGGAGTGGGCGTACGCAGTCCGAGGCATGGCGCCTGCAGAGCGGACGACAGTTCCAAGTCTTTGGTCGCAATATTAAGATTAAGGGTGCAACTGACGCGCAAAAATGTAGCATTTACGAATATCGGAATGAAAAGTGTAGAAAATTGACAACTGAAATTCACTTTTCGACTCGGACCCTCGGCACTGGCGTTGCTTTCTCTTTCGCTAACGAGCGGTGGACGACGTTGCATACGCGAACTCGTATCGCGCGGTGTTTTTGTGAGATCTTTTCGGGAGCTATGCACCCCCTTTCGTGCCGCGCCAAAAGCCAAACGTATACGATACCGTATTTCATTCGTGGTCGTAGGTATACTATTGTCGATAAATTAATACGAAACGATTTTACGCCCTCGAAACCGTATTTTTTCGACGCAGAAAAAAAAACGAGTTTGCTAAGGGGTCGAAGGTTGTATGGGAGGGGGGAGGCAGCTCGCTTCAAACTATATTTTTCACCGCAGTCGAGTTAGCGAAAAATATTGTTTACCTTATACTTCTCTACGAGCGAAGATATAATGTTGATTTTTGGTAGATAAAACGTCGAAAGTAATAAAAACCCCTTTTCTCAGTTTTCTTCCTCTTTTAAAGGAGGGAAAAAAAAAGAGAAATAGAAAGAAAGTGAGTATGTGTTGTGAGAGAGAGAGAGAGAGAGAGAGAGAAAAAGAAAAAAGGTTTCCAGTCGAGTTTTCCTTCGTAATACATCAGCAGGTTGTTGAGAGTAAACCTACTAACTTATGGATACTGATGACTCGACTAAATGAGGCACCTACTTCACCGGCTCGTTCTCTCGTTCGTCTTTATATTTCAACCGTTTTCCACTTTATATACGCCCTCTCTTTTTACTTCTTTTTTTTTTTTTTTTCATTTTTCTGCTTCCTTTTTCACTTCTGTCGACTCCCCGCACCTCCACACCGGCCGCGACTTCGTCCTAAAGTAACGCAATAGAGACGATCATTTTTCAAAAATGTTGAAAAAAGTACTTCGAGTTTATCTAAAAATATGACAAGCGCAAACTTTTCCGAGAAGAAAACTTTAATAGATCATCGAGCTTCGCTCTATTTCGCTCGGCGAAGATTCGTTATCCGACTTTTTTTATACGCTGCTGCTGCCGCATGCTGTGGCTTGTAAAGCGCTTGGGAAACTCGTAACAATTTGACGTTATAATTTTCTTTGATCCAAGTGCCCTCTCTTTCTTCTGTTTGAAAGGGCGAGAACCACTGGAGGGAATTTCGCCGGAGTGCGTGTGTGCGTACATGTGCGTGCGCGCGCGCGCGTGTGTGCGTGTGTGTGTGTGTGTGTGTGTGTGTGTGTGTGACGTGACGTCGTAGACGCAAATAATTTCCTTTGTTTCGTTACCAAGTGCGTGAGACAGTATAAACAATTGCTCGCAAATAAATAGAAATCGTCGTCTTCACGTAGGTATCCGAAGCTAAAGCGAATGGTCGACTGAGGCTGCAACAACACTTTTGGGCTGGTCTTCGACGAAAAGTATGAAACCATAGATAAGTACGTACATTAATCGGGCACCGAAGGCACATCTATTAATAGGTGCTCGCGTACCTACCTACCTACTTAGGTAGGTAGCTACTTTCCATACCTGCCAACAGGCGAGGCTAAATACTACCACGAACCAAACGATAAGCACGAATACGGTAGTCGATGTCGAGTGAATAACAAACGAGCGAATCGAAAAATTGGTGAGTAAGCCTGCTGCTCCGATGATGGCCCGCCTTTAAGGCCGTCGACATATCGTCGACTCGCGTACGTGGCTGCTCGTATGTGGGTCAGCGAGTGAGCGAGTGAGCGAGTGAGCGAGTGAGCGAGTGAGGTGAGCGAGTGACGAGTATACATACACGTATTTGAAAAACAGAAAACAGACGTACCTAATGGTAATCTGTAGATACCTTCTTACTTCTACCATACGTACGCAAATAAAATTGAAGCGTGTGTAGGCTACTCCAAAATATTTACCTCTTTCTAAGCATTTGACCATTTTCTCGATAAATGAGCCGAAAATACAGTTTTTAGAATTTTTCTCTGTCTGTTCGTTCGAGCCCTTTCAAGTCACAAACTGCTCCGATTAGTCTGTACGAGAACCGCACGGCTGATAGGTACATTACGTCGCTGGTCCCAACGTAGGTTTTGTTTCACTTTGTTTAGGTGCTCAGGTGGCACCGAAGCTACCAGATACAGTCTGAGAAAAATAGAGAAAAATCCCAACGTACGTTTTACACAAACTGAATTAACAGTAATTAATACTTGGCAGCGTTAGCAGCACCCATTCACAGAACAACTTTCCGATAACACCGTTGCTCATATAGGACCCAACAAAACATTACCAATGTTTTCAAATGACTTAGTATTCCAAAATTTTCAACTTATGCTCGACGTATACACCTGTTATATATTACGTAGGTACATATGCATCAAAATTCAGAATTCCTTCAAAAGGAGTTTTTCCAAAACTTTGATGAAATGACAAAAGGATTCAAACTGATGAAATATTCACGTTACATTGTGTCCGTACGCACGTGCGAATCTGATAGAAGTTTATTGCCTATCGGTTTAGTAGTCTCCGAGAATAATGTAAATGAATAATGAAAAACTCCAGCGCAGTAAGTATCGCTGGGAAAAGTAAGTTTTCGGGAAATAGAATTATGGACATTGATGGTCACATTAATTGTCTGTAAGTTTATATGCGTTGACGGTACGTTATGATTGTACTAAAATGTGATAGCCGCTGACAAAATATTAGATAATGTAAAATTTAAAAGCATTATTTCCTGAAATGAAAAATTAAAACTACGGTAAATAATCGTATAATATCAAATAAAACCGAGGAAAGATAATAAAGTTATGAAAAAAAAAAAAAGAAATATGAAAAAAAAGATTTACCGGGTCGATCCGCATCAAAATTGGTAGCATGCTACAATAAATTATAGCGAATATATGTTTCAAATTTCGCTCATATGATTCCAAAATTCCGCATTTTATGACCAATATAAATTGGAAGCGTACAACAAATCAAAATAAACATTTGCTCCGAATTTCGTGGCTATTGATGCAGAATTAAGCATTTTATGACCAAAATAAAAACAAAAATGGTGTTACCGGAAGTACCGTCTGGTCGATCCGCACCAAAATTGACAGGTCTGATCCTTGGCTAAGTACGAATAATCGTAATAAACTTCGTGATTATCGGACAAAAATTGTGACCTGTAACGTGGGAACAAGAAATTGACTTACATATGTCTATCTGTCTATCTATCTATCTATCTATCTATCTATCAGTCTATCAATCTATCAATCATCTATCTATCTATTATCTATCTATTATCTATCTATCTATCTATCTATCTATCTATCTATCTATCTATCTATCTATCTATCTATCTATCTAGTATCTATCTATCTATCTATCTATCTATCTATCTATCTATCTGTTCTGTCTATCAATCTATCTATCTATCTATCTATCTATCTATCTATCTATCTATCTATCTATCTATCTATCTATCTATCTATCTATCTGTCTGTCTATCTATCTATCTGTCTGTCTATCAATCTATCTATCTATTTATCTATCTATCTATCTATCTATCAATCT
Source organism: Ericerus pela (assembly GCA_011428145.1). Lineage (NCBI taxonomy): Eukaryota > Metazoa > Arthropoda > Insecta > Hemiptera > Coccidae > Ericerus > Ericerus pela. The sequence continues at coordinate 343,274 of WOFM01000108.1, read as the reverse complement.
ATCAATCTATCAATCAATCTATCTATCTATCTATCTATCTATCTATCTATCTATCTATCTATCTATCTATCTATCTATCTATCTATCTATCTATCTATCTATCAATCTATCTATCAATCTATCTATCTATCTCTATATATATATATATATGAATTTGAGTTATTGGTGCCAAAATTTTCCTTCGGTCATGAAACGAAAAACGTATCCCCAAATCCTGGGGGCTAATACCGCCCCAAGTTTAAGAAGTAGATTTTCTAAAGAAACCTACTTAAAAATTGTTGGACAAAGCAGTCACCGGCGTTGCTTGAAGTATCTTATTCGTATTTACGGAGCAAGGTGTTATGAGTGTCTTTTCTGTATTGCATTTTCTAATTTCGGTTTTAGGTTTTTAGGTTTTTAGGTTTTTTTATTTTTATTTTAGATGAAAATTGGTGAACTGGGTTTTCTAGCCAAGTATTGTTGCGCTAGAATTTCTGTCTTCAAAATTAAGTAATATGTCGTCGGTTATGATGTTTTTGCTGCTGTGCTGATATTTTCAGTTCATTTTTAAAATGAATTACTCATTAGGCCCATCGTGATCCCAAAAAGCGTTAAGATGATTTTTTCTTAAAAAATTGAGTGATGCATCGTTGATTATGTTTTTTTAGGCTCTGTGATCAAATTTCGGTTCATTTTTTGATTGAACGACTCATCGGACACCCTGTAATTTTGAATGGGTTGGTGGAGCAAACTTTTTAAAACATATTTTATTGCGTGATACATTTTTCGATATGTTTACTGAAGAGCAAAGTTTCACTTCTCACTTGACTGATGTGTCCCAGGTACATTTTTTTGGGATAGGTCATTCGGGGTAACCAACTACGCTTCAGTTGTGGTTCTGGGGTTCCCTTACGACCCACAAATCCTATCTAATTTTGACTGATACGAAAACGAGGCTGGAGCGCTGCCACGTCGCGCTGCTATGTCGGTTTAATTTTAAAGAAGAGGGATAACGAATAGTTTCGATTTCATTTCCTTTTCTTTTAGATCTGTACTGTTAGCAAGTTTTCAAGAGAAATCTACTCAGTTACACTTTTTTAGGCCTACTTTTTTTTTTTTTTTATATTCATTCTAAAATTTCCAACAAAATTTTAATATAAGAGTAAACATAATTACATTATTTAAAAAACGTTTCTTGGTTTATTACGATTTTTGCAAAAATAAAACCATTTGGCGACGTCTTGTTATTTTTTTCTCAAATTAACTGTAATATTCGCAGTCGAAAATTTTAAAACCGCTTGCAAGTGGTCCAGTGACAGAATCGATCGGTTCTTCGATCGGTGACGGATGGAGGCGCCACGTCTCTCGGCAGTTGTCGCCAATCGATTCGTTTGGATGGCGTTTGAAGAATGTCATAAACGGAGTGCGCGAGTTGAGCGGCGCGACGCGATCAAATTGCGCAAGTAAATTTACTCCGTAAACCGTCCGGAGTAGGCAACCGCTCGATCGCGTCGCTGGTCCAGCCGCGAGAGACGCGTGAGAAGAGCGGAGAGCCGGACAGTGCGCAGCGCAAATAACGATCAGGCCTATACGTCCGTCGTAATACGCATGCAGCCGGAGGTTTGGTGACCCACGACCGGCAGTGCGGCTGCCTGTTAGCCACTGCGACGCCGGTGCCGCGTTCCATTCGACGCTCGCCTTTCGGTGTACGTCGTCGCAATTGCGCCTCTCCCTTCTGCCGCATCGTCGCCTTCCACTGAAACCAAATAAAAACAAAACGGTCAAAGTAAGAGACGGGTCGGACTCGTTTTGAAAACGCAATAGTTGTTCAAAAAAAGGCGAAAAGATGTTCGACCTTCCTTCGGAACCGCTCAAAGTTGGTACCTACGTAGTTTCATTATTTATGTGAATTTTTTTTTTACGCATTTTTCACTCGACGGAAGTTAGCGGTTTAATTGTTGCAGGAAGAAAATGAAAACCTGCTGAAAGGTTGCTCCCGATATGGCAGTTCCGAGGTACCTATTCTTAACCGACTTCAAAAAAAGTACGACGCTATCAATTTGACGCATGCCTAACAAAACTTTTGCAGGCCATTGTTTGTGATCTTTGAAAGACTGGGTGCGCGCGCTGACCAATAGACTTAATACAGCATAAGGTCTTACGACATTCTGCGTATCCAGTTGTCTACGTTTGGTATCATTCCTAAAGATGTTAGAAAACATTCTGTAAAGTATCAGTACTTAGTTGGAGAATTAGGCCCGAATTCCAGAACCAGTCCGGCAGACAGTATTTATCTGTGGCGTAATTGGTTTGCAAAAAATTCTGAAATGCGTATCAGCTTATCACTTAGCTACCATTAAGAAAAGTAACAGACGCTGAACTACTTGTAACGTAATTAAGTACTAAACTTTTTTGAAACGATTACTTTGCAATAAAAAAGGGGCAGAAAGAATAAAAAATTTATGAAGAATTACCAAATAGTTATATGAAAAAAAAAAAAAATTAGTACTATTCGGCTCAATTATTAAGTTGGCCTATGGTATATAAATAAAAGCCGCAATAATAAAGTTAAGTATACGTAATTTGTATAATAATATGCCTGTTTGGGTAACTTTTCCGAAATTCGCTACTCTCCGAGTGAAGTGGAAGGATTAATAAAAAAAATAAAAAATAATAATAGGTATAATCTTTACTTATCTTTACTTGCCTACTTGGATTAAAATTTTGAAAGTGCATTCGCATGTTTGGGACTCATTAACGTCGTACCAGCAGCCACAATTGAATTGAAATTTGACACAAAGGAAGTTCGCGTGTCCAATTGAAAAACGGGCTAATTTTCATCTCGCAAACTCGAACGGTTCTTCGACAGTAAATGAAAATACGATGTCTGTGTATTTTACACGTTTACGTGCGTCTGTGTGCGTGTGATACGTTCGCACAACATTTCACGTTTTCACCCAACGTTCCACATGACTGTGGTCCCTGTTCTTACTTCACTCAAATGCGCGTGTTCTTGCGTGCTCTTGTTGAGCCCTTTCAGTGGCTCTGAGACTATAAAAAATGGATTAAGAAAATGTTTCGAGATATTATCGGGTGATACGTTGCAGTCCTACACATATTTTGGGCCGTTGAATTCAAATTTTGGCGAGAAAACTTTTTCACCTTATACGATTTATTGGGCGATATTATGGTATCGGATACGTTTTTTCCGATGCCGAGTTTGAATTTCAGGTAGAATTTTGGATTAAATCCACTGTTGGTCTTATTGGAATGATAAAAATGGTCGAAGTAGTTTTTTCTTATATTATCCGCAGATATATGGTAAAGTTTGTTGTTCGGAGAGCTGAGTCTAAATTTTTGCTCCAACTATCGATTAACGCGATTGTCGTACTCTCCGATACGTCATGCGATATTGTATTGTTTGAGGCTTTGAGCTCAAATTTCCCCTCCATTTTGGAATGCATCAATTGTTGGACGGTTCGGTTCGATAAAATTATTTAGTAGTTTGTCACGTGATAAACACCAGTAAGAGGTATTATATGCTTTTGCTGGCGCTAGATTCACATTTCTAGTCTAACTTCGGATCGAATCGATCGTTGTCCAACATTTATTTAGGATCAAATAAATGGGAGATGGGGGGGGGGGAGCAAACACAGAGAAAACGGTCGTCACAACGCTCGCAATGCATAATATAAGAACGTAGGTAGGCGGTGTATATACGTAATGGGTGAGGGTGAGATGAGAAAGATATGGCTCGGTAATATGGCCGAGTAATTCGTAGCCGCAGGTAATTCGGATACGCGGGTTTAATCCATTAGGCGTGAAAGATGCGGCGTTAACGAAAAGTGCAGGAAAATAATGGGTACACCTAACGTATAGGTGGGGCAGCCCTATCTGGTGTATGAAAAAAAGAAAAGGATTGGTGGACGTATGGTCAGAAAATACGGGAAACGTACTTCGATCGGAAGCGAATAATATGCGAGAAGTGGACGAGATACATAGCCGGTGGTCGAAGGTACGCCCACACAGGTGTGGTACGTATGCGAACAGCATGGCGTGAACATGTGTGAGTAAATGTGATGGGATATGCGGATGGTTCCTTATTACTTAGAAATAATACGACGAACGTACCTTTTCCTTTCATCGTTATTCAAAGTTTAGGGAATTTGAAAGCATTTTCCGCCGAAAACGATATTCTGAAACGCTCTTCGCAGCTTTTACCCTTTTGCGCGAGGGGCACGGTCGATGATTCACCCCCAGGACCTCCGTCCCCCTTATATGTACATATACGTCCTTGTCAGAAAAAAAAAAAACAATAAAATAATTTTTATCAAAAAGAATTAAAGGTACCCACCAACGTAATAATTATAACCGTGGACACCCGGTATCGGCATAAGGCATAAACGTATGCAAATTATAATCAATACCTGGTTCACCGAGCCCTGCTCGGATGTGGAGAATAGAAAAAATTATGTTAACTTAAATCAAGCTGAAGACTTTCAGCGAGATATTCGTTAGATAGGTATACGATATCCTTCAGTATTATCGTATAGGTATCTCGATAATTAAGATCGCGATATTTAACTCGTTACTTCATCGAGTCATAAATCACAATAATCGTAAGTACGCAGCTTAGGCTCAGCAAAAGTCGCTAATAAAACTTTTCTTATTCGTTACTTTTAGGGTTCATCAATTATTCATCGTTCGTCGTGATCACTCGCTGCCGATGAATCGATTAGGATGCTCATATCTGCGTTCAACGAAATTTCTCAAATTTGGGACCCGTCCAGATTATTTTTTCACACTCGAAAAACCCCATCCCGTTGTTTTCAGCAACTTTGTTGGTCCAGTTCTTCAGAACGTGGCTACTATTTTCCACATAGGTATTTTGCCAAGTAGCCGTGAAGCATTGCAGAGTATTATTTCTCCCGAAACTCGGGTGACTGGTACGGATGGGTCGGACACAACCATCACAAATCTGCAGCTCTCACGTTCACCTGCGGCCAGTTCAAGGACAACAATACCGTCCTTTACCTACCGCCTACTTATATTCGAGTCAATTTCTAAATTTGGTTCAGCACTCCGGCGCCGTCCGGCTTCTTGCCCGGACAAAATTTAGAATCAGCTAAACTATTTTGCCGACAAAAATATGTATCTGCTGAAAATTTCAGCCCACGGTACGCAGACTCGAATCTCATTTGTTCTGTTTTGCAACCGCCTGACTTTTTTTTCGTAATAGGCGATGCTACGCATCTTTCCCATTCCTTAAAAGAAGCTGAAAAGGGGTACTCGAGAAACTTTTCCCAATATTTGCAGTGTGCCAACGATGGTGTTTGTGTGGGGCTTCATTTCAATTTTCGTCTCGGTCAACGAGACAAATCAGCGCAGGAAAGCCACAAAAGAATCAAATTCGCACACTTATTCGGTTCGAAAGACGACTTTGACGCTAAAATGGATTACACCGTTTTCTCAATCGTTTTATGCAACTTCCCAGCCCCGATCGTCGCCTGTAAATTTTAGATCAATTTTTATTCCAAAAATTTTGTAACTTATGCAGGCTTGGATTTCAGATCCAAAAGTGGAAAATATTTCGAAAAATATTTTAGTTTTATAAATACATTCAACGAGAAACTACGAGTAGGCTCACCAAATAACCATTTTCGAGCCGTTAATTCGCGTCCCCTCCAACGAACAAAAGTGAAGGAAACGATCGAAAAAAATGTACGATGAGAAAAACAAATTTTCTACTCAAAGTACCTACCTACGTATATTATGAGCAGTAGGCTACCCATTTTACAGCCTATTGTTTATCGCTAGAGTGTGATATAGTTTTTACATAATAGAAATACCTATAGGGTGAAAATCGATATTTCGACTATTAATTAGACGAGTCGAAGATGAACCGATGGATTGGCTTTACCACAGTTCAGGTTTGAAGATAATATGCGCGTAAAAATTCGCACCCATATTACGTATTTCGTCCAGTTGTACGAACCGACGAAAGAGCGATGGTTCAATCTAATTTATGGTGATTTGTTTTACAAATTAGGAAATTAACTTATCGAGAAAACGCAATTAAGTTTCATCTGGTACCCACCACCCGATATTCTGTCGCCATCTAGATGTATGTACTTGGACTAATCGATGAATTACAAAATTTTCTGCGATAGAAATGTCACACAATCGGGTCATCAGGGAGGTAAAAAGATTCTAAAAATGAAAACAAGTACGTTGATAATAATAACCCGAGTAGGATTTTAGGACGGGGTGCACGTATTTACCCTCTTCTTGGACAAAAAAATAAAATAAAATAAAAGTCTCTTTTTTGGTCAAAAATGAGCACTTTAGGTACTTGTGGAATACTTTGTCGTGAGGAAGTATTCTCACCAGAAGGTAAATTCTACAGAATTAATTGCGTGTTCTGCCACTTCATACCGTAGGTATGGGAGAGCCAAATCGTCGGCAAACACTGGAGATTTTAGAGTCGGTTTTGAGAGTTTATATATAGGATTTGGAACACGCACACAGACACACACATGTACATATATATATATATGTATATGTGTTTGTAGAAATCACGTCATTTCTTATTCATTGCTAAAGCAACCGATAAGAAATGACATAATGGGTTCGTGTACCAGTCGGAGACATTACCGAGATCCTTATCTTCATTTTGTCATCGGCCGAACATTGCATCTTACTTGCCTGTGTGTGCAAGTAATAGCATACGAACAAACAGTGTATATACAGTTGAATATAATACGCCTGATGAGTAATGACGTGTGTACAAGATGTATAGTCCCCACAGTACTCTTTTTTTGTTTTTCCCGTAGGGCAGAGTTTGGCTGCCATCTAATGAGCAAACGCATCAAACATGGCAGGCTAAAAGCACAAATTTTTTAAAAACAAAATTAAGTTACCAAAAGTGTGAAGATTTTTAATTTTAAAACAGTGCGTGAACGCAGGAACATCGCAGAGAAAATTTTTGTAGTACAACGCCAGCTGACCCTTCCGTCTTTCATTTCTCGAGTTTTGAGAAACAAAAACTGTTTACTATAAGATGGTCCAAACAAAATTTATGAAAATTGGCAGATAACAATTTCAACCTGAACCCGCGTGTCGTAATAAAGCCTGATTCTCTAAATTTTATCCATGTATTAAAAAATAAACTACTCGACCTTCTTTGACCAAAAAATTATTGGTTTGGTAAACTTTTTGTATTTTATCGAGTGAAACATCGTGTGACAGCCTACTTATCAACAAATATTTCTCACCCGGTAACTGACGAATATACGAGAATATATTTTTTATCAAAATATTTTTTTTCACTTTTTTCTTACTCTTCATCTTAAATTAACAGATACTGTAAATGTAGGTAAATGTTTAAAAAAATATATATAAAAAAAGTTTTAAAATCTTTTTTTTTTTTTTTTTTTTTTTTTGTTACTGTCACATACGGTTTTGGCGCCAGAAAAATCTGTACACCTTGTTTTGAGATATAAAAGAAAAAAGGTAGAAAATCAAATTGCATAAAATCCTATTTAAATTTTCAAATCTGTTTAATTCTGCAAAAAAAGACGTGGCTAATACCAAAAAAGAAGATATTAATTCTTAAGCCAATTGCAGACCCAACATTCGGCTAACTCTCCGGACGGCTTTAAAATTATTCCTAGTCGTGGGCTTAGCTTACGCAGACAGACGGACGGATGGACGGACGGAGGGACGGTGTGGGTTTCAGAGTTTCGATCCTTAGCTTCTGCGAGCGCCGCATTGGTAACTGCACAGACGCACGTACACACGGTGCCTTGGTCACGCAACAAGTGCGAGGCATGCAACACCAAGACGAACTCCATTCGTGGCGAACAGTTTTTGCTGGGGTTGCGTGCCAAGTCGCGTACGAGCAACTGAATTAGCGAATTTGGTTCTTCTGATTTTAGGGGCGACGAGCAACGCTGTGTTTCGGGACACCGGAAGTGCGATTGCGTTCGCACTGACTCGCCTATTCGACAGCGTCTGGAAGCGAGACCGCGTCCGCGCCATAATTACGACCTTATCGTCGATATTTCATGTAATGGACGTCAATTTCCGTCCAACCGAAGACCGGTGATGATGTTGCAAACGAATTTGCATAGATAAGACAACTACGACGGCGACGGCGACGACGACGACGACGACGGCGACGACGACGACGACGACGACGACGACTTTGATAAAACGTTGGAAAGAAGCGACAGATAGTGGGTAGGCGGGGTGCGACTGAAGCCGCGGCTGGGGACGGGGGCTGATGGCGGGGAAGAAAAGGGTACGGTGGAAATAACAGCAGTTGGAGATGACACCGCTTTAACGGTGCACTCCTTTAGTCTTTCGCCTTGTTATATTTGTTACGTTCCGAATACCATTAACATAAATTATACGACGACGGAATATACACATGCAGCGCACCATACGCACACACAATCGACGACGCTAAAAAAAAAAACCAAAAAAAAAGAAACAAAAAAACCAAAAAAAAAAAACAAACAAAACGAAAAAAAAAAGAAAAAAAAATGTAACTTTCAACTGTTTCGTGGCAAGTTCACCCGCTTTAGCCAGCGGATTGTATGCGTCGAACGTGTATACCCTCTCCCACATTTATTTTTTCCCTCCTCCCTCCCCCTCCCGCCGCTCGTCATTTACCACTCTATTTTCTTTTTCCTTCTTTTACCCCTCGTTTTTATTCCTCACCTTTTGTTTCAGTCTGTTGTTTGCGCATACGATAAAAATTTTTGTTTTACAACCATCACGTATGCTAATATTGTGTGCCGCGCAGCGGAAAGTTTTAATTTTTTTTTCTTTTTTTGTTTCTGGTTTTGTTTTTTCGCCTCGCACTTTCAATGGCGTTGTAACTTGTAAGTGGGGACGATACGATACGATACGATACGATACGATACGATACGATACGGACCGGAAATGTGTACCTGTTGGTGTCGAAATCAGGTGTCCAAACAAACGGATATTTGGCGTAGTATCTTGTGTAGAGATACCTACCTACCTACCTACTCGTCGTATCCGCATTTATTGGTCGATGGGTACCCATATGGTACTTGCGAAGCCGTATAGGTAATGGGTACCACTCGACTCCCCTCGAACAACGTGCAACGTTGCCTGTTTATAGGTGCCTACCTACCTTCTCCCTACGTAATATACTCAAAATATTATTAAACGCAATCGCCCTCTCTTCAAAGGTCATCCAAAATGGCTGGCGAATAAATCGCAGACTGCGAAAAGAAGAAAAGTGAAAGGGGCACGCAAAAGTCGACGAGTTAATTGTTTTTTTTCTGTTTTGTGACGCAAAATTGGCCGATACTATTGACGCGCTGACTGCACCAACCCTGCGGCCAATTGGCAAAGTCGAAAACGATTTTCTCGAATGGATGCCGTCTGCGGAGCCACTGAGCTCGGCACATACGGCTCGTCGCTCGTCGCTCGTCGCTCGTCGCTCGTCGCTCGTCGCTCGTCGCTCGTCGCTCGTCGCTCGCCACACCGTCCATCCGGCTGGCAACTTGAACCACAGTCAAACTCGGTCGCCGGTGCGCCTCTCGCCCCCAAATGGGCTTCCCATAGGCTGACATAACTATGCAGGCACGGTGAGACATTGACTGCGGCAGGTACAGAGGCACCATTCGAGCTGTAGCCAACCCACCACATTATTCGGCGTTGTTCGCCGTATTTACACCGATTCGGTGTCAATATACCTGCGCCGTCCTGCGATTCTCTTCCACGATCTGCATTATTAGCCAACGCTACCTACAGCCATAGGCCCGTCTGCGTACGTAGCGTGTGCTACGCACCGAGGTCTCCGTTCTCTGGTTCCCATTTTCTTCACAGCGCACTGTGGACCACGGTTGGCCTCGTACCTGTCGGACGCAGAGCATCCAGCATCCATTTGACTGACTAATCGACTCAAATGAGTGGCCAACTCGCCTTCCCACCCCTCGAAATACCAGCAGATGAGATAAAAATGCGCGCCCAAGTCCAGTCCTGGGTACCAACAATATACGTCTATCCACGAACGTGCCCGTCCATTGGTCCCGCTGTGCATCAATATGGACCGAACAAATCAAACATGTCGAACAAATTGAACGAGTCAAACGAATCAAACGAGTCGAACGAATCAAACGAGTCGAACAAATCAAACAAGTCGAACGAGTCGAACGTGTGAGACGACAGATGAGTTTCACAGATCAAAGGGGTCGAATGAACTGCCACTCGCGAACGAATCGTGCTTGACGCATTTGACTTGCCAGGCAGCACGTACTGAGACGCATTTCACACAATCCCATTCACAACCCATCGCATCCCGCATCAGCTACCAGCACCGGCAGTACTGCACCATTCGTTCACAACCAAATTGCCATGTGAATTTGGTTTTCTGTCAGCACCATGCGAACAAAATAATGCACCGTGAAACAGACCTACGATAGCCTACGTTGGTTCAGTTTTCAGCTGGTTGTTCAAAACGCACTGTACCCGCCACCCAAAACTCGGCCCCAACAATTTCCTCAACCTTACACTTCCACAAAGCTGCCACGCGGAAATAGCATTTTACGTAGGTAGCCCAGCGTAGATATATTTCGAAAAATGCAATTAAGACATTCTACGAAGACAGTCTCCAAAAGTCAACCAACTCTCCAAATCCCCGCCACCTCTAGGCTGTTTGAAATTATTTCTCGAGATTTGTTCTACAAACGAAAATATGTGGAATTACGGAAACAATTACGCATTGTTCACGAATTAGACTCTTTTTTGTTTTCTTCTCCCAATTCTTTCTTCTTCTTCCAAGTCATTTTTCTTCTTATTTCTTACTAATTATACACTTACTCTCTAATACCCATTTTACACTAATCACAAGTACACATTATTACACCTAGTTTTGTATATAAACTCACACTTTGCGAAGAATATTTGTTCTTTAATTCAAACAATCTAAATTTCACTGTACGTAGTTGAAACTTAGTGTTCTCTAAAAAATTTACCTGTACCGTATGAACGAAATTATTATAATATTGTGAATTTACTAATTGTGTTTGTTATATTTTATTTGAAGTCCGATTCCTGAAAGTTAAGGTCCACCATAAGAGTGCGCGTAGTAAACTGCTTAAACAATTCACATTTATAGGTATTGATACTCATTGTTGATATTAATCTACTCGTCTACTCGTGTTAGGCGCAACACATAAAAAGTAACCTATTTGGTACTATTAGGCCTCTTTTATGCTGTTACAACAGGTCCATCAGCCAACTGTTCTGGAATTTTTTCTTTTACAGGTGCCAGTCTTAGTAGAACTAACAGTAGGCCTGATATGTCATAGTTTGACGAATTCAACTATCATTAGGCCTAAATGGATCTAAGTTAGCTCGGTATACGTTTAAGATTCTTACCTATTGGTTGCATATTGTTTGTGTCTTGCATTCTTACGGTTTAGCAATGCCATCTGCACGAGTGTGCCTGTATGGTTGAAAGTACCGACTGCATTTTGGCAATTTTATCATCATCGTTAGTAATTTATTTAATTAGGTATATTGGGTACGTAATGAGATAACAATCCGAATTTAGGCAGCCATATTGTTGGTTCTCCATTCACCTCGTCATTCACACTTTTTTCTTGCTTTTGCTAATTTTTTGTTTTTCACTAGTCTCATATTTTGTCAAAAGTCCCTTTTCAGACTGTCCATCCTTTCTGTTCTTAGTCATTTGGAAACACATTCTCTCTCTCTCTTTCTCAGTCACTTTCTCTCTTTCATTGTACATGCACAGCGCACATTTACACATCATGTAGCACACACAAATGGGAATTATGATTGTAAAAGTTAAAGTTACGCAAATCTGATTATTGTAATTCTTATTTAGCTCCTACCATACACCAATCGCTAAGATATTTACATACTTAAATTGATCTGATATGGCAAAAAATGTTACCAAATTAATGGTCCGAGGACGATTTTTTTTTAAAACAGTTAGTCAACACAACCATGGCAATAACTTGTTTGAACTGTACTGCTTTATTTGATTATCTACAGGTTCACCAAAGAGCAAAGAGTCAAAGATATTTGATGAAACGCCCTATAAACGGATTGAGCTACAAATCGTGACATCTGCAGAAGGGTAACCGAAGGGGAGAGAGTAGGGACTACGGCCCTGCACCCAAAAATCAGGTAATCCAAAATTTGCTCCCCTCCTTTCAACCCAAAATTTGTTTTTAGATTATATTATACTGCATTTCCGCTTGTATTTCTCGGTTTCCTTAGATAAGTTTTATTTTTCGCTCGTCACGTAACGCCGGGAGTGGCCGTCTTACATCTTCGAAAGTTTTCTCGTTCGAATTTATAATAAATATATTGATAGCTACTGTATGCGGTACCGTGCGGTGACACATTTTCGCTAGGCAGGCAACTTTGAACGCAAACTTTAGGTGAATGGTAGTTCAAGTCCGAGCGTGGCGACGGGACCAGACGGTTTGCTTACCGCTCGGCAGTTCCACCCGCTGGTTGCAAACGACACAACTACAGTGAGGCTGACGAACCGAGACAACCCAACCCAACCCAACCCAATCCAACCCAATCCAACCCAATCCAACCCAATCCAACCCAATCCAACGTCTTAATTAGCTATATTTTTGATTTTTTCGCATGTAGGTACCCACCGCCCATCGTGTAAACACGTTGGTTAATAGCCGGCTGGATTTTAATTTGCGGTCATTTTTGTTTCACGCGTGTCATTTGACTACAATTCCAAGAAACTGGTTAAAAGTTTTTCAACTTTCGCATCGTAAAATGTAGCGAGCGTAGCCGTCCCACTGCAGACCTACGGATGAGCGAAAACAGCATTTCGCGATGTGTTTTTTGTTTATCGTTTTTTTACTTTTTTTTTCTCGTAATATCGTAGCGTCACGGTCTTCACACTGGCTGTGCATAACCTCGAAAAAGAAGAAATAAATTTGTAAGACCTTAAAATTCCGACAAATAAGTCGTACAAACAAGCTGTTTTTTGTTTTTGTTTTTGTTTTTTTTTTATTTTATTTCTGTTTTGGTCAGTGAGCGTAGCTTTGGATGTAAAAAAACCCGAGCCGATTATTTTAACGTACATCGGACGACGGCTTCTCGTCATTTTGTTCTGAAAATGGTAACGGGGTTATAACTCCAGCGTACTGGTATTCGATAGGACCCACAATAGCACAATACCCATACAACAGACACAGTAGATACAGTAGATAGGTACGTACCTACGTACAAGTACAATACACACAGTAGGTACACATAGAAATAAACTGATAACATCTATTCGTACGAGCATGAAGTAGGTACCTAACACACACACACACAAAAAAAAAGATGATGATGATGATGATGATGATGATAATGATAATAATAATAATAATAATAACAATAATAATAACCAGAATATAAAAGCGTATAATATATACACGTACACATGCAATATTTATTATGTGTGTGTATATATATATATATATATATATATATATATATATATATATATATAGGTATTACATTTGTAGGTATAGGGTAGGTAGGTAGGTACGTAGGTACCTATACTGTGTACCTATAGCTAGTGCGCGTATAGGACTGGTATACATATACATACAGTGTACGACGTGTAGTAAGTATATACCTGTAACGTATAGGTACGGTGTGTAGTTTAGATTCGTAGAAACGATAGTTTTATGACGTGAATTTCCGCGATTGGACGGAATTATCGTACCGGAACACGCAGGCGGCAATGGCTGTCTCTGTCTCATCGTTGAGAATATCTGCAACGAGAACTTCTGTCCGGTGCTCCGACACAGACACAAACACACGAAGTGAGAGAGCAGACGAGGTAGACACAAATGAAGTGAGATAGAAGAAAAATAGAGAATAATGGCGGCTTCTTTTAAACTTTAGTCGCTTTTGTTGATACTAACCGCTGCAAGGAAGCGGAAAATGTTTGCCGACCAGGGAAAAACAAGTAAAAAAAAGAAATCTTTTTGAAATGAAAAATAGGTCGAAATTTTGTTTTCGTCGCCGTATTTTCTTCTCGACTTGGATGTACGTGGGGGCTACACCGGGCCCAATAAAAATAAACTATTATTGGGGCGCCAGAGCTGCAAGTAAAAAATAAAAAAAGGAAAAACGTCTGTTTTATTTATAGAAGGGAAAAGGGAAAAGGGAAAAGGGAAAAGGGAAAAGGGAAAAGTCGTTAAAAGTCGCTATCGTTTTCACGGAGGGTAAACCTCGAAGAAAAACTATAAAATTTCCGCATCAATAATTTCGACCTTTTAATGCGTGAAAATTTCAATACGGTTTCGACTATATATCGACTCCAAGTTCAAGATGGTCGTCGTCATTGTTGCTCGCATACAGAAATATATTAGGTGGGTACCTATTCGTAATATCTCCAATCACCTCGATAAACCGTTTGTTGAGTGGACTATTTCTTCTTTTTCATTTTATTTCTCCATCAAATCACAGGTTATTTCAGCCGTACCCTGCCAGAAAGGCATATAGATAGGTACCTAACTAGGAAAGTCGAGGAACATATTGTCACCATCGCATTTTTGGTTTGATTATGTCAAGTAGGTACGTTATCTCGTAACTTCAAGTCGAAGACCAAATTATTCGTAGACGCGAACGGGGGAACCAGGCGGATCCTGACCACCCAAAATGAACTGTGGCCCTTGAAAACTTTTCGGCACTTAGCTAAGCGATGACTCTGATCACCTTTTTTTAAAAGCTTCACGAATAGTATTAAAAAATATCGAAAAATCTCGCAAATGTAAATTGTATTAAATTAATGCCCCTTTTTTTTCCTCCTTAGTTTATCGGAGTGGTGTCCCTCTCAACAAAAGAAAGAAATTTAAGATCATATTTGCACCTATGAAATTACTCGATATTTTGAGTATCGGAGAAGTTGCTGAAGAGAACGGAAAGTATTTGAATAAAATTAATTTTTTTAAACTAAAGTTAACCTCACAAAGAAGTTAGGGGTGGGGATGAAAAAAATTATTCGTTTGATGAGAAAAGAAAACGGTTGGTACCATCTTTCCATTTTTAACCGATTTCATCAAAATAAGTTTAGGTTAAAAACGAATTTTTAAAAGATAAGCTTTAATTTTTTTTGGCTTTAGCTACATGCGACATACACATTACTTCGTTGCGAAAGGTTGGCTGCTGTATTGGTATATTTTAAAATTGCAGTAGTGAGTAGCATAAAAGCTTATAAAAAAGTAAAGGTTATTAATATCTGTATTTATGTTTTTGTTTTGTTTTTTTTTTTGTTTTTTTTATTTTTTTTTTTATATTTATGTTTATTTCAGCATAACTTCTCAACCTAAGCACTGACTTCGATGAAATTTTTTTTAAATGATAGAGAGTGATCCCGCGGTGGTTGCGTTCAGTTTTTATGAAACTCATGAGATAGTTTTCATGTTATCTTTAAATAAACAACTGTTAATTTTAAAGTACTTTTGTAATATTATCACTGCTAAGGCTATAGAAACGAAGAATAATTGAAAATAAAAAACCGTAAGTTCTTTGAAAAGATAAAAACTATTCTCTTAAAATTTCTCCAGTACATCCACTGGAATGAAAATGAAACGAAAAAGCATTAGGTATAATAAATTAATAATTTTTAAAAAAATGGAATAAACTTTAAAAAAAATAAATAAATAAATAAATAGTAATCTAAAAAAAAATTATTTTAAAATTTCTCCAGTAAAATATACTGGAATTACAATAAAATGAAAAAGCATTATAGTAAGTGTGGTGACGGGTGATCGTTGGCAAACGAGTGTACTACACACTCGTCGATCACCTAATGGGCCATCAGATTAAACTCCATAAATTACATTTTTGCGATCATGTCTATGTATTTCATCTGCATAGCTAAATTGATTACTGAGCTAGGCTCACACACACTTCAACTGAATAACACGCTATTTCCTACTCTGGTGTTTGTGTGGTGCTGTGTATTGTTCTACACACACACCCACAGTAAGTTAATAATTTTTTTCAAACAATAGAACCAAATAGAAAAAAACAATAAAAATTGTACTAAAAAGAAAAAATAATCGTATAAAAATTTCTCCAGCAAGATGCAGGTCTAGGGACTGGAATTATTGAAATCGATGTTTTTTTCCTTCTTAATACCATATAGGCTTTACACGTTAATTCCATCAAATTTTAGGACAAAACTTTTCAATTCTCACGGATTTGAATAACCTCAATCCCTAGACCTACATCTTGATGGAGAAATTTTAAAACTATTAATTTTTCTCAATACATATCTTAAATTCTTGAACTTCAAACCCCACAAAAACCTTACAGCACAATAGACTGAGGACGATTCTTTGAAACATAATTGGACCTCCACTAGGTCTATTTGATTTAAAAAAAAAATTAAAATACGTTATCTCACTTTTTTTAAACTGAACATCCGATTTGGAAAAGTGTGACACTAAAATTTTAAAAAAGGGCATAAAATTGTTTCTCAAAAAATAGAACCGAGTACAACGGAGAATAATCTATTAACGTATACGGGGATCTGTTTGATATGGGAAAGAGTAGGACAAATTAATTTTTTTTTTTTTTATTTCTTGAAGAATATGTCTTACATTTCACTGAAAGACGACAGCTGGCTGCGTGGAAAAAATGTTTAGTTGAAGAGAGGGAGGTTAGAATAGTTTAACAAAATATTGTTCGAGGTTGTAATTATAGCGAATCATTCAATGGTGAAGTAACCATTTTAGTAAAATTGAGTTATTATCCATAACTGGAGACTGGCACTGATAGAATACTCGAGGATGTGTCGTTAGTTTTGTCTGTGCTGAATCTATTTATATCCGCTAGAGATGTGTGTTTTAGTTCATTTGGTGGATTTAGTTCAACAGGTCTAGGTCTTTTGAATGAACTAGTTCAAAATTAACAAAATGAGCTGCATGGATCAAACCTTTGAGTATGTATTATTTCATACGGAGAACTGATTCGTATACATTTTCTATACATAGTTACTTTCAGACATGGAAAGCACTTTCAGGGAATGAAATGTATATATAGATATACTCGCATATAAAGGAAGTCATTTCATTCCCCGAAAATGCTTACTATTGTTGAAAAATGGAACTTGTTGAATCAGCTTGGATTATGAAATAATATTCATACACTCAAATAATCAAACAAATGAAAAATATTACAGAGAAATTGAGGTACTTACCATACTATCATTATTCAATAACCACCAAATAACTTTTTGAAGCTCATTTTCATCCAGTAATACTTTTGTAAGTAAGTTACTCATATTGAAGTATAAAAAATATACATTGATTAAACTAGGTACGCAGGTTCATCAGTTGAACTCATAAATTTTTCATAACAATGTTAGATGCTGTATTTCATCAAAATATAATAAATAATACGATTTTAAAAGAGGAAGAAGAAGTCAAAATTAGGTAAAAAATAAATGAAAGTGCCAAAATGCTTCGCAAAAATTAATACAAAAAAAATTTTAATAACTGAAAATGGTTCTCTTGCAAAAGAAATCATTTTTCAATTTTCACCAAATTAACAGTTTTCTTTGGAAAATGAAAACTGTGTGGTATGCCAACCGGGGAGGCAATGTGCCAAACAGGTTACGCCCGGTAGACAACACACATTATAGCAACTACTCACATGTAGACCATCATGATACCACTGCACGTCTCCAAAAACATATTTCGCCTGTCCCCGGAAACCCAAATAGGGGTACAGCATGAGGTTATAAATGGGAACCTCGTGCACCTGGAAAGCTGGTCCAGGGTGACAGATAAAAGTAACCCCAGGAACGTTGATGATTTGGAATTAAGGCCAAGAAGTTCATAAATGATCAAATTGAAATGTCGGAAACCCACCCAAAAGAACATGTGTCATGAACATCAAAGCAACCCACCCCGCCATTTCATCCACGTGTGGAAGAAATTAGAACATCGTAATAATGAACAAAACGTTAGTTACATACCTGTATATTCATTAAAAGGACAGCGTTACAAAATGTATTGTTGTTATTCGTCCTCATGAGCGGGTATGAATGAGGACATAGCGCTTGAACTCTTACATTAACAAAATAAGCATGGTGTAAAAATATATGAAGACGAAGTTCACCAGTACAGTAGTCGAACATAAAAAAGACGAGAGTTACCGGCCAAAAGTACCACGAGAACGGACAAGCTGTAATCGTGATAGATAAGGCCGGACCTGGATAACCGTTTTTCTACTTTCAAATATACGTATATATTTGAAAGAGAAAAGCGGTTATCGAATTTGGGAAAAAACCCGGTTGTCCGCGAATAATCAACAGACGTTGATATTTGCAGGTAAGCGGGCATATTTTATCTAGATACGTCAACTGGAATCGCCCAGACCCAATCGAACTAATTGAATTAAATTAAATATTAATACTAATGGTTGATTCATTCCGTTTTTTGTTGATTGATAAGAAATTCCACTTATCCAGTGATTAACAACGATGCTGTGACGTATAAGAGTGAACTAGCTTGTACATCTATAGAATAAAACTTTGATTTGATAATATCTTTTAGTTCAAAGTGAACTAGTTCATTCTCATCTTTTGGTTTTGTTCATTTAGGTCTTTCAAAAGATTAGTTCGAATGAATTAGTTCTTGGTCAACCGACACATCTCTAATATCCACAACAAACCTCTTCCAAAGTATCGAATAGGGTACGTAAATTTACTGGCTACTCTAAGGCCGTTATGCGTATAGTAAACACTGACCTTGAGCCCAGTGTTCCCTAACTAACTTAATGGTCAGTTTAAAGGGTACAGAAAAGCTATGTTTCTTTCGGCAGCTTAACTAAGTATTTTTCATAGCTCTGCCATAGTTGGTCGCACGGAAGCTGCGTTTCTCAGCTGAACTTATCATTTTTTTCGCAGCCCTATTATAACTTAAAAACAGGCTCTCAGATTAGTGAACACTTATCTCAGGATTAGCGTCGACAATGAACACCAGCCTAAGAATGAGTCGATCGAGGCTGGCACCACCCACAACAATAGTCGTCCGATAATTTATGTTTTGGCCAATAAATGGAAACTTTCAAATAGTTTATTTTCATCTCGATCTCTTCTTCGACCGCATAATTGTGTTAAAACGAGTAAAAAGAAAACTAAAAACAATTCTCGAATTTGGTTCGCTAAAAAGCTGATATTCTTCTTGGGGAGAAACGGACAATATTTTTGGCATTGATTCGCTAAAATATAGGAGGTGTCAAGGAGGTCGTGTGTGGCAGCGTTGGCTCGCCCGCCTTTTCTCGCACAGCCCATAGAGTGGCCCACCATCAATTCGGATAGGTGCCACGAAGGTAGCGGCCATATAATATGGGCTGGGCAGAGGACAAGTGTAGGGGTACTGTAACAGCCCAAATGCGAGTATATCGACATTTCGCTGGACGAGGGTCCACTCGCCCTGCTCGGGTGTACGTATAGGGTAAGGAGGCTGGACCAAGGTCGGAGAGTCCGTTCTTTTTCTTCTTCTCATTTCGCAGCAAAGATTTACGGCGGTGGAGGTGCAGCTGCAACAGAGGCGACTTAATTTATTTCGCCGTTTGGGTCGTCGCCGTCGTAAGTGAAACCGAGTTTTTGTTGGCGCTTCAGCGGGGCAAACACACCCTTAAAATGGGAATGACATTGGCGGACGAGTCGACACTGCAGCAGCGATTTACGTAGCTGCGTGTCATACACCGCGTATTTATTTGTAAATACCCGACTATATTTATTTATTTATTTATTTATTTATTTATTTATTTACTTATATATTTATACGTGCATGAAGTAGTAGGTACAGGTACCTACCTAAACCTTCCTACTCGAAAGGGGAAACGAAGAGAAGAGGAAAAAAAGTACAGTACCTAATGGTAAAGTTGGATCGAAGCAATAAATATTTGTAATTGGTGTTCGTGGTCGTTGTTGGAACGGCGCAACAGAAAAAACCAACCGAAGAAATGAAAAAACAAAAACAAAAAAAACAGGTTGTTGATTCGATTGGCATTAGTTTCAGATAAAGGAAATGTTAAAGTAAAAATTATGTCGGAACTGTCAATAAGTTTTTATTTGAGTCGCTTTAACAAACGAGGACACGCGGATATGCAGAGGGGAAAAAACAATAACATTGCCATTATACGGCGTTAATGTATTCGATTTTTTTACTTTATCCATATTCATGAATTTTGGTCACAGGTGAAAGAATTGGGAAAGAGAGAGAAACAGAGAGGGAGGCAGAGGCAGAGAAAGAACGACGGTGACGGAGACAGACAGAGGGAAATACTGAAATGTAAAGATAGAAAGGGAAAGAGCTATGGGAGAATAAAGCCCTACAATGACTCTTCCCATCTGGATTCGAATTTTTTCGTCGTACCATATGTCGTACAATTTATTTTAGCAGAGAAAAGGTTTACAAAAAAAAAAAGAAAAAAAAGAAAGAAAAAAAAAAGAAAAAAAAAAGAAAAAAAAAGAAGGGGAAAAACAGTGGACAGGGGCACGAGGGCACGAAGATGCGGGTTTGCCAAAACTTATCCGAAACTCCGGCCATCGCCATTTTCGCTTCGCTTTGGGCACCAATTTCCAGCAAATTTCGCGAAAATGCCCCCAATTTGGATAACCGAATTCTTTTTGCAACGCAGTAAGCCAGAGCGCAGGTATGGACATGGTATACTCCTGTGCAGCCAACAGCTAACCGGTTCGGGTACCTTACGCGACGTAATTCCGGGCGTAACGATTTCGGCCGTTTCACCAAGGAAAGGCGAAGAACATTAATCCTTCCTTCACTTTTCACACTTTCACTGCTTAAGGACACAAACCTCCCAAGTGAAGGTGTGCAACTACCTGCTACTCGCACAAAACCGATTTGGAAGGACAACATTCTCTAAAAACCGAACAGGTAATTTGGCTAACTTGTAAATTGAAATTTAACTGGACAATAAACGAGGAACTCTGTCAAAATTTTCTATCTCGGAATTATTTAACACGAAAATTTATGGCCCCAAAAAAAAGGAAAATGGTTTTTTCTTTCCTGTTTTCGGAATCAAAACTGCGGATAGGTTGATGATTTTTCTCGTGGTATAAAATCGAAAACACTCGGAGATGAAAATATTATGGATGAAAAAAAACTGTAATAGGACAAAGAGAATTAAAGTTATGAAATTTCGAAAAACCCCAACAGGAATTAATCGGTTTTGTATGCTCAGCCAGTAGTTCCAGTGCAAGTGTGAAAAGTGATGAAATGGTTAATTTCAAATCAATAATAGGCCATTTTGAACGTCTCTGGGTAGACGTTGTATACGTATAATACGCTAAATTTCATTCGTCGATAAAGAATACGATCGCCTTACCATTTCACGCAAATATTCTAATGCAGATCTTTAAGGCCGAATCTGATGCGGCGACGCGTACGATACGGACGCTTCAAACGCAACACCGTTAATTCGATGATGGTAAAATCATTCGCCTATAAGTAGCCTACCTATTGTACATACGATACGAACCTAAGTGCATAAGCTCGAAGATTACCAATTTTTTTGCCAAAATCCCAACAGCTTTCTCGCACTTTTTTATTTTTATTTTTTTTTGGTCGTCGTCCGTATTTATTACGACGCAGGTTTCTCGCAGGCCTTCCTCGAATTCTCTCCTGTCTACTGATAATGAGCGACGAAAATCAATCGGAAAAATGAGCAGGACCAAGTAAAAAGTGCATTTTAAAGGACGTGAAAGCAAGTTTCTCAACGACAAAGCTGTTGGCTATTCGACTGTTCATCCGTCGCTTCACTTCCACACCCGTAACGCCAAAAGCTTATCGAAGGGGCGGGAGACCTTGCAGGGTGTGGAGGGGGCCCAGAGCTGAAGGAGGCGTCAGTTGCACCACGAAGAAGGAAACCGAAAAATATGCAACGTTAGGAAAAAACATGGCGGCCCCTAAAAATATTTTGGGAAGAAGCCCTGTCCAGGTACGGTTATAGGCAGGCCCCCTATACTTATTCATTGCGCCACACTGGTCACGAAGGCGCATTCATTTCCGAGAGGACTTTCCCTCGCTATCGCTCTTCTCAACATACAATGTGTTTCGTTTTGTTTCGCATTCGAAAATTCGTTGTTGTCACTGACACCTAATAAGGCGATCTGAATTAAAAGTGGAATGGAGAATATTAAAAATTCATACTAGTGGGAATCTCGACAAATGCAATCGTAATCTTCAATTGCCTCGTGTCAGTGTGTAAGAGGGTTAATGTGTTCAATTTTGTTCACCCTGAACGAGCACACGATTCCCTAATCTTTCCCAAATTCTCAACTAATTCTCCAAATGAGTACATTCCTCTAGCGTTAATTTCAATTTGCAAGCCTATAGTGTTTAGGCAGTTCATATTTAATGAAACGCGAGTTCTGCTACCGTTTATTATATAACAATGTCGGATACCTTCCGCGGCCACAGGCACATTTCCTTCGCAGGATTTCCATTATTCTCTGCGACTTTACACGAGCAGATTTGCACATCACACAGGCATTCGTTATACCTGTTTCATGACTGAAAAATTTTTTGCGTCCATGTCATTCGGTACCTATAGGCGTAGCAGGACTCGAGGTACCAGAGCATATTTTAAGTGATTTTCACCGGGTGATGCTAATAATTTCAATCAACTAAAACAGAGCAAACTAATAAAATGTATTTTCAAGCGTTAGTCGATATCAGAGAAGCAGATTTCATTAGTGGTGGGTAGTTCGTTTACGAGTTAGTTTCTTTGAACGAATCCTAGAAGCGAACTAATCGATCATTTAGTTCACTTCTAAATGATCGTTAGTTTTTTTTTTTTTTTTTTTTTTCGATAGTTCTCAGTTCTTATCAGTCTACTCTACTCGATCCGTTGATCGAACTGAAGTTGAAGCAAGTAACTAGCAGTCGACGATTGAGTCAAACAATTAACCAATAGTTCTAGCATGAATTTATGAATACGAGTCGATCGTAATATCGTATAACAAATGAGTTGATTTAAATGTTAGGAGCCAATCGTGAATCAGCTGATTGAAGTGAACGAGTTGAAAAATTTACTCAACTACCGAACTAATTGAGCTAGTTCAGTGAACTAGTTCACTTTGGTGAAGCACACTCGATAAACTAAATCTACAAAATGAACTAAAATTTCCATCTCTAGATTTCATTGTTCATTGATTGTAGCCCCGCCCACACAACTGTACTTTACTGTGCAGCACTATTTCGCCACTAAGTGGCACCAGTGCCAC
Organism: Ericerus pela; assembly: GCA_011428145.1. NCBI lineage: Eukaryota > Metazoa > Arthropoda > Insecta > Hemiptera > Coccidae > Ericerus > Ericerus pela. The sequence continues at coordinate 319,984 of WOFM01000108.1, read as the reverse complement.
CCTCTGTATACCTTAATTTATGGCCCGATGTCGCGACATGAAAATTCCTCCAAAGTTGAAACAGTGAACGTGTGCGAGAGAGACATTGCGCGCACTTGTCTCTATTCTGTAGGTACAGACTGTCCAACTACACGGTGCAGATAAAGCATCTACGGCCGCTGTAAGTACCTATTTCTGGTGCACGACTATTCGTAGGCATACACCAGTAGATGATCAGGCCAACTTGTTGCGACTGAAAACCATTTACCAGTGCCGGCGAGTGCGGCTCCATTATTTGGTGGTTGCTTCGTAACAAACGGATGCGGAAGTATGCAGTGCCTACATAATACCCATATATTCGGTCGATGTGGTTCGTAGCCTCAAGGACCCGAGTGCGTTGGGTGTGGCGGCCACATAATTATAGCCACCATTTTGCCTCGCTTCAGCAGATTGCAAATTTCATCCGATTTCGTTTGTGGAAATGACTAATGAAAGAAAGAATGAAAGAAAGAAAAAAAGAAGAAAAAGGTAGGCAAGTACTGAAAACAAAAAGGCTGCAGGTATCTACGCAATGCGTTGTTAATTACATTCGCACCTACGTGGCCATTTTGTTTACGGCGACGCTTCCATTAGTGCCTCACCCAACCTCCCACAATACCTAAAGGCTAAAGCAGTTAGCTTCGCGAATTATTTACCAAAGTGACTAAATATTTTTAGTTAAATACTATAATTTTACGAACTAATTAGGAATTACATTAATTTGTCAACAACTGTACTTGGAGTACCTACATTATGTATGTTATGGAGAGCTGATTCCATAACATTTGTATACGTAGTTACTTTCAGACATAGATGACATTTTCTGGGAACAAAATTAATCAGTTTTTGCACGTTACTACACGAATGTATACCTAGATATACATCTTACAGTAATTTCGTTCCCCAAAAAACCCTATGGTTGAAGAGCGGAACTAGCAGAATCCACCCTCCATTACGACGTATACCTACATATAAACTCGAAGCTATTATACGTATTTTCGGAGGAATTCGTTTAAATTTTGGGCTTTACGGATATTAACTGATTCTCGTTTTCGACTGGGTTACTTTTGTTCGGGGACAAACGTTAATTCGATGATAAATGACGGGTAATGAAAAAAAAAAAAAAAATTATACTCGCGACATAAACTAAGCACGCAAATATAAGAAATGGGACATCGAGTCTCATTGCCAACGCTTTCACGTCTGACTGAAAATTCACCAAATTTCCTGATATTTGATTTTGACTGCGGCGAATGTATATATACCTACTTAACTTTACTTCCAGATAAGTAATACTCGAATCACTGTTGGTACTTGGGCATCGTTCCTGCATTCGGGCCTTAGTCCCAGTTTCGATCATTCTACAGAATAAATTATTTTTTATTCGTTAATTATTGTTTTTTTAAACTCCTTCCCCAAGTGTCGAGCTAGTTTTTCCTGGTTGGAGGATCAACCGATATTTTTGCAACAAACGCATTTACCTAATCGACGAGAATGAATCGACGAATAAAATGAAAACAAAAATATTGTGTGATCCTGAAGAACAAAAGCGATCGATAGAATTGAAAAACGTTTTTCACTTTTCAAATAGCCCGAGTAAGTATATGAAAAGGTTTCGTGTCGAAGCAAACCTCTTCTCTGTGTCTATTTGTCGTATTTAAAATTTCTCCGTCACATCCGCTTCTGTGGTTCACTGTGACATAAAATATGGCTGTATCATACGTCACAGTCCCGCATATTCGACTTCCAATTCATCCATCTTAATTATAATGGAAATCCTAAGATTAATAACCAATCGATACTCGTACAAGACACAGAAACCGATGAGAAATAATCGGTTTCTTTAATCGCTTCGCCAAATAAAATTCGTTGTTCGTCCTGTACCTCGCCCTTTCTCGCCAGTATTACATTACATTACAGATAATGCAGTCGGGTAGGTAGTAGGTAGCTACACCTTCGCAACGCCAAGATTCTGGCACCTATCCGCACCCCCACACAGACACGCATACCTAGGTACGCGTCAAAAATATGCCCACGCTGAGGACTGCACAAAGGTATTGGTCGGTATTGGCTTTTGCTGTCATCTCCAAAACAGTCGCTGTCACTATTTTACCAGCCTCGGTGTATCCAAAAAGGAAGTTAAAACGTACTTTTTTTTTAAATTAGGATACATCGCCCGACTTGAGGCGCTGTATTCTTTCCGGTCCAATTGTGGACTGAATTATTTATTAGGCCCCCCGTGGCCCCAACAAGTGGGGTTAAAACCAACTTTTCATAAATTATCAGGTGATACGTCTTTGGACATGTTTTTATTGAAAAATCACTAGGTAACGGTCTAATTATTTTTCTATTAATCGCATACACCGAAGTTTACGAAAATGAGGAGATTTTTTGATGAAGCTTTTCAACGCTGGGTGTTAAACAACTTGAAATTTCGAATTTCGATTGGATTTCAAAATTTAGCAGGTAGATACTCTAGCAAAGCAAAGTAGCGATGTCTTCAAGGTTTTATAATTCTCTCATATGCCTTTCAAGTATGAATGAAGGAGAAACGTTCGATACGCTGGATTTTGTGATTTTGGAATAAATTGAAAACGAATAGGTTTCACTTCTGTACACTCGAACACTCGCTTCGCTTCATCTTTTTCTCGAATAATAATTTATTTTCGAAAAGTTTCGTTCACGTCAAGCGAGTCCCCGGTCCTCGGGCCTACAATCCACAATTTTCTTTTTCTTTTTTTTTTTTCTTTTTCAATTTCATTCTTTCTTCGGAGGCGATTATTTGAACTTTGTTGAGAGAGACAGAAAGAAACGAAGCCAGAAAAAAAGAGAGGATGACAGAAAGAAAAGAGGAAATAAAGAAAAAAGGGGGAGAAAAAGAGCGAAATAAAAAACGGACAGCTATAAGTTTTTGTTGTACGTTTGAAACGATGAACAGCTGTGTGCGTCGACGACGACGACGACGACGACGACAAAGACGTAGAAGTTGAAGGTTGAGTGCGCCGCGAAGGGGTAAGGGAAATGAAAAAAGCGACGAAATTTCGACATCGTTGACCTATACGCGGTTAAAGAGACGAGTTGATTCTTTTCGTCGATAATATGGAAATTTGGTTTCCTTTGCGACTTCCGTCGGTTGTAGCGGCTGCGGCCGCTGCGGCGGGACCAGCGCCACTTCCACGTAGGAATCGTTGGGCCGCTGTCGACCATCGACGGTTAATAAAAATAGTCCCGTCGCGAGTCACGTCGAATGTCGTCCTTTCTCATCCATCCCTTCATAATTTCCTTTGTTTCGTTACCAAGTGCGTGAGACAGTATAAACAATTGCTCGCAAATAAATAGAAATCGTCGTCTTCACGTAGGTATCCGAAGCTAAAGCGAATGGTCGACTGAGGCTGCAACAACACTTTTGGGCTGGTCTTCGACGAAAAGTATGAAACCATAGATAAGTACGTACATTAATCGGGCACCGAAGGCACATCTATTAATAGGTGCTCGCGTACCTACCTACCTACTTAGGTAGGTAGCTACTTTCCATACCTGCCAACAGGCGAGGCTAAATACTACCACGAACCAAACGATAAGCACGAATACGGTAGTCGATGTCGAGTGAATAACAAACGAGCGAATCGAAAAATTGGTGAGTAAGCCTGCTGCTCCGATGATGGCCCGCCTTTAAGGCCGTCGACATATCGTCGACTCGCGTACGTGGCTGCTCGTATGTGGGTCAGCGAGTGAGCGAGTGAGCGAGTGAGCGAGTGAGCGAGTGAGCGAGTGACGAGTATACATACACGTATTTGAAAAACAGAAAACAGACGTACCTAATGGTAATCTGTAGATACCTTCTTACTTCTACCATACGTACGCAAATAAAATTGAAGCGTGTGTAGGCTACTCCAAAATATTTACCTCTTTCTAAGCATTTGACCATTTTCTCGATAAATGAGCCGAAAATACAGTTTTTAGAATTTTTCTCTGTCTGTTCGTTCGAGCCCTTTCAAGTCACAAACTGCTCCGATTAGTCTGTACGAGAACCGCACGGCTGATAGGTACATTACGTCGCTGGTCCCAACGTAGGTTTTGTTTCACTTTGTTTAGGTGCTCAGGTGGCACCGAAGCTACCAGATACAGTCTGAGAAAAATAGAGAAAAATCCCAACGTACGTTTTACACAAACTGAATTAACAGTAATTAATACTTGGCAGCGTTAGCAGCACCCATTCACAGAACAACTTTCCGATAACACCGTTGCTCATATAGGACCCAACAAAACATTACCAATGTTTTCAAATGACTTAGTATTCCAAAATTTTCAACTTATGCTCGACGTATACACCTGTTATATATTACGTAGGTACATATGCATCAAAATTCAGAATTCCTTCAAAAGGAGTTTTTCCAAAACTTTGATGAAATGACAAAAGGATTCAAACTGATGAAATATTCACATTACATTGTGGACGTACGCACGTGCGAATCTGATAGAAGTTTATTGCCTATCGGTTTAGTAGTCTCCGAGAATAATGTAAATGAATAATGAAAAACTCCAGCGCAGTAAGTCTCGCTGGGAAAAGTAAGTTTTCGGGAAATAGAATTATGGACATTGATAGTCACATTAATTGTCTGTAAGTTTATATGCGTTGACGGTACGTTATGATTGTACTAAAATGTGATAGCCGCTGACAAAATATTAGATAATGTAAAATTTAAAAGCATTATTTCCTGAAATGAAAAATTAAAACTACGGTAAATAATCGTATAATATCAAATAAAACCGAGGAAAGATAATAAAGTTATGAAAAAAAAAAAAGAAATATGAAAAAAAAGATTTACCGGGTCGATCCGCATCAAAATTGGTAGCATGCTACAATAAATTATAGCGAATATATGTTTCAAATTTCGCTCATATGATTCCAAAATTCCGCATTTTATGACCAATATAAATTGGAAGCGTACAACAAATCAAAATAAACATTTGCTCCGAATTTCGTGGCTATTGATGCAGAATTAAGCATTTTATGACCAAAATAAAAACAAAAATGGTGTTACCGGAAGTACCGTCTGGTCGATCCGCACCAAAATTGACAGGTCTGATCCTTGGCTAAGTACGAATAATCGTAATAAACTTCGTGATTATCGGACAAAAATTGTGACCTGTAACGTGGGAACAAGAAATTGACTTACATATGTCTATCTGTCTATCTATCTATCTATCTATCTATCTATCAGTCTATCAATCTATCAATCAATCTATCTATCTATTTATCTATCTATTTATCTATTTATCTATCTATCTATCTATCTATCTATCTATCTATCTATCTATCTATCTATCTATCTATCTATCTATCTATCTATCTATCTATCTATCTATCTATGTATCTATCTATCTATCTATCTATCTATCTATCTATCTATCTATCTATTTATCTATTTATTTATCTATCTATCTATCTATCTATCTATCTATCTATCTATCTATCTATCTATCTATCTATCTGTCTGTCTATCTATCTATCTATCAATCTATCTATCTATCTATCAGTCTATCAATCTATCAATCAATCTATCTATATCTATATATCTATGTATCTATCTATCTATCTATCTATGTGTCTATCTATCTATATCTATCTATCTATCTATCTATCTATCTATCTATCTGTCTATCTATCTATCTATCTATGTATCTATCTATATTTCTATCTATCTATCTATCAATCTATCTATCTATCTATCTATCTATCTATCTGTCTGTCTATCTATCTATCTATCAATCTATCTATCTATCTATCAGTCTATCAATCTATCAATCAATCTATCTATATATCTATATATCTATGTATCTATCTATTTATCTATCTATGTGTCTATCTATCTATATATCTATCTATCTATCTATCTATCTATCTATCTGTCTATCTATCTATCTATCTATGTATCTATCTATATTTCTATCTATCTATCTATCAATCTATCTATCTATCTATATATATATATATATATGAATTTGAGTTATTGGTGCCAAAATTTTCCTTCGGTCATGAAACGAAAAACGTATCCCCAAATCCTGGGGGCTAATACCGCCCCAAGTTTAAGAAGTAGATTTTCTAAAGAAACCTACTTAAAAATTGTTGGACAAAGCAGTCACCGGCGTTGCTTGAAGTATCTTATTCGTATTTACGGAGCAAGGTGTTATGAGTGTCTTTTCTGTATTGCATTTTCTAATTTCGGTTTTAGGTTTTTAGGTTTTTAGGTTTTTTTATTTTTATTTTAGATGAAAATTGGTGAACTGGGTTTTCTAGCCAAGTATTGTTGCGCTAGAATTTCTGTCTTCAAAATTAAGTAATATGTCGTCGGTTATGATGTTTTTGCTGCTGTGCTGATATTTTCAGTTCATTTTTAAAATGAATTACTCATTAGGCCCATCGTGATCCCAAAAAGCGTTAAGATGATTTTTTCTTAAAAAATTGAGTGATGCATCGTTGATTATGTTTTTTTAGGCTCTGTGATCAAATTTCGGTTCATTTTTTGATTGAACGACTCATCGGACACCCTGTAATTTTGAATGGGTTGGTGGAGCAAACTTTTTAAAACATATTTTATTGCGTGATACATTTTTTGATATGTTTACTGAAGAGCAAAGTTTCACTTCTCACTTGACTGATGTGTCCCAGGTACATTTTTTTGGGATAGGTCATTCGGGGTAACCAACTACGCTTCAGTTGTGGTTCTGGGGTTCCCTTACGACCCACAAATCCTATCTAATTTTGACTGATACGAAAACGAGGCTGGAGCGCTGCCACGTCGCGCTGCTATGTCGGTTTAATTTTAAAGAAGAGGGATAACGAATAGTTTCGATTTCATTTCCTTTTCTTTTAGATCTGTACTGTTAGCAAGTTTTCAAGAGAAATCTACTCAGTTACACTTTTTTGGGCCTACTTTTTTTTTTTTTTTATATTCATTCTAAAATTTCCAACAAAATTTTAATATAAGAGTAAACATAATTACATTATTTAAAAAACGTTTCTTGGTTTATTACGATTTTTGCAAAAATAAAACCATTTGGCGACGTCTTGTTATTTTTTTCTCAAATTAACTGTAATATTCGCAGTCGAAAATTTTAAAACCGCTTGCAAGTGGTCCAGTGACAGAATCGATCGGTTCTTCGATCGGTGACGGATGGAGGCGCCACGTCTCTCGGCAGTTGTCGCCAATCGATTCGTTTGGATGGCGTTTGAAGAATGTCATAAACGGAGTGCGCGAGTTGAGCGGCGCGACGCGATCAAATTGCGCAAGTAAATTTACTCCGTAAACCGTCCGGAGTAGGCAACCGCTCGATCGCGTCGCTGGTCCAGCCGCGAGAGACGCGTGAGAAGAGCGGAGAGCCGGACAGTGCGCAGCGCAAATAACGATCAGGCCTATACGTCCGTCGTAATACGCATGCAGCCGGAGGTTTGGTGACCCACGACCGGCAGTGCGGCTGCCTGTTAGCCACTGCGATGCCGGTGCCGCATTCCATTCGACGCTCGCCTTTCGGTGCAGTAGCGACATTGTAAAAATAAGCAGGAAAAGATAAACTAGTGATCAGTATCAGTTGCTGAAGCTGATTACAATTAATGTGATAACATTTTCATATTATTTGACTTTAATCCATAGATGAATTCTGATTCACCGGCCGATTTTCTTCCAGTAAATATTTTAGCTACTTAATATATTGATAAAAATTTGATTTCAATGTTAAATGGGAAATACATGTAAATAAATATCGATCTGGTTTATAAAAATTCGATATATAAAAAAATCTATATTTTTCGATGTTAAATGGAAAATGCATGTAAACCAATATCGATATTCTATCGATGTGTGAGAAAAAATTATAGAGGTTGAGGACTTGAGTTGTAACAGAAAAGAAAGATTTGAGTGAAGTTACGTCCAAGAAGCGAATGATTATTTCATAAGTTACATAATTTAAGCAAAGTACATTTTCAGAATAATGAACGAACGGTAACGGAAATGAACGAGTGAGCGGCGGAAGTGGTATATCAGTGTAGCCGCGAATAGATATAAATAAATGTATTCGATATGTGATCGTGTGTTCGTAGGAGTGAGAGGGGAGAAGGATTGGTGGTCTCAACAAAAATAGGGAAATAAAGAAACATCGAATTTGAAAACAGATCCCATATAGAAAATAAAAATGTTATCACATTAAAAATATTTTTTGCAAAAACACGTCCTAGTCTTTTGACAGTACTAAAGGGGGTGATTTTGCTGTAAGATTTTACTCTTGATTACAGTTTTGTTTTGACACTTGGTAAGTTCTTATTGGTCCATGAAGGATACAGGACTTAAAATTCTCAGCTGTATGCAAGTTCTCTGCAAAATTCTGATTTGTTTAAGCAAAGTTATGCTTGAAATAAACTTGGAATATGTATTTTTTAAATTTTGATCACAAAGGAATCTCCGCTTGTGATGTCACAACGAAGAGATTATTTTTATTGTTAATAACAAAAGAACATTGCGATGTTTATTCCCATATTGCACGTGGATTTATTTATTCCTGTCTTTTTCTTTTTATTGGCCAGGGACATCAATAGACGTAGATCTATGTCTTTTTGAACAAAGCTTAAAAAGCTACATCTTTTTTTAATCTACGTCTTTTTAGGGAAAAATAATCTGTCTCAGAAAAAAATCGCATTTATTGACTAAAAATTGTTTTTTAATCCCAAATTTTTCAAAATTTTTAATTATACTATTTTATACCTTACAATACATACAACATAATAATCATTTATAACTACTGAAAAATAAGCGTAAATTCAAATCATCATTTTAATTTTTATTAAAATAGGTACATAATTTTTGTCATCCATAAATGAAAAATTTATTGGTATCACACTTGATAGTTAAATGATATTTCAGGTTTTGAAATTTGAATGAGAAAATATTACCAATAAATGATAATCCAACATAAAAGATGTTTGGAAAAAAATTAACTTGTGGAAAAAGAAAAGAGAAGGAAAAAGAAAATGGAAAAATTTTTGAAAATTACCTTAAAACCTATAAAATATGGACTGAAGGGCAAAATATGGCAAATATGGTCCAATAAAATGGACTCATTTTAATGTAATCTTCCTAAATTAAAAAGAAATTTCATTAAATCTTTGATAGCATTGATGAAAAAAAATATTTTATAACATCAATATCCTCATCCTACCAAGTACCAATAGGTATTTAATTGCAGTTATCTTCATAAAAATAGCTTAAAAACATCTCCTAGAGGGGTCCCTTAAGAAAGTATCACGTACAGAAAATAGGTAAAAAACAAGATCTACGTCTCTTTACATTTTTCTACAACTTTTTTTTAGAGAATTCTTCAGATTTTTAAAAATGAAGGTTAGCATTCCTGATCATTTGGGAATTTTGTATTAAATGATAAATAATACTCTTGAATTTATCAAAAGCCTGAGATTTTCTATGAATTGGGAATGCTGAAGTGTATTTGGAGTAATGATCTATGAAGGTTATTATAAATTTTTCTCCATTGTACGCGTCTTGAAAAGGTCCCATGATGTCCGATGAGACTACTTCCATTCTCCTAGTTGGTCTTGTTCTCACACCATGGTGACCAAGTCAGGTGGATTTGGCTTTTATACAAATCTCACATGTGGCAAAATTGTCATCTTTAAATACCAGATTTTGGGGCATTCCTACTACTACTTTTGATAAGACCTTAAGGCTTTTGCCACTTAAATGACCTAAGCGTCTATGCCAAAGAGTTTTTGTTTTATTAATATTCTTTCTGTGCTTTCTGTTTATACCGACACTTTCACTGTCTATTTCCTTTTCAGATTTGGTATAAACCTCCTGGGGGGCTATTTCTACTACAGCATCTTGTAAATTTTGAGTGTTGTCAATGTTTTCCTGTTCACTTTGTGGATTATTGATTTCTTCCTCATTCTGATTTTCAAAGTTTTGGTTATGATCATCTATATGATAATCCTAAACTAAGTTTGAATGAGGTACAGGCATGCATATAAGCTCTTGACAGACTTTATCTTCTTCTACTATCTTGTAATCAATATAATACATAGAACCTCTCTTTGGAGTGGTTATTGTGATTTTGCCTGTTTTTTTGCTAATGATGTCTGCGTGATCCGTGTCAGTGATTATCTTAAAAATACCAGATTCCATAATTTTTGCTCCAGACCAAATGTCTAGGCTTAAATCTGAATCGTAGTAAACTTCCTTAAGGTGTATTGCGGAAAATTCTGCCTTGGAATTGCAGACGTTCACATACATGGATCCGAGATGTGTAAGATTTACAAAGACTCATTTTTTTGACACAAAGTGCTTTTCAAGTAATGTCTACTTGACGAATGTTTCTCAATTTCAAAAGGTCATTGACCATGTAGTCATCTACTCTGTTATCTATAACATTGTATGTAATTGGTTCTTTTTGGGTTTGATTTTTGATACTGTTGGGGGATAGGCCATTGGAATTCTTCATCAATGTCTTCAAAACTTAAGTGATTAAGATCTGAGTGGAGCATCATTGAGTATTTTACATGAAAATTTGATTTCTCTTGGAATTTATTTTGGGAATTCTGTTAGTATTATTGGGGTTTCGAACTACTATTTTGATTAGGGAGTTGAGGAGTGTTACTTGAGTTAGATTTTTTGTTGGGTCATGTTCTAGACATGTGTCCCTTTTTGATGCATCTAAAACAAGTTACATCCATTTAGGTAGCATTATCCTTTGGAGGATAATTGTTTGATGTTTCAAGGCTATTCTTGTGATCGTTTAAATAGCTAGTACTTTTATAATTTGAATTGGAATTATTAGGATTTGTATTATTGTTTCAAAAATTTCTTCTATTATTTATTGGTTGGTAAGAAGGCTTGGGCTGATCAAACCCAGGAAAAGTTTTATTGGAATATTCAATTCAATCACATTTTTCCAAGATCATTTTTGTGAGTCTAACAGTAGTTTGTTTTTCATGTTTGAGTTGTCAGAATTCAGTGAAGACAGTATCAAATTGTTCTGGTAATGACATCATAAGTTGATCTATCTCATCTGTGTCAGAAAGGGGGTAATTAGCATCACGTAGTTCCTCAACTATTGTAGAAAAGTATTCTAGAAATCTATGGATGGTACCTCTCCTAGGGTTGAAGTGGAGGGACTGAAATTTAGATTCTAGAACCATAAAGTTTGTACGAGTGTGGTTTCTGTATCAGGCATCAAGAATTTCAAAAATTTGAGAAACAACATCTCAAGTTTTGGCATGATGTAATATACACTTATCAAGTCTTTCGAAAATATGGGCTTTTGCTCTTTCGTAAGTTTGATAGAATTTTAGCCATTTTGATGTAAGTCTTTCTTCAGAAGTAGTATAGATATAACTAGTTTTTCCTGCACCTGGAAATATAGTGGAATAGCAGCCTTTGCTTATAAGAGTGCTAATGATGGTTGCATGCCATCCTTCGTAGTCATTACCATGGAAAATGTTTGCAACTCGATCATTGGATTCAGTGTTCATTATGTATGAATTGATTGAAAGAAATAAGTTAAAAAAAAGAAAAAAAAATTACTGATATTAATCCCCAGCAAATGCCGCAAGAAACGGATTGCTGTTCCAGTGTTTACCAAACAGTGTAAATAGTGACAATAGGATATTGTTTTGTCCTAGTGTGTTTCCCAAGTAGGTCCTAGAGATATGCGTTTTAGTTCATTTGGTAGATTTAGTTCAACAGGTCTCGGTCTTTTGAATGAACTAGTTCAGTGAACTAGTTCAAAATGAATGAAATGAGCTGCGTGAATCAAACCTTTGAGTATGTATTATTTCATATGGAGAGCAATTTGTATACATTTTCTATACGTAGTTACTTTCAGACATAGAAAGCGCTTTCATTCCCCAAAAACGCTTACTGTTTCATTTTATTTTTTGTTGATTGATAAAAAATTTCACTCATCCTGTGATTAACAACAATGCTGTGATGTATAAGAGTGAACTAGCTTGTATGTCTATACAATATAACTTTGATTTGATAATATCTTTTAGTTCAAAGTGAACTAGTTCATTCTTATCTTTCAGTCTCGTTCATTTAGGTCTTTCAAAAGATTAGTTCAAATGAATTAGTTCTCAGTCAACCGACACATCTCTACTAGTAGGTCCACTTTGGGCATGAGAGAACATACATTAAAGTTGCGAGCAGACACTTCCCTCAGATAAAGAAAATAAAAAAAATAAACAAGACTTTTACAACCCAATAAATAATTTGCAAATAAATTCAATAAAATGAATAAATAAATAAATATATATGAAGATTATGCTTAATTAGCTACTAAATGACCTGTGGAAAAGGATATTAATTCAGGATAACAGCATAAAAGGTTTCGATCTTTTTCTAAAAACCAAATTTTAAAGGAAAAAAAGATATGAAAATAAATATTCGAAAGGATTTAATAAAATTGTAAAATGATTAGAGGTGTAAATAATCCAATCGAATGATTAGGGCAAATTCAATTATAAAAGATTTAATTTGTGGGGAAAAAATCAAAAAGAGAGAGAAAAAAAATTTCTAAAAAGGAATTATTTCGTATAAAATAAATTAATTAAAATTGTTTCGTATTGCAAATGGTGTTCATAGATGAAGAAAAAAAAATCTATTATATATTAAAATATTATATGAAAATAATTCAACAAAGCATAGGCGACAAAGTTGTGCAATTGCAAAATTTTACAAGTTGTTGCAAAATGGTGGTTCAAATATGAAAACCACACCAACGTATTTTATGGATGAATGTAGATAAGAAAGCGAATTTGTTGCACTGAACAAAAGGTTGAATGTACAAGTCCGAATGAATGAACGAAACAAGCCATGCTTGCATCACAAATTGTACAATGCCGAATAAAAATGACTGCAAAAATTTGCAAATAACTTGCCAAAAATTGCTCAAATTAAAATTTTGAAAAGGCCAAAAATATTTGAAAGTAACGAGATTTTCAAATATACAAGTTAAATTTTGAAATATAATGAAATAAAATGCACAAAAATACAAAAAATTATGTTTTTTATTACTTGTTTGTAGTAAAATTTTTGCTAAATACCGTTTTTTTTCATTTTTTCAGATTCTGGGTGATGGATTCTACGATGTTGAAGATTTTTAAATGGAGTTGGTACAGTACTTCGATTTTGGATGACGCCCTTTGGTGAGTATGATGTTGATTTTAATGTTTTTTTTTTACACAAATGATGACTCTAGTTGATTGAAATGATGAATACCAATTAGAAGTTGAAGATTTTAAAGCTTTTATGTTGGTTTCTGATCAATTTCTGATGGCTCAAGATGATTTTTACTAATTGACAATGTCGACGAATTAGTTCATACACAAGCAGGGCAGATACTAATGATTTTACTAACTTTTGAGCAACACAAGCAGGGTTCTCAAACAGTTCAGTAATCGACGACAGCATTGAATTTTTCAGATACTCGGCCAGATTTAACACAAACAGGGCAAAATCCAAATCAGCAAACAACGAAACACATCGAACGTTTACAGCACTCAAGAAAATTTTTGATCAAATTGAATTATGAACCAAAGAAAAAAAATACAAGTTGGAACTAAGTTACCCAACAAAAATACAAAGAAAAAAATAAAAGGACACAATTAATCGCGAAATATTAAAAATTTGACTTGGAAAATTCACCAAAAGCATTTATGATTTTTAAACTTTAAAAAATTTTATGTTTCAGCAAGGATTGTTACCGAGTGATGCTACCATATAGAGGATGATGATCAGTGAATACATAAATTAGTAACACAAAATAAAGTATTGATCGAAGTAGCATCCCAGAAGCGTGTGTATTTTTCATCAGTTATATAATTTAAGTATGAGTACAAGTTGAGTGAGATAAACAAATATGTATGGAGATGGACGAGTGAGTGGCAGAGATAGTAATACAGTGCAGCTGCCGACAAAATATATATTAATGTAGTCGTGTGTTTGCAGGAGCGAGAGGAGAGAAGGATTGGTGGTCTGAACAGTAGCGAGTCACTTTCTATCGATTGTGAAATCGATTTTGATGGACAAGAGAGCTGGCCCAGTCTGTTGGGGGTGCGTGGCAGTTGGTCGATGCATGGAGCCAACACTTTCGAAAGAGGCGACGAAGAAACCCGCATGAATATATGGAGATATACCTGCAGTGCACCAACCACCAACCACTAATCCCCAACCCTGCCTACGCCACTGCCGCACGTAAATTTGTCTGTGTCTGTCGTGCTGACAAATAGTGCTGTTAAAAATCGATTAAATTTCTTATCGATTATAATCGATTATTTGTGGCCCATAATCGATTATAATCGATTACAGTCGATTAAGTAAGTATTCCTCAAAAAATTTAAAAAAACAATCAAACATTTTGTTTTGTAACGAGTGTCTCGAGGAAGGAGAGACACTCGTTTATAAGTTTTGTTATTTCTGTTGATTTGATTTTGATTACTTTCTGTTTCTTTTACACTTGCCAGTTGCCATGTTCGATAATTATTAAATTGATGAGATAATTCGTATTTTCTATTTTCGTAATTTGTATTTTATATTGTTTGGTAGGGCAAATAGGTAGGGGGCACTAGGTATTTAATACTTTAATAGTGTAATAGAAAGAGTCGTTAATAATCGATTACACAATGTTTCTTATCGATAATCGATAAGAGCCCCGCGCTTATCGATTATAATCGATTACTAATTGATCTTTTAACAGCACTACTGACAAATAGTCTATTGGTGGCTCACCAGCTCGTCATATGTGGCAATTGATTCGTTTGCAGCGGTAAGCTGCGCCGATATAAATTGCGTACTTGGCGATCATATTTGGATGTCGCGCCACCACAATTTGGTGGATAGATAGAACTGGAAAGGGGTTTGGTGGACGCACTATGGCAGGTGACTTCGAGTCGAATGGTGGGTGTAAAACAGTACGCCTCGGTGCGGGTAGCCGGCAATTGCGGGTGCGGCTGCAAACGCACCACCTCTCACACTTTTCCAACAAAATGATGCCTTGAAAAAAGGTGTCGAAAATGAAAATGTCGTCCATTATCATCGGATATGTACCTACGTCTACGCGCACATATAGATGGACGACTGTAACATTAAATTTACGAGCGGGTATGAAGAGACACCACCTTCGCCTTTGGCCCATACATATCTGCATCTGGTTCATCAGACATGCCGCTATCAAACCCTTTCTCAATCCAATTTGTTGGTGCGGAAAGTAATTTATTATCGTACGTAAACGTAAACCACCACCGGTGGATGGATGAAATGGGGGAAAAACGGACGACAAACGAGTATTACGAAAGAAAAACGCGATGGCAATGTCGCCTAACTTTTTTCATCTTGAACCAAACAATTGCCGGAGAAAAGATGAAACGTGACGAAAGGCGATGTGATGCGACAGCAGCCACCTTCGATATGATTTCGCTTATGCGGTAGTTCCTCGCAGTACAATGTGCTGCGGACAATCAGTTGTCGCCTCTCCATTTTGTAGTTCTCTGCAGCCACACCAACCAAGACTGTGGATTGCGCTAGTTGCGCAGTTGCACCCTTCATAGATACGACAAAATACGAGAAAAATCATGGCGGTCGTGAGTGGTGGCCGCTTCAGCACGTGCGTCCAAAACGAGTCCAATAAGGGTTTCGTGCTACGGATGGGAAGCTCTCTTAGGGCCAAATGCCATAATCACTCCTATAGGCTGTGTTGGGTTATTCGTACATTTGTCCCACTCTCATTCACAGATAACAACGTCATTCTGTTTCACCGCACCGTACAAAATTCCCATTTTGGTGCGGGTGAAACGACTGAAGGATGAGAAAGCAATACCTAAAGACACGAGATAAATCCTTTTTTGTTTTTTATTTTATTAATAATCCACCTCAGCCAACCTCCCACAATACCTAAAGGCTAAAGCAGACAGCTTCACAAATTATTTACGGAAGTGACTAAATATTTTTAGTCAAATACTATAATTTTACGAACTAATTAGGTATTGCATTTGCTGACTACTGTACTTGGAGTACCTACATTATGTATGTTATGGAGGGCTTATTCCATAACATTTGTATACGTAATTACTTTCAGACATAGATGATATTTTCTGGGAACAAAATTAATCAGTTTTTGCACGTTACTACACGAATGTATACCTAGATATACATCTTACAGTAATTTCGTTCCCCAAAAAACCCTATGGTTGAAGAGCGGAACTAGCAGAATCCACCCTCCATTACATATACATGCAAATGTTGACCAAAGTACGTGGGCGTTGTGTCGCCAAGGTCACAAAAATCGACATTTAAGCAGGCGTCGCGATGTTTATTCACGCGTTAACGGAGCTTGGTGACTCGGTGTAAGCGACTGACTGGTCCATCATACAAATCACGAGTTCATTCGGCCATTCAGAGACATAGCGAAGGGTTGGCTTTTTTAGAGGGGGCGGGCAAGAAAAGGAAAAAATAAAGAAAGCAGCTTATCAGCTGACACGATTCGTTAACTATAAACACACACTGCAAGTAGGTACCTACAGTCAATTTTGCAAACTATACAAAAAGATTTTTAGGGCGAGACTCGTCCCCATGCGCCCTTAGTTACGTCCCTGAGTGGGTTCAAACCAGCGGCCATGGAGCGCACTGTGGTCCGGTCAGACGAAATTGTTCGGCAATGTGGTCAATTGGCGATCGCCGATTTCACGGCCACCAATGGGTGGACTGTTCAAAATTGTTGATTTGATCAAACTTGCCCATCTATAAGTGTAGAACCTGTTTGTTTTGTGTTTGGTTCTCGGTTCTTGGAACCTTGTTATTTACAGCTCTTTTTATGTGATAATCATTGATGATAGTTTATTCTGTACTTCGAATTTCGTGTCCATAATGGACAGACCTAATAAAGTTTGGTCTGAGTAAACTTCTCGTATTTCTTGTATTTTACCCCATTTTCATTGCGTTTCAACTCAATATAACCAACAGGTTATGGGCCCAGTGATATGTTTGGGTAAAATATATTTGTTTTAATATTTATTCATTTTCTTTACTAAGTTATGTTCTCCTCTTGGCAAATGCTTCAAAGAGAACCTTTCATGTTTGTACAAAGTCAGTGATCTTTTGTTTGAGCATGCCTTCGATGTTCATGTTCATTTTATGATTTGGTGTTCCATTGTGAAGCTCTTTTATATTATGGAAGAGTCCCAGCATTTTTTTCAGAAGCTGGATGCGCTAGAGTGTAGCGGTGATGTTGGCAGATTTAATGGATGGTTGGCGTTTTCGTTTGTTCATGACTATTCGTGGCGAAGGCTTTGCTCAGTTGCTTAGATGTGAAACAGCTCATGAATTTTGGAAAGGATTATAGAAGAAAAGCAGATAAGTGCAGTGCAATGATAGTTTGTTTTTTAGCAGATTCACATTTATCATATGCACAGGATGCTGTTGAACCATTTGAAATTATTGAAAAACTTGATCGTGTGTATTTGAAGTCAGGAATGGCCAGCAGAATCATGCTCAAAAGACAATGGATGGACTTGCGTTTGAAAGAGAATGGGAATATGGAGGAGCATCTTTGCCATTTTGAGGAATTGGTTGTTAAATTAAAGGCTGCTGATGTATCACTAATGCAACAGGACATCATAGAGCAACTTCTGATGTCATTGCCACAGACCTACAATGTCGTAGTATCGATCCTTGAGAACGAATTGATCCTGTTTTGGAACAAGTAAAATTAAAATTACTAAATGAGTTCGCGAAACAAAAAGGTATTTCGTCTACCGCCGTTAAATTAGAATCCAAATCCGATTTGGTTGCCGGTCGATTCAATCACGGAAATATCGATAATAAAAATTCGTCTAAAATAATTAAGTGCTTTGGATGCGGAAAAATCGGTCATATTTGTAAAAATTGTCGCGCTAAAAATGCCAGTAGCTCCGTTACATCTAGTAATACATCAATTAATACGCAAAATAATACGTATAATAACACGCAAAATAAAATAAAATGTTTTAATTGCCAAAAATTCGGGCATGTTGCGAGATTTTGCAGAAATCCGAAGGCGAATTTCTCGCAAAATACGAACATCGATTGCAGTAATAATAATAATAAATCGAAAAATAATGAATTAATTTCATTCATTAGTAATGTCGGTAATATTTACGTCGTGGAAACGAGTGGAAACGTCAAATTTAAGCTTGATTCAGGTGTGTCGAATCATAATATAAACGATGGTAAATTATTTGCAAAATTTATTACGTTGAAAAACCCCATTAGAATTAAAGTATTCAAGCGAGACAGCTATGTTTACGCCACTAAAGTTGGAACGATCATCTGTTGGTTAAGTACAGGAATTAGGTGCGTAATAAATAATGTATTTTATTCAGAGGAATTCCCAACTAACCTCTTATCAATTAAAAAGCTGTGCCAGTCAGGTATAAAGGTTAATTTTGATTGAAAATGTAATGTTTATTTGATTCGTGAGCATGATGGCCAGCTAATAAATTATGGAAAATCACCGGACAATGAATTATATAATGTTAATTTTTATCTTAACCCAAATCAAAATTTCAAGAGTTTGGCTACTGTGTCCGATGAAAATGTAAATTTGTGGCATGCCAGGTTGGGGGCATCCTAATTTTGAAATTATGAAACGCATGTCTCGCTTCCAGTTGATTAGTAATTTTGATTATAATAATGTTAAATTTTGTAAAAGTTGTGTTGAAGGTAAGCAATCGAAGCTTCCTCACAAATCTGTCGATAGAAAATCCACTCGTCCGTTGGAACTAGTACACACTGATGTTTGTGGGCCGATGCAAACTACTTCATATAATAATAAGAGATACATGTGAAATTTTTTAGATGATTTTACTTCATTCGCTACTGTTTGTATACTTGAGTTGAAAGATCAAGTTTATGAGAAGTTTTTGGATTACGAAGTTTGCCTTAGGAATATGTTTGGCAGAGGAATCGGTGAAATACGATGTGATAACGGTACTGAATATATTAATATTCGTTTCAGGACCCAATGCCGGTTATAAGGTATTGTGATTGGGAATACTGTACCATTCTGTCCTCAGATGAACGGATGCGCCAAACGAATTAATCAAATGTTGATTGAAAAAGCGCGTACTATGTTAATTCACTCTGATTTAGAAACTAAGTATTGGTCTGAAGCTGTGCTATGTGCCACGTACTTGTACAACAGAACAGTCAACTGTCGAAACGAGCAACCAGCAAAAACATGGTATGGTAATGATGTAAATTTAAGTAATGTAAAAGTTTTTGGTTGTTGTGGTTATGCCTTGATCCCAAAAGAGAGAAGGAAGGATAAATTTCAAAGTAAAAGTGTACCTCTGGTGTTTGTTGGTTACAACCCAGAAGGCTATCATTTGCTGAATACCAGCAACGATGAATTGATAATCGCGAGAGATGTGACGTTCGATGAAAGTAGGTTTGTTAAAAGTAATGTCGATAATAAGGAAAATGTCTCTTCACCAAGTGCCTCTAGTAACGTAAATAGAAACTCAGATGTTAATGTAAAGGTCCCTAATTACGTAAATTTAGATGATATAGAAAATATACTAATTGATGAACCCGAAGTAGATGACATGTGTCACTAGGCTTATAATGTGTTTAATGAGTTTCATTCTAATTTTGAAGAGGCCAAGTCGTTGTTAGATAAAAGTGAGTGGGAGATAGCTATTTCCAAAGAGTTGGATGCACTTCATACAAACAACACTTGGGACTTAGTTGATCGTCCCGTTAATACAAAGCCAATTTCGTCTCGATGGCTATTTAAAATTAAAGAAGATGGACAAGGTAATAAATTATATAAAGCCAGATTGGTCGCTCGAGGTTTCGAAGTTGACCAAAGTTTTGATTTTAAGGAGTTGTATGCTCCAGTGGCAAAAATGAGTACGTTGAGAACTCTTTTAGTAATGTGTAATCAAAGAGGGTATAATATTTCACAAATTGATATAAAGAATGCGTTTTTGAATGGGATACTACATGATGATGTATATCTGGAGATCCCAGATGGTATTTATAATAAAGTAAATCGCAAAAATAAAGTTTTGAAATTAAATAAATCGCTATATGGTCTCAAGCAAGCCCCTAAGGCTTGGTATAAGAAATGGAGAAATTTTGTCTTCTCCTTAGGATATAAGAATAGTAAGCATGATGAATGGCTCTACTATAAGAAAAATGAAAAAGGATTGGTGTACATTTTGGTTTATGTCGATGACATGTTAATATGTGGAGAAAATATTGAGTTAATTAATGAGTTGAAAAGTCAATTAAACACCACCTTTAAGACCCACGATTTGGGCACCGTAAAATCTTATCTAGGGTTGCAAATAGATTATAATAAAGAAGAAAAAGTATTAAAATTACATCAAAAACAATTAATACATAAAATAATA
This sequence comes from Ericerus pela, assembly GCA_011428145.1. Taxonomy (NCBI): domain Eukaryota; kingdom Metazoa; phylum Arthropoda; class Insecta; order Hemiptera; family Coccidae; genus Ericerus; species Ericerus pela. Next base: position 299,511 of record WOFM01000108.1, on the reverse strand, counting down.
GAAAAATTTAAAGTAAAGGATTGTAACCCGGTTTATACCCCAATAGAAGAAAAATTATATTTGAAAATAGACAAAAATAAAGTAAAATCAGAAAGTTTAATAACAAAATATAAAGAGTTACTCGGATGCTTAATGTATGTCACGTTGGGTACTAGACCCGACATATCTTACGCTGTAAATTATTTTGGCCAGTTTCAATCTAATGCTGATAATGTTGTGTATTCTCATTTGCTACAAGTGTTGAAATATTTAGTTACTACTCGAGATTATGAATTTGTCTACCGTTTTTCACCTGATTCTGATGTCATTAAGTCTTATGTAGATGCCGATTGGTATAATTGTCCAATTTCTCGCCGATCAATCTCGGTCTTAGTCTCAATCCTCGTCGGCTGGCACTTGGTTTGACTTGTGCGTCACTTGACCCACCAGCTTCGCCTACGCAGATGCTGCGGTGTACGGTAATTTTGCATTTTTCCCATCAAAAATAGGCCTGTTGCGCGATGACAGAATTACGGTGTATGTGGCAATGCCTGCTTGGCCATGGTGCCATTCTCAGTTCGTGCATACAGCTAACTCATCGCACACGCTATTGGTCTGGCGCCCACTCGAGTCTCGGTCACGTCACAGTCTAACAGACTCAATCGTGCCTGTAACTCGCAGGATTTTTACCTACTACCGTCGATACGGCTAAATTTCGAACCGACGATTCGCCACTCGAGAATTCACGAAAATCTCAACTCACCATCAGCGCCAGTCAAGGATCGCAAATGTGGAGAGTGAGAAACAAATTATAAGATAAACTCAATTATCGCAAACGATTCGAATAATAGGTACAGGAATAAGGAGGTATAGCTAGCTATAGGGAGCGAGAGTGCCAACATTCGACTGTTTGTTCCCATTTTAAAGAGTAGTCGAATTTCGCGTCCGGTCTTGGCCTTGTTTTTGGTCTTGGCCTTTGTCTTGGTTTTGGCCTTTGTCTTGGTCTGGGCCTTGGTCTTGGCGTATCGCAGAAAATGCCGAATCAATTCTCAGTTGGTTCACTGGCTGCGCTCGTTCCACAAGTTTAAAACGCAAAGTGAATGCCACCACCGCTACCGCTGATGGTCGCTCCGTCGACTGGAACCTGGACAGTTCTTTTTGGAACCACATATTTTAGGTACGGTAATTATAATATCGGAAAAGGAGAGCACCGTCTGTGGAAGCGGTTCTTTGTCAAAAATATCGTTTCGATTCGTTGGCATCTTTTTTTCTTGCACGTTAATCCAACAGCCACGTGTGGCTGGTTGGCGAAATTCTCCACGTACTCGGATATCGAAATTCTGGACCAAGTGATCGCAAGACGGGTTTGGTTTTTACTATCCAAGTGCGAATTCAAATTTTTATTTTACTTTACGAGCTCCGCGAAAGTCACACCTTGCGATTTATTTTAAAGAATTCCTTTTCAGATACAGACCTGCGAGATTACTTGGTACTAATTTCGCTTTTTTTTTTTTTTTTTGGTCATGGCCGTTGAACCCCTCAAAAAAACCCTTGTGGCTGGCGCCCCGGGTTTCTCACTGTGTGGCCCCATTCAACGGTAATCTGCGAAATCGACGCGAAACAAAATATCGCAAAAGGTGCGCCGAACGCGTTCTTAATAAAAAGAATGTACCCACAACAGTCGGACCGATGGTAATGTGGCACTACATTTTGCATCGGCGGCATATACACACTTTTGCAGCCATCTTCGAATCGATTCTATACCCAAATGAGTTTTGTAGGCGTTCGACCTGAAGGGCAGAAATGCAAAAACAATAAAAGTTGAGGCCGAGCCACTAGGCTGCTATGTACCGAGTGTAGACGCACCTACTAACAGAGCCAATAGCCATAGTCGTATAGTGGGCAATGGCCGTAAGTTCCGGACTGCCGAATTCGTCGTTGTCATCGTCAATGCCACGCATTTGTCGACATGCGGTCGCGCCGCGCCGGTAACACGCGAACCCAGCCAACGGAAGGAGGCCGCCCGCATTCGCCGTCCGTTCGTGCGTCGGCCGCATCGAATTCGAATTCTGCGCACGAGTGGCACGCGCGATTGCGACGCGGCGGCGCGGACATAATAACGCCGCAGCGGTCGACGCAGCCAACAACTAAACGAGCGAATTTCACTGCACGTTCCGCCACCACGTACATAACGTAACGTGAAAACGTTGCATACGTGTTTAGGAATTTCGAATGCGGCACACTGCTGCGGTGCGGTGCGGTGCGGTGCGGTAATTTGGGCGTAGATTTCGCTTTGTCGCATCGCCCGTTCGCATTGCCTAGCGGCGACGAGTGACGGTGACGCTGCAGCGGATGCGGCGGTGGCGGCGGCGGCGGCGGCGGCGGCGCTGGCGACGTAGGTGTTGAGGCGGAGTGAGTAGCGCCACGTACAGCGACGACTCGGCAACCCGCCGAACGAGCAATTTTACAGTTCGTGCAATTTTACAGTTCGTGCCACGGTTCGAGCACAGATGTCGTTACCTGTCACCATTCGACATTTTCACTTTTCTCGTTTGATGGCCGTCCCCTCGGCCGTCGCTGCCGCCGCCGCCGCCGCCGCCGCCGCCGTCGGGACGGCCGTTAGCCACATATACTACTCGTAACGTAGACTGCCTATCGAATCGATAGGTACCTACGCCTAATATCTAGTTGCACTCGACAGCGAGTAGACCTACCTGTATGCAGGTAGGTAGGTAGGTAGGTAGGTATAAAGGCTCTGGTTGAGCAACGAGCAACGTCGCCATTCGCCACAACGTGAGTGCATACGACGTACCTAACGTGCGTTCGCGCGTTCGCGCGTTCGTAACTCGAGCACACTTATCGACGATTGACGAGCGAATAACCCGACGAATAATGAACGATTAAATTCATCGTCGCCGCCACTAATTAATTGACCTACTCGTCAGTGTCATCAGTCGTCGCTCGTGATTAATGAATCAACGAGTCCGTCAGTCGTAAAGTGGGCAGCCCACCTGATTAATAATCTGCTTATCGCTCGCGTGGAAAAGATCAGTTTACTCCTTTAATTCAGTTTTTTTGGCGACAAGGGGGGCTCATTCTTCATTATCTTCGACTGTTACTTTTTTCAGTCGGTTACAAAATGCGTAAAGAAAAATTTATTTTACTCGTCGACTAAAATACATTACTTACAATATTGATGAATGAGAAAACTTTGTTTTTCTTTTCAAGTTTTCGAGAGCGTCGATGGCGAATACGCGTGTTGTATTATTTGCTTCCCACCACGAGCTTCGAAAATAGAATCGAAGCTCGAAAACTAATTTCGTAAAGGTGAAATAAAAATATAAAAAATGGACGAGTACTGGGACACAAAAGTGAAAGTGAAACTTTTTACGGTGAAATTTTTATTTTGTATAACGAATGTTTTGTTATTATATAGCAGCGTGATTTTTCCTTTTTGTTTCGAATAAACATTAAAATGTGGAAAAAGTTGTAGCCATAAAATTATAATTACTCGAATTAAATAATTGTTTTCACCAATTGGTGAACATTTCAACGTCAAAATTGAATCCCGCAACCCTCGTTCCACCGATAAGCTAAAGCAACGAATAAAAGAAAATGCGTAGGTAGAGAGGGCGAAGATGGAAATGAATCGAATCGAGTGGAGCGGGCCCGGCTTTTGTAAGGCGGGTCAGCGGTAACGTTTTTTCGTTTCACGTACTTCGTTACGTTACCATTTCGTTTATTTCGTTTCGTGCGCTTCGTTGTACGACTATTTTTTTCAGTTTACTTTACTAACCGGCGCATGGCAAAAAACTGCCCGACAAATGAGTAGCCAATTTTAGCTACGTCGTCGATCTGGTTTTTAAAAATGTGTTTACCCGCATACCCGCATCTTCAACTGCACGTACTCCTCGCGCAGTGCTGGACCGGCAATGAGCAATGATTTGTCGGTCATACCGGCGCCAAGCAGGCAACCACTGGGTATCTACCGCTCGACGTACTTTCAAACCACTCGTACATACATACTCACTATCCTCGTGAGTGGAGGGGATAACCCCCCTTACCTATCGGTTGTATTATAAATTAGCGAACTCGATCAAAATGTGGAAGGTACACGCAGCTTGTCAATTTTAACGCCGCCGTGTCTTTACAGTGCCAAGCACGTTAGACCAATGGAGACTGATCGGTCCGGCAAGTAGTGTACGGTCAAGAACCCACATATACACGATATACGCGTATACACATATACACACGTACATACGATCGTACATATATTTAATTATCGCTCCCATTATAGGTAATACAGTATCATTTAGGATTATTGTTGGGAAATTTTTCTCGAAAGCAGTTCTTTAAATATAACTAAAAAACTACCTATCTCATCGATATCAGAAAACAACGAATGGAACCACCATTTCAGGAGTCACCCTCTAAATATAGGTATATCATATTTTAAAAAACAAGTTGATGAAAATCAGTGCCCAAGGTAAGAAATTATGCTCGAATAAACATAAAAAGCAACAAAAACACGCGTAATATTTTATGTATAGGAATTGATTTTCAGCGGTTGGTTAACGAAGATACAAAAAATTGTTTTCCAATAATTTAGACGTATGAATAGCGACTAGTCAACTACGTGCAGGACCCAATCAAAATAATCAGCGTATTTTATTTAACATTGGAAATGTTTAACCAGAGGTAGGTAGCAAAAAGATGACGTCATGTGCAACGAAAAGTGAAAAATATACAGAAAATGAAAAATCATGATTGTTTTGTCAGTGTGCGCGTGTATTTGATCGTATTCGTGATACAACACACGCGCACACACAAAACCAAATTCGTTGTTTCCCCCCCCCCCCGACTCAACGAATTTAGCAGGGTTACCTTTGTATGAAAAATGAAACGTATATTTTTATTTAACAAAATGAAAATTAAACGCAAAAAACTGTAATGCAGCAGCAGCTCCATTAGAAAAAGTAGGTTTTCGAAAATTATACAATTAGGTAGTCGCTAAAAGTTATTAATAAATAGTAATAAATATTTGTTTCGAATTACGTTCATATTGGTCCAAAATTAGGCTTTTTGTAGCCAAAATAAAAACAAATATTGTGTTACCGGATATACTGTATGACCAATCCGCAACAAAATTTATAGCAAGTTATATAACAGATGTGCCTACATACTGCCTGCGTAGAACCACGAGGTCTTGCTCCATCGTATCTCACACAACTCTTCGTGGATTATAAGTAAAAAGCCCTACATTTCGGATAAAATTATCTTCTTTACATTTAAATGGATAAGTAAACTTATACGTTACAGTTACCAATACTAAAACCTTGATTAAAGTTGGAAGAACTGAAGAACTTGGTGTTACGAGCCATTGGGCAATCTATCGTAGTAGCTATCATATATGGCGGTGATGTTGAAGTTGTAATATTTCAGCTTGATCTTACTTCCTATTCTTATTTCGAATTGTCAAAACAAATTGAAAGGTTAAAAGAAAAAATGAATTCGGATAATCGTAGAACATTTAATTATTTGAATTACTTTTCTTTTACAATGTAAAAACGTGAATGAAAAAAACGTATTATACTGTTAGCAGGTTAAAAGTGGACTGCTGCGGTAGGTACGAATATCTTCCATCACACCACCATATTGTTATCTTGAAGATCTATTACTTCTTTCACCTCTTTTTACTTCGTATATTCGTCATCGAGTTCCATTTTTATATTTATTACACCTTATAATCTGTATCGCTAATTCACACAGATGATTAATTGTAGGAAAACTTGGGAATAGACTAAGAAATTGAGTTTAGTTAGTTTGAACAGAACTCAACGGTCCACTTTTGATCAATGTGGCAAATTTTTTATTATTTACTAATTAAAAATTAAGAATAGGCCTCCTAATATATATGAATTTGAGTTATTAGTGCTAAAATTTTGCTTGAGTTTTGAAATGAAAAACGTACTCACCTCCACTGCCAGTAAGAGTGGGCAGGATTTGTGAAAAAAACAGGATTCAAATTATTTTAAGGGGATGAAAAGGATTTGTGATTTGTGATCTGAAACACTTTTGAAAAAGCAATGTGATTCGTGACTTGAATCAATTATTAACAAATAGAGGAACAACGAATCACAAATCCCATTCCTTTGGTCGGGAAATTCCCTAGAAATTTCCTAAATTTGGTAATCGTTGGAAAAAAAATTTATGCATTTCATCCTTGTAAAATTAAACACTTTTTTCAGAGAACTTTTAATTTTCACTTTCCTAGATAAAATAGTTTTTTATCAAAAAGTACTGGAATGTTTTCAACTTTTTTCTCATATCAAGGTCAAACAGAATTATTTAATGTTCGTGACTGAGGGTTGGTGATTCGGAGAAAAATGATTTGTGCGAATCACTTTTAATCTCTGAACTAAAAATATTCGTGATTTGTAATCCGAATCATTTTTTTTTTTGAGGAATCCGCCACCTCTTGCTCCCAGATTGCTCCATGACGCTAAGATTAATAGGTGGATTTTAAATAGAAAATCTACTTGAAAATAATTTCCAATGTATCCTCGACTATGCAAGAAATACAAATCGTGTAAATTTCATGACCCTTTTCTTATGAGACGGAATATCTGTTGGGCGCATCAACCGCGATTAGTGTGTATTTCCCAAAAGTGTCAAGTTTTGTAAAGGGGTATTCGGGATATAATTCTCCTCTAGCGCCAAAGAAAAAGGACAGTTTAAAACATAATTATTCGGTTTTTCAAATTTTACGTTCGTGAAATGTGTAAAAAATTACTAGCCCCTTCCTAAAAAATTCACGAATATTATGAAATTTGATGCAACGAGGCTTCAAGAATAAATGCCGAAACCGGCCTGAACGATTGCCATTAACTAGTAGACCGATTTTGTGCAAATTTGATACGAAACGAGTCCTTAACGGTTCTTAACTGCCGTAAGAATTGTAGACCAAAACATTTTAATTTACAGGAGTTTCCGAAATGGAAACGTAATGAGTTTGCAAAACTTCGCGAACCTTCCCTACGAGAATAGAGGATGAATTTGAAGAATTTTAACACGAATATGTAGCCTGCAAAAGCCTCCAACACTGTTCGAAGTTTCATTGCCTTAGGTCAGAAGTCGGAGGCTCCGCAGACTCCCAAAATAATTGTAAAAATGAGTCGAAAGTGGTCATATATACGTAGGTTGTGTAAAAAAGAATTTCAGCGACCTTTAATTACGTATGTTCGTAATCTGCGACTTAGGATCGGCGCTTTTTCACTGGTTTTTCCACTGCACCGAGTGCAACAGTTGCATTTTCTTTTATTCGTATTTTCATTGGAAAATAGGCTAAAAGCTGGGTGTACCGCGTATAATGCATTGTAAGTTTGTGCTTTGGGGACAAATACACACACACACACACACACACACACACACACACACACACACACATACGTGATTATAGTATCTTAGTTGGACCTTGACACCTAACTGCCTTAGTAAGACCCAAAAAAAAATCTTTATTTTTGAGGTTAGAATGTTGCTTGACAGCAGAATGTCGTAGTTTTCAAAACATTGAAAAAACCGCCCAACCCACAAAGCTATACACACAATAATAAAAAAATACTGTAACAGTATGTTGGTTAGACTGCGTGTGTGTGTGTTTTTACACACAAAAATGAAATCATATCAGTCTATAGTCAGACCTTTGTGTTATTTGAAATTGACTCCTCATGAACATTGGTCAGACATCAAGAGTACACATCACCTGTTCTTTTATGTCCCTAGTAAGACATAAATGCAATGTTGCCACAGTTTTTCATGGAAATATGGGTAGAAAGAATAATTGTTGTAAAAAGAAATTAATTATTGTCAATAGATCAGCTTCTTTAGAAAACTAATTTTGTCTTTTTCTAATTAGAATGGGACTATGGAGTTATCAAAAAGCACTAATAGTTTTTTTCATCCAAATAGAATATGACTACTTTCTGTTTGGTCACCTAAAATCAAACCTCCCCAATTTTTTTGGATAAATGCATGTCAAAGAACTATCTATTTGTAATTTTTAAAATTAGGAAATTATTATTCAAGGGAAACACTCTGAATTTGTCAATTTACAAGACTCTGACCAAGATTGCAGAACCTAGATCAATTTTGTTTCTGACTAAATGTGATACCTCCAAAAATAATCAAGGGATGAGTAGTCACCATATTATTTGTTCTCAACATCCTAAGCATCCTAATTGAACCAGACACTGAGGCCAAAAATGTCAACCACTATGATAAGTTAAACACCATATTGATGCACAATTTTTCCTATTCTCAAACTAATCAACCAAAAGCTTCATCTTTCAATTTATTTGAGAAAAACAAAAAAACAAAAACAAATACCTATATATCCTTCACCAACAGTGTCAACTCAGTGTCCAGCAAAGTTTAAGTGTTTTATCCAATATGGTGGTTTGTTATTTTGACCCAGGTATTAATTTCTGTGAAGTTTGACACAATTTATTTGAGGAGGCTATTTGATTTCTCTATCCAGAACTGGAAATCTCCAAAAAAAAAAACTTCTCAAATAATGTCCAGTTTCTTGAAATTTTAACCTAAATTAGTGAATAAGTTTTGATGAAACATTCTCCTCTAAAGATGTAGTCATATGTGTATTACATGATTTTTATATTTCAACTTTTCCTTTCTATCAAACAATTTCTCTCCCACTTCACAGAACTGACACTGAAATAAATCCATGGAGTAGAACTGAGAACTGAGTTTAAACAGAGTTGATTTAGAGCTAAAACTTCAAGGGTAGATTTTTTGCTTAATCAATCGTAGTTCTTTCAAGTGTAGGAATTTATGTTCAGAGGTTTTATTGCATTATTTTACATTTTATATAAAGTTTGTGGTTCAGGGAAAGCTTGACCCCCAACCTTTATAACAGGTTTTCGACAAAGTTGAAAACTCCTATTAAATTTGGTCTGTCTTTCAAAATAGGGAATGGGACTTACATAGTTATTCGTATCATGATCTCCAGATTCAAAAAATACCCATCTCGCATTTTCATATTTCTTTATTTATTTTATTTAATTTTATTTTATTTTGGGTTATATTTTTTTGGGAAATGAAAACAGACGAACGGCTGAACCAATAAGACTGAAATTTGCACCAGAGGTCAGTTTCAGTGTGAGAAAGGTCTGATAGAAATTTGGAGCCGATTGGTTTAGCGGTTCCAAGGATATTGGCTAAATGAAAACATTATTTTTACAAAATCCCAAAGTACGAATTTGTAGCAGGTTTTTATGGTTCATTACACCACACCCCTGTGCCACAAATTGAAAACCTGCTTTTTTAGTGGAGCATGCTGCGCTAGAATTGTTTTTTTTTCAATGAAAAGAAAATTTTAAAAATATTAGCGTAGCATGCCCCGCTAGAAAAGCAGGTTTTCAATTTGTGGCACAGGGGTGTGGTATAATGAACCTTAAAAACCTGCTCATTTTAGCTATATTTTGGCCAATATCTCCGAAAACGCTAAACCAATTGACTCAAAATTTCTATCAGACCCTTCTTACACTGAAACTGACCTCTGGTGCAAACTTCAGCCTTATTGGTTCAGCCATTTGTCTGTTTTTGTTTCCCAAAAAAATATAGGCCGGAATAAAAAAAAAATTAAATAAAATAAATAAAGAAATATGAAAATGCGAGATGGGTATTTTTGGAATCTGGAGATCATGAAACAAATAACTATGTAAGTCCCATTCCCTATTGTGAAAGTCAGACCAAATTTGATAGGAGGTTTTCGACTGCTAAAAACTACAAACTTGAAAAAAATTATTAGTGTACAAAATTGTTGTTTAAAAAAAATTTTGGGGGTTTAACCCCATACCCCCCCCCCCATAACTACGCCACTGGCTATCAGTTTTGGTTTGACAATATTTCCGGTAGAGCTTCCTCAAGATCTGATTTTTTCATATCAAGAAATAATTCTAAATTTCACAATGTCTAATATTTCGTCAACAGTTGACAAATTTCATTTAATCATAACATACCATTTACTCATTATAAGCTTTAAAACAATTATTTTAACTATCAAAATTCATAATTTTTTTTCTCAGAAACCTACTTTTTCCAGCGAGGCTTGCTGCTCTAGAGTTTTTTTCATTATTTCCTTAGTTCTTTTTGATAAGCAGTTTTCTTTCCTAGTCACTCCTTTCATTCAAGTTTGAGAAGGATTTTGATCATCATTTCATTAACTTTTAATCCTTTCAAACCTTCGCACCCCCCAATTTACCAACCTTAAAATTTTCCTGACACTCTCTACAACTTCTGTTACTTTTATACATATTCTAATTCGGGGGTTTTCTTAATAACTGATGCATAGGCGTACTACTTTTTTAAACAAACAGAAGAAAAAAGTCCACATTTTCAATTTCTCAATCATTTCCATGTGGGCCTAACAAAGTGTCGTCTAAGTGCCTGACAGATATTTCTAGAACTTTACGTGAAGTTTTTATCTTGGTTTGGATCTTCAGAAAATAAAGATAGCTTGCTAGGTCAAGTAGCTCATTTTGTAAGACCATGTTTTTGAAATAAAATTCCCGGTATATTGACCATACCTTAGATCCACGTTTCTATAACATATGTACCTAGTAAAAAATGCTACACAGTTTATCCAGGATAGGTAGGTAGTTCAAAAAAATTCAATTATTTTAATCAAATGCCATTTACCATTCTCTGTCACTGCCTTTTTACATGTAATCATCTTATAATATAATACCACGTGTAATAAAAAAAAAAAAATAGAACACTCACGGGAAGAAACAACAAAAGAATGAACAGAAAAGAAAATAATTCAATAGAACATACATCAATATCAACGGGTGTGTATTTTTTTTTTATTATTAAATTTTACACTAAAATTGGTAAATTTCAAGGTTAACTCTCATCTTACTGTTGACTTGAAAATGTTTTTTTTTTTTAATATCATTTGCATCTATCGTAAGACAGACCACAAGTACTGACTAAAAAAAATCTCTTGTCAACGTCAACTGGAAAATTTTTTTTTTTTTTTTTTTTCCTTTATTATCCAATATTATTATTATTTGCAGCTGTCACATCATAACCAAAACTGTGGCAACGTTGATTTTAAAAGGTCTGACTAACATACCAGCAGACTCAAGTCTAACCAACGTCACACACAGAAGTCCGACCAACGTAGTACTATTGTCAATTCCAAAATAAAATTTCACACACGGGGTGTAACATTTGATGAGTGGGCCATAAGTATGCTAGTCGGACTTTTTACAAGACTAACATTTTCCAACTTTTTCAATGCAAATATAACCCCCTGAATCCAAAAAACAGTTAAAACGTTGGTCGGACCTTGTGTGTGTCCGACCAACGTTTTTAGTCCGACTAAAGCTGGTGAGGAGTCAGGTGTGTGTCCGACCAAGATACTAAAATCAAACACACACACACACACACACACACACACACACACACACACACACACACACACACACACACACACACACACACACACACACACACACACACACACACACACACACACACACACACACACACACACACGTAAAGCCTATAATCTTTCATTATAAATCAGTTGTTCCACCCAAAACCCCATTTTGTTTCTTTTTTCTTACAGCGGAGGGTTTCGCGCCCAAACACCCATTTCCTCCTTATTTTTTCTCTATTTAAAAAAAGAAAGCAATTATTGCCCGGCTGTTTAGACCACACGGCGCAATACGTTTATTTGCCTGTTCTTTCATCAGAACCAGTCGCAACAATAGTTACAACGACATATTGGCCGCTCGTCGCAATCCCCAGTTTCCGATTTTTCTAAGCGGTAACCGACGACCATATTTTGTGTCAAGGTCAAAACTAGTTTACCGGGGATACTAACGAATTTTCATTTCAAAAACCATAAATTCGAGGAGCGGATAAAATTGTAAAATTCTGCTCTATAGATTCAAAATTTTGCCCCATCCGAAATACGCCATTGACTACCCGATTAACGGATACCGGATACCAGCGAGTCGATTCCGCGTATATTCACGATTCGTAATGGTGGTACCTACCTAATAAATTGGGCTACACGAGTGAAAGCGATTCGTCGTTTCTCATCGAGTTGAGACCGATAATCGAGTAACATTTCACTCGAGTGACGCCCAACCCTGGGTTCGCACTCTTTCTCCAATTAATTATTGGCACTTTTCTGGGCGAGTTCGACGAGTAGGCCGGAAAATTGAAAGCGAATACCAAATTCATGGTTTGTTTATTCGTTTGTTAATAGGCGTCACCTATACGTGGGTACTTTGGAATAGCGTTGAAATTTGAACGAAACTTCTAAATACTTGGGCGCAAGCGCCATCTTCTAGTCGTTCGCCTCGTTTCTTTTTTCCAGCATTGGCGAATTTCCTCTCTCCATTCGCCATTATTTCGATATTATTATAATGGTCGCACAGCCTACGCGTCGAGCGACAAACAGCAAAGTTGTTTGGATCTCGACGTGGACGTCGCGGACCAGCCACGACAGACGACAGCGGAGCGTTCGTTCTTCGATGACAGAACCTGCAGCAGTCACCGAGGCCAGGAACAGGTAGCAGAGTGGGCAGTCCGCATCTTTTCCACCTTCTCGCCCCCTGAAAACATTCTCAATGGCGGCCAGCCAACGGGAAAAACGCGCCAATAAAGGCTGCAGATGTACGGCGCCCATTTTGTTTTGTTGGCGCACGTGGCTACCTTGCGCTCTTCGGCGACGCGACCATAAACGCGTAAAAAGTAACAATACGCCGAATTTTGCGCAGTTGCGCATCGAATGCGCTTCCGCCGCTGGCACCTTTGACGGCCCCCTGCGATCCAGACGCTATGCAATGCGACGCGACATGTCACGTCACGTCTCACACTGTCGAGCCATTCTCACGTGCGATGCGATGCGATGCGGTGCGGTACGATGCGGTGCGGTACGATGCGGGGCGGTACGATGCGGGGCGGCACGGCACGGCGTTTCGTGCATTCGCGGTCATTCGGTGGCCAAAGTAATTCGAGCCGAGTGCCGAGTGGTCACGAATCGAAAGATGAAAAAAAATTGGAGGTCGTGTTACGGCGATCACGCCGTGCAACACTTTTTTCTCTTTCTTTTCTCTTTCCCTCCTTTTTCCCATCTTCCCATTTCTCTATTACTCACTCCGGCATTCACTCACTCACTCTCACTCTCTCTCTCTCTCTCTCTCTCTCTCTCTCTCTCTCTCTCTCTCTCTCTCTCTGTCTTTTTTTATCTAAAAGTATGTATATGATATCTGTCCTGCTTCTCGCTCTCTTCGCCAGGTACTGTGTGGGAGCATAAAGTTAATCAGTCCTACCACTATAATATGTATATACTGTAAGTATATAAGACCTTATAGGTGCTATACGACGCACGCAGAGTTGCATAGTGCTGCTGCCGCCGTTGCTGCCGCCGCCGCCTTCTCAGCCGCTACAATTTTACGTTGGCATATCGATGAATGGAATGTTTTCTTTATAAGATCGCCCGTTAATATTTCTTGTAACGCTACCCGTTTCTTCATTTATGTAGGTACTACAACTTACTTCTTTCAATTCATTCTTCTCGTTCTTCTTCTTCTTCTTCTTCTTCTTCTTCTTCTCCTTTTTTCTCGTTCGTTGGTTCTTTTCTTTTTTCAGATTCTTCGTTAGCTTCGTTTCATCCGCACGACTACAGTGTGTCCGTAGAATGATGACGGCGCATAACGAATTCCATTCGGCGTTTCGATTGTATTGGGGTTCAAATTTGGCCATTTGTAAAATGGCGCAAGTGCTGCTCGCAAGACGGCGCGTACGGACCAATTCGACGCATTTCCATTTTGGAGCTACGCTTCGAGGAGTGGACGCGTTGCGGTCTCTGGACCAGAGCGTCTAAACCGTAGGTCCGCATCTATTTCCACGTGCGTTCGCAAATCGACGACCCCCTTTGCGCACGTATCTACCGCCACCACCCACCCCTAATTCACATTCGATAGCCGGGTTTCACCTACATTTTGAAACTTAAACGGCTAATGGGTCGGTTTCAAGTCCAGCCGAAAGCGATCGCAATTACGTCAGATTTCAGGAAAGCAAAAGAAAAAATAAGAAAATAACAACAAAATAACGAAGTGTCTTATCCTATCTTTCCTAAATTATAATACCAGAGATAATAGTAACGTATGTATGTAAGTATATACGTACCTACGTACGTATAATTTATATGTGGGTAATCGCGGTTCGAAGAACTGCACCAACAAAGTTCCTGAAAATTACAGGGTAAGGGTTTTTCAGCGTTAGAAAACGATCTAGATAAATTGCAAGTTTGAGGAATATTTGTTGAATAAAGATATTAGCATCTCAATCTATCCATCAGCAGAAATGACAACAGCTAACGATGAACTTTTGTGTCTAACTCTAAAAGTAGGTAACGGATAGGAAATGTTTTATTAGGTAGCGAATTTTGTTAGGCACAGGCTGCGAACGATTATGATTTACAGCTGACGATGTAACGAGTTTAATAATATTGCGATCTTAATTCTCGAGATGTGTTATAATTAATTATGTCGTTGAAATTTCCCAGGTTGACTTGGTTTACAAAATTTTGTTCATTCTCCACGTGCGAGCAGAGCTTGGTGAACCAGGTACTAATACGGATAGGGCAGCGATGGGGTGCCTACGAAGCATTCCTGAAAACTGCGCTAAAATCCATGGGCAATCGTCGCGTCGTCAAAACTGTTTCTCGGTTCGAGGACGTTATGCGGTAGAAAATTGTAGGCCAAAAGTTTATTTTTGCTTCGTTTCACTAAAGTGCGGAGGGGAAGGCCACCAAAGATGAAATAATATTTTACGGACGAGGCGCGTGCGAAGCGGATAAACTATAGCCTTTACGAATTTCATTTTAGTAGTCGAGATTCTTTTTCGTATAAAATCGTTGACAAAACAAATCCGCAAAAAAAAAAAAAAAAAAAAAAAAAGAAAGAAAGAAAGAAAGAAAGAAAGAAAATATAAAAATAATGAGAAAGAGAAAAGTGCGCCATAATTGTACGCTCGCATTTTCGGAACACAATTCGAACGAAACGAAAAGGGGAAAAGTTTTTTTTGTTTACTCTTTCGCTCTTCTTGGAGAGGAGACAATTTTGGGGTGGCGATTTGAATTTCGCAGAGGGCTGGGGCCTTGGCGGCGCGTGATTACGCTCAGGTAGTCGGTGGCGCAGGAGCGCAGGAGCGCAGGAGCGCAGGAGCGCAGGTCCTTTTCATCGTCAAAGGTCGACGTCGAAGGGAATTAGCCGAGTGTAAAAAAAAAAGGAAGCGGTATAACCAGTTCGGTATACCTAATCACTTAGGCTGTAGTACGGTACCCGAGCCAATTTCGCATCGACGACAAAATTTGTCTCGTCGAAACGCCCTGTACCCATCATATCGACGTATCGAGGAGAGTATACGTAGAAATAGCGAAACGTGCTTCAGACGCGAGACAGACGGACTGAAAGTGAAAGAAGAAGAAGAAGAAGAAGAAGAAGAAGAAGAAGAAGAAGCGAGCGAAGGAAACGTATGAGGAGGAGGACGAGTAAACAAAGAAAGATGCGATCGTCCGAATCATTAGGCTATACGCGGAATAAGTAGCAGCGTAGAAGAGGCGGAGGCGGCGGCGGCGGCGGCGGCGGCGGCGGCGGCGGCGGACGGGAGCGGCGACTGACTAAGTGTAGCCGGGGTAGCCGGTCTGCCGGTTGTAATGTAATATCTCATCGTCAGACGCACGTTTACTGGGCGGAGAACACGGCTACTGGTTTTGTTCGTCTGCACAGGTAGAGGCTACGCTACCCATAGACCCATGGATAGGTAGGCACTGTAGGTACGCCGTTCGTGTGCAGCTACACTCTGTTTCTCTACTCTACTTTTTGCAGTCGATTGCACATACGCCAGTGCCTACACATACACGTAGACTACACCGCACTGCGCACTGCTCCACCAACCAGCAGACCTACGACTAACCTAAACCCGTAGCTGTCCACTCGACTCGCGCAATTATTTATTAGCCCTCTTTCTTACTTACTCGCCTATAAAAACACGCACAGATAATCTGTCTCTGTCTCTCTCTCTCTCTCTCTCTCTCTCTCTCTCTCTCTCTGGAAATGATGAGAGCTACGCGTTTCTTATACATCCGGTCCGACCGATACATCTCGCGTTACAGTACGCAACTGGCGTTCGTGGTCGTCCGTAGGCCGCACTCGAAACGCGAATAGCTGAGACAACGGTTGAGCAGTCACCGTCCGCCTGACGACGGCCTCGTCCGGAACGGACGCGAAGCGTGTTTCGACAGGACACCTGCCGTTTCCGACTTCTTCCGTTCGATATTCCGCGTGTAGGTGGCGGCCAAGCAGCGCCATTTACATCGCACCCACATATTAATACGGTACTCGAACGGAACGTTGCGTAGTACGCACGTAGGCCTATACCGGCCGAGTGCGCCCAAGTCCACCGGGTGGCGTTTCACTTTTTGTCTTTCGTTCGGCTGGCAGCCATACGTCGTCTCATAGGCGAAACGCTGACACATTGTTTTCCACGCCTCACCGCGCCCGTGTAACGTTCCAGAGAGTCCGACTGCTGCTGACCCTTTTCTCACCGAGTGTGAGTGAACAAGTTGCAATTCCAGTCGTTAAGCTAGCTACATATTCGGGTGTGGCGAATGTTGTCGTTGGTTTCGTCAAACGCTCCAGTGGCCACCAATTGAGTTGCGCGCCGCAAGAATAATTAAAGTGGAAAAAAAAAAAAAACAAAAACAAAAAAAAAAAAAAAAAAAAAAAAAAAACAACGAAATTTGGCCACACGTGTGGGCGGCGTACAGGCGGGTATAGCCTACGGCTACGTTTACCTACCCGCGTATATTATCGACTTATCGATTTATTTGTCTTGTTTAAACGAGGGTCGAACAGTCCGTAAACCAATTTACCGACTCCCTGGCGAGAAACGAGCCACTTACACAACGAAAACTACCCGCGACATATACCTGCACCGTACGTTATAATTACCGTGTGCTCGTCTAATTAACTCGAAGACGCGTACAAAAGTGTAAAAAAAGTTGATGAACATCGCTGGAAGATCGCGTAGATTGTTTTTTGTTCGGATACATTTTTGGAATGGCGTTTTATATAGTATGTACGGCCAATGTACTTACGTCGTTACATTGCTGAAGCCACAAAAGTACGTAGGCTGGGTGGGTGTCGGTCGCTATTCGCCGCGCTGAAAAACGACCCAACCCGGATTCGTCCATTTGTTTTCCTAACCGACACCTAAATCTACAATATATCTTCCAGTAATGGCAAAATCGGGTCACCCGTGTCGCTTTTATTTTGCACAACGTCGAACGACTGGCGGCGAACGGCTGTATACTGGGATCCATAAACATAAAACATAAAAATAGGCTTAAACAAGCCGGTTGCGCGGTGTCTCTTTCAGATAGAGCGACGCAATTTTTTAGCACGTCTAGAAAACGGAGTCAAAACCGAGTAAATTCCGAGTGCCGAATAACTTGGTTATAATATGCGAGCCTATTAGGGTTGGCGGGCGTGCCGTTTTTCACCGAACGTCGCCTATTTTGGGCCTACATAGTACACACACTCGAGTTTGTTAAAAATCTAAAAACTATTTTATTACTTAATTTTATACTCGGCCATCGAAAGGGGGACAGTAAAATTAAAAAATTCAACTTTTTTACAGATATTTGTCCCTCAGCCTCGGATTTTCATTTTGTTCCGACGTAAATATCCGATATCCCGTATTTTTGGGCCGTTTTCACGATTTGTCCTTTATTTACCGCATAAAAGAAAAGAAAAAAAAATCTGCCAACCCCGAAGCGTAATTATTCGAGTATTACACGTACGTATACGATACCTACTGTTAGTAAGTGCGTGAAGACTAACTATTTCCTGAATTTTTCAAACTTAAAAACTAAGATATGTAGGTACGTATATAGTTCCAATTTTGGGAGGAATATGGCTAATTTTTTAGAATTTTTATGGTTACGGAGGACTGTACGGGCTTGGGCTTAAAACCTTTGACTATATAGCTTAATGGATTGCTAGAACTGATAAAATCTTGAAGGCAAACGATGCAGGCGTTACTTTTTGAAAAAGGTACAAACTGAATTTGTAAAGTTATATTTTTGTGACTCCTAACAATATAAGCAGATACTAGTGAAATATTAGAACGCTATACCAATTTATTGTCTGAAATTAACGAGTAAAACGTTCGAATAATGATTTAAATTAATCGACAAACTCTTCAGAATGTGAAAATGTAAGTTTTGGATAGAGTTCCTTTTTTCTTGAAAAGTTTGAATTGAGGTTTTCTTAAACCGAAAAATTTGGCTGTTAGGTAAATAGTTTCATCGTTCGCTGATTTGTTATCCAAAAAAAACTTTTTGAACTACCGTAAGAACTTGAGCGACTCCAAAATGAGCTCTTTATTGACTCTATTCGTTTATTTGAATTCAGTATTTTTTTCGGCTGGTTGGCTTAAGTTCCAGGAGAACGATTAAAAAATTAAAAAATCGAACTGCTCGATTGTTTCAAACCATTAAAAATTTTATTCGAATGGCGCGATAAGTATATAGGTATATATATATATATATATATATATATATATATTAGCCCAGACATACGCTTTTCCCAGCTTTCTTCTTTGTATATTTGTATAGATTAGTGAAATGCGCCTCTGCTTAACGGAATCATCAGGCATTTTTGTTACTTTTTAAAGTTATTGTTACTATAATAAGAAAATAATTTAATTGTGAATTTTTTTGCCAGATATTTGTTTTTAAGGGAAGATTTTGTAGAATAACTATTGCGGAAGGTGCCATGTCACAATTTTGGAAAAATTACACTATAGTTTTTCCAATTATGATCCCTAGACCCTAAAAAACACCCTCGCCTCAAAAGTTTATGTATATATGTATTTCCTCCAGTAACACGAAGACATTCTTGAAATAGCTCGGCAAATAAATAAATGAAAAAGTATAATAGGAAAAATACAAACTTTTGTAGATGTATCAGTATCATTCCTTACTCCAACACAAACATTCTTTTTTAAATGCTGAATTATACCTTTTGTGGTACGACATGATTTATTACACTTCAAACAGTTCTGCATAATTGAAAATCAGAGGGTACAAAATTATGAGTGGAATGAAGTTCTAGTAAAGTATTACATAGGTATTTATGTCATTAATTATTCTGTAAACTTACAAATAATGCCATTTTATCATGCGTCAATGGCAAAGTAGAATAATAATAAAATTAATTATCTTCAAATATAATTTTAATTACTAAAATAACGAAATATAAAAATTAATTTTTTGTTAGCTGGAATTGGAAATTTGGAATCACTATCACTTATCACCGAAGGTCGTTTTTTGTAAAAAAAAAAAAACGCCCGTTAACAGTGCCTTCAGCGGTGTTTCATTTAACCCTACATATTTCTTATCAGTTCTAGCAATCCATTAAGCTATATAGTCAAAGCTTAAAACAGTCGCGATGTTGCCTACAGCCGACATTCACTCGGTCCTCTGTGATATGGCCTAATTATAACTCGTGGCTGAGATAAAACGATGACGACGCGAGGTGCGGGTGAGACGTGAAAGGGGTACGCACCTTCGGCTGGATTTCGGATGGGACGAAAACGGATCAATATTTTTATTTAGGCTACCGAACGTACTGCGACGTGGAAACGGTTTTCGAAAAACGACGTCGATGAGTTCAGCTATTTAAGACAGCTAAAGCTACAGCTACAGCTACAGCTACAGCTACAGCTACCCAAGTACGTACTCGGGTTCATCGGAGTAAAGGGACGAGGAGAGTGTGGTGGTTCGATTTCACATTAACGATTGTTGACCTTTTTCGTCGCCTTTTCGCTCGTTAATTTTATTATTTTTTCGAATGTCGGCAGTTTTGTTGCGTAAAAAAGGTGGCTAACCAAACTGGGAATTTTACGTCCCTTGGCTAAACTGCTTCGAAGGGACGCTGTATCCGACGCTGTGCAAAAACTGGTCGTTAAACAATCCACTGGCGCGGTTCGACCAAAGACAACCTCGGCGAGCAACGGTTAGTGTAGGAGTGAACGCTTCCCTCCTTCCTCCGCCGAAGGAGATGGGAAGGTCTAATTTCAGTTCCAGTTCGTAGGATGGATGCGTGGATGAGAACTCGAGCAGTTCCCTCGAATGCACGTTCGCGATCGCGTACCTTCGTAATCGAAACAAAAGGCGTCGTCTTCGCTTCCTATGGTTTACGAATTTTCAAACTGAGGCTGGCGGCGACGGCTGCTGCTTTCAATGCGGCCCGAATGACTCGGACAGGTGGTTGCGTTTTCGAATTAAACTGCAAGAGGCACGCGTATACGCCAGTCCCTGCATTTGTAGGAAACGCAATTTGAGGAGCGTCGATGTCGTCGTCGTCGTCGTCGTCGTCGTCGTCGTCGGTCAAAAGGTTAGAAGCCTATAGAAAAAGTGAGGCGGTGGCGGCGATTGCTATAATTCTTTCAGTTGGTAATTTGTAAAAGAATGCGTGCACCCTACGGAAAAGGCCATAATTCTTTTTTACTTCACCCTCGAATTAGCCACGGTAGTTGTGTCGCCGCACAATTCTCCCTTCGATATCGCAGCTATAAAAACGAGCGCCGTCGTCGTCGTCGTCGTCGTCGTCGTCGTCGTCGTCCTTTAATGAGACATAATATCTCCTTTTTCGCGTCGCAAGTGAGGACAGCGAAATGTGTACCTCTACCTACTGCGCAGACAGTACGGTGCACCTCGTAATGCCGCAATATGTGTTCGTACGCACGTATGTGCCCGTGTGCGTGCGTGTGTGTGTGTGCGTGTACGGGTATGTGTCAAACATACACGACTGACTGTACGACTTGTATTGGATGCCAGATTAGGTACATTTTATGTCACCAGCGGTCATCGCACGTCGTATTGCGACGACACCCCTTTTACAACCTTCGGCCTCATTAAAGGCGCAACAGTTGCAGCTCCGCGCCCTCCTTCTTGACCCGCCCGCTGCTGCGACTACTCGACGTGGACTCGGCTGTCGCCATCGCCGCCACTGCCGCCACCGCCACCGCCACCGCCACCGCCACCGCCACCGCCACCAAATATTTAGTCGTCGCGTCGCGTCGCGTCGCGTCGCGTCGCTACTTTCTTTACTCGCATCGTTGTTGCCGACTGTTGTTTTACTAATTTACCAATTTGCCAATTTTACCAATAAATTTTATCGCCGTTTACTGATCTGCAATTTACGCATCGGCCGTCGGTTGAGTGGCACTCGCGTACGCGTCCGCCAGACGTGGAGGAGATTTACGCAGAACCGCGCCGAAACGCGAAGCTGTAAAAACAAGAAGCGCGACGGGAAGGCGCGCGCGGAAAGAGAAAGAAGGTTTAGGCGAAGGGCGGAGGGTGGGGGACGGGCCGCGACGCGCACACCGACGAAAGTTCGTTAACCGACTTTTATTTTTTATTTTTTCCTCGCTTTTTTTCGCCTTTTTCCTTCCTTTTTTTCCTGCGTTTTTTGTTTTGTTTTGTATTTCGATTCTGGCGCGCGAAAAACGACGTGCAAATTTTATTTTATTGGACATATATAGGTCTAGGTCTGGAAATTACCAGATTTAAAACGGTGTTTATGGAACGATGGTCGTTGGTGGCTGCGTTACGAAAAAAGGGATGTCTAGGATCTCATGAAACATTCATGAAATATGCAGAGCAGGCTGCCCCCTCCGCTGCCCGCTCCGCGCACACGCCACCGCCGTAGCAGCAGCAGACTAATCCGCGAGATTGCCGTTTGGTTGTTTGTTTACGTGTTTCGTTTTGGTGCTGCAATTTTTTTCCTCCTCTCACTCGCTCGCTCTCGCTCCCGGTCTTCCTTCTCTCGGTACCCTATTGCGCCCCACCCACTCGTTTCGTCACCCTCCTTTCTTCCTGCTTCGGTCTAGACGAATAATTTTCAAACTTTATACACCTACGCCTATACGTACGTCGCATGCCTTCCACCATCGCCGCGCCGCATCGCCAGCCTACAGCTCGCCTCTTTTCCTTCTTCCTTCCGCATTCGCATTCGCATTCGCATTCGCATTCGCATTCGCCAGCCGACGAGCAGTCGCCGCGCCGCAAAGTGCCGATCAACTTCTTCCCACGCGAATTCGCCGCCGGTGTGCGCGCGCAGCTACCCTGTTCGTGCGGCGCACCACGGTCCGCGACAAAAGCGCACGTCGCCGCTTCAGCCAGTAGGGTACGGTCCACGTGTACGAGTGTAGCGTACGCCTATAGTGGCCTGCGCAGTCGGACCGCCACAAACGCGTTCAGACACGATCGTCGATCATCGGCGCAGTTGGTCGCCGAATCGAGGACCATCCGCAGCGAACGGATAGCCGTCGATTGTCGCGCGTCGCGGTGCCCCTCAGGGTGCACCGACAGATGTTGGAGAAGCGCTACGCGCTCTACATCCGCCATTTCGTATGCGACGGGAGAACGCGAATCAACCGAACGGCGACGAGCAAAACCGATGGCTTCGGCGCGGCGGCAACTGCAGAACCGCGCAGAACCAATACCAATGGCTGTATACGATCAGATACGATCGGAGACGACAGGCAGCGAGTCTGTGACCGGACTCGTGGTACGTACCCGCGATAGCGCAACTGTGCAGCTGCAACACGCGCAAACAGATGCGCACCGACTGAATAATCGTTCGCAGTCTGGCTTCGTACCTTTAACTGGTGCCCATTTCTGCAGCAGGTATCCGTCGTTTGCTCGCCGCTTATGCCGCTTATGCCGCTTATACCGCTCGGAAACGCGGCCGCAGCCCGTACAGTAGGCAGAGGCATCGATGCCAGCGCCAAGACCCCGCAATACGCATTCGTCAGTAAGCGCAAAACAGTTTGACTTTGAAGCCGATATCAAACTAATGGTTCGGTGCGCCTCGATCGCTGATCGGCTTGTTCGCCTTGTTCGGCGAACCACTCGATTAGCTTTCAGTTTACGCGACGCCCTACACTTTTCATCCTACGGGTATCTGCAAAGAGAGAGAGAGAGAGAGAGAGAGAGAGAGAGAGAGAGAGAGAGAGAGACAGAGTATGAAAACGTCGGAGTGGAGAAGAAAATCTCTTCTCGAATACCGTGAAGTGTGTCGAATAATTTTCAAGTACGTACGAAAGTCAGAACCGTATTAACCTCCGATCACTATCATCAGTTCTAGTGAAAAGGGGAGGGGGTCGACGCAGAAGAAAACACGAACGAACGATTCGAAGCGTGACAACGACGGGCAGATTGAAGGAGCGCGAATGAGAAATTACTCGGATAGGTAGGTACTTGAAAATAATTGAGCGCTCATTTTTTGGGGGAGTTGTTAAGAGTTAACGAAGAATCGTTCGAATTAATCGAACCGAGCCAACCACCGTTGAGACTCTTCAACACTGGATCCGGTCGTGGGGCAACGACAATTTTTCACATTCTAAACGCATTCTACTTACCTACGTAGGAAGGTACCTAGGTAGGTAATAATCGCGTATGATGGATCGAAACGGGAGGAAGAAACAAAAAAACGTTCGGCCTGTCGGGTTAATTTCAGTTAATTTCAGTTAATGGGCAACAAGGCGACATCCTCCGCGCAACTCCGTTAATTAAAAACAACCGAAGACGAAAAAAATTAGACGAATAACATTTTTCGGGTTTTTCGGTTTTTTTTTTTTTTTTTTTTTTTGTTTTGTTTTGTTTTGTTTTTTTTTACGGTTTGTTTTATCCGTTAGCTACGCGGTAGATACGTATAATAAATTAGTATGGGCTACCGAAACACTTACCTACCTATACCTATAATCATCGACGCAGTGAAAATGAATTTGTAGGAAACAAATAGGTAGGTATACCCACTAAGTGAGTACCTACGCGTAGCCAATTATGGTCGAGACGGAGTTTCACCTCCGAAGTTGTTTCAGACGGTCGGGTTTTCTTTACACCGGGTACTGATTGGCGTTGCAGAAACTGAAAACCTTCGAAGGAGAATCCCATTTTTCTCGCTGGCGGAGTTTATCCGAAAATATTGGAACACCCGGTCCCAGTCATGAACCGTCCTTCCGCCTACTTAAGTCCTTGAAATGGGAAGTTCGACCTCTTCCTGTTCGAAACGTAGGTAGTTGCGGGTACGATTGGCCGTCGATTCGGTTTTGATTGGATTTCGTAAATTGGCAAATCTCATTCGCCATCTTTTCGCCGTATACGTTACCGTCGGCGAACGGCCAACGTCCGCATCCGCGGGTGTCAATGATTTGATAATTTTTGAAAAAATGGGCAAAAATTCTTTCGTTCTTGATGGCCCGACGGTGACGAAAATGGCTCTGCAGCTTACCTGCGGATAGAAGGGATCGCCGAAACATTACAAATAACGTTTACGTTGGTTGTTAGTTAACCCTTGCGGCCTCCGCAGATATTATCTGATGGGTGAACTTAAATTAAGTACGACACTCGACATTTTTGCGACAAAAATGTTTGACACTCTATGCATATCGCAAAAATATATACGATTGAAAAACGAAATCACCGTAACGAACTAACAGCTAATGTAACAATCCAAAAAGGATTTTTACGCGCTAAGTAAAATAAAAAAACTGTAGCGCAGCGAGCCTCGATAAAAAAAAAGTAGGTTTTCGAGAGAAAAAATTATGAATTTTGATGGTCATATTAATCGTTTGTAAGTTTATATATGCGTTAATGGTATGTCGCGATTGTATGAAATGCGTTAGCTGCTGATGAAATGTTAGACAATGTGAAATATAAAAGCATTTTTTATTGAAAAAATGAAAAATAAATTAAGACGATAAAGTACGATACGTCGTCGTCGTCGCATAATATTTAAACTAAAACCAACGAAATATAATAAAGTTATGAAATAAAAAAAAGAAAACACGAGCGTGTGGTTAATTTTTGTGAAAAAAAAAGTTCGTACAAATTAGAAAAAAGAGGGGAAAAAGTTTTACCGGAAGTACCATCCGGTCGACCAGCACCAAAATTGACAGCATGCTACAATAAAATTTAACGAATATTTATTACAAAATTCTGTATTTTATCACCAATATAAAAACAAAAATAGCGTACCGCAAGTACCGTCCGGTCGATCGATACGAAAATTAGCGTCATCCTACAATAAAATATAATAAATATTTGCTTCGAATTTCGTACATATTGTTCCGAAATTGCGCATTTTGTGACCAATATAAAAAATAGCCGTACCGGAAGTACCGTCCGGTCGATCCACTTTAAAATTTTTAGCTTACTACAATAAATTACGATAAATAATTGTTCCGAATTCCGTGGCTATCGATGCAAAATTGATCATTTTATAGCCAAAATAAAAACCAAAAAGGTGGTACGCACCAAAATTAATAGGTCTGGTCCGTACCTTTGTACAAATCGTTGTACCAAATTTTGCGATTATGGGACAAAAATTGCGACCTGCACTGCGGTAACAAGAAACTGACTTATAGCTATTATACACATCCGAGTTATCGATGCTGAAATTTCCTAGAATTACGAAACGAAAAACGTACCCACCCCCAGCCTCACCCGTACTCACGCAGGCATATTTTTTCTCTTTTTCTTCTCTCCTTCGCGCCTAAATTCGCGCCTAAATTCGCGCCTAAATTCACGTATCGACTTAGGCCGATTCCGATGGCTCGATTCATTCGAAGGAAGATAGACCGCAGGGGGTACAATTAAATTAAATTAAATTGTCGCGGAAATCGGATCGATACCGTATGCCAAATTATAGTCAAATTGCAGACCTGAAATTTAAAATTTAATCGATTTATGCGAAAATTAGTAGCTATTTGAGAGTTTTTGTTGCTCGCAGATTTTCAAAATTTAAAGTGACAAATTCGACGGGGTGGATCTGAAATTTTCGAAATTTAACCACAGTCGGTGCGAAACTCGATGCCGTATTATGTGGGTGCATAATTTCGCAACGTATTCACTCTTTGGGATAAAAACGCGTTTAATTTTTCTTACATAGCGACGATGTCGTCGTCGTGTGCGATCGGTAATATCGCAATTAAAAATGACGAATAACGTAAATTTTCGGCACGAATCTCAACGAATACGCGGCCATCGTAATTTTACGTACCATCAAGATTTACCCGTAAGTATAAAGTTCTACATAGATTCGCAATTCTCGCGTTGTAAAAAACAAGTTCCACATAAGTGACATTCGCCGCACTGGTCACAGGCCCCTTCCCTATACTCGAGGTTCGTATTTTTATAAATTCTGCTCGAACGCGTTGCTCCGCATCTGTTACCTATACCTGTACCTGTACCTGCCTATATTTAATACCGTATTATACTCCGTAAGAATTTTCTACACGCGAGTAATTTATTCGTAGATAGAATCCCAGCTGATTCTCGTCCGTAGCAAACCCTCGAATAATTGTCTTCAATTTAACGATGTCCGCCTTTAGTTTTCAGCGAATGCCAAAAATAGCCTCGTAGGCTTATAAATATTTACGACGAGACGCGTTGTAGGTAATCGTAATCGGAAAATATTTTCATTCCTTCGACCATCCATTATTTCGTTTTTAATTCGACATTTTTTCGGCCAACTTTTTTCTTCATCGTCTTTCGTTTAACGACGGTCGCAAGCGTCAGCTGAAACTGAAGTACGCGACCAACATTTTACATTTACTTTTACGCGATGCTGGTGTTAGCTCGTTACTTATGAACCATCAACCATCACAACCATCAACCATCAACCATCAATCATCACAACCATCAACCATCAACCATCAACCATCAACCATCACAACCATCAACCATCAACCATCAACCATCAACCATCAACCATCAACCATCACAACCATCAACCATCAACCATCAACCATCAACCATCAACCATCAACCATCAACCATCAACCATCACAACCATCAACCATCACAACCATCAACCATCAACCATCAACCATCAACCATCAACCATCACAACCATCAACCATCAACCATCAACCATCAACCATCAACCATCAACCATCAACCATCTGCGGGTGCGTTCCACAGGACTGCGCTACATTTGCATCTAGTGGCAGATATGGGTGCGCAGTGTAGACTGGTGCCGAACTGCGGTCGCGCCTAAAATGTCGATAGGTAATAATAAAAAGAAACTGGTGCTCCGACTGTGATTAGCGGTGGCAATCGTAAAATCTTGCTCCGGTCCTCGTATTCGTGACGAGCGTTTCGGCGGCCATTCGACGAAATAATTAAAATCGTTTCCGCTAAACTCGTCGTTTGCCTCCACAAAGTAGGGCTGCAGCGACGCGTCTGCTGGTGGACGTACTGCGCCACCTCAGCAGGTCAGGAGTGCCGCACTGTGCGCAGGGCACGGCACGGCACGGCGTATCCCACACAATCTTCGTCACGTAGCTGCGTCCATCCGTTCCGTCGTTAGTTTGTTGTTTTACACGTCGATTTTGTTGGACGATTTCGGCGGTTGCTTTTCCAACGACGACGACATCGGCAACAGCGACGACAACGACAACGACAACGACAACGACAAAGACAACGACAACAAAAACAACAACGAACAAAGACTGAAAACCGCACTCTCGGATAATGATTTTTCATTTTATGGCAACCATGCAAAAACATTTGGGCTTTCGACTCGGCGCGGCCCCTCTCCTAATATTATATAAATACATAGGCCGAACGGCAGTGGGAAGTAAACTCGGAAAATAGCGACTCTCAGTCGCCATTAAATTTTTGCGAACGCTACCCCACTGCTGGGCTATTTGCGGATTTTCTTCTTTTTAATTTTGCTCGAATTCCCATCGACGTTCGAGGCGAAAATTTGGCCGAAAAAAATCGAACGGCTACGTCGAAGTCGCGGAGAAAAAAGTTTTGCGAAACGCCGAAGGCGGCGTACAGGGCGGCGGAGAGGCGCGAGGGCGGGGCAGCGGAGGGAGGGAGAGTGAAGGGATGGCTAAAGGGGGAAATGGGAGGGGGGAAACTCTAATTGTCCAAATTGGTCGGTCGACGTCGTCGCTGACAAGAAACGTAGCTGCGGTCGCGGCGACGGCGCGGCGCGGCGAGGGTTGAGGGAGGCGATCGCAGGCGTTCGGGAAAGAATTTTACGACGAGAGAAAAAAAAATAAAAAAAAGACGGAAAAAAAGTCGCTTAATTTAATAAAGTGGCGTTGCGGGCTAAAGCGTGCGAGATGTGAATGCGCGAGAGAGAAAACGTCGTCTCGATTCGCTCCACTCGTTTCTTCTTCGTTTCGCCGCAGAAGAACGCAAGAAGAAAGAAAAAAAAAAGAAAGGAAAGAAAACAGCCGAAGAAAAGGAAAGAAAAATAGAGTAAATAAATGAAATAGAAAAAAAGCGAAAAGAAAGCGAAGCGACGGTAGCGAAGGCGGGCGAAGAGGGCGGAGAAGGAGGTGGGGGTGGACGGGCAAAATGTAGTGGTTTTCGAACGAAGGTGGAAGGGCGGACGACGGGGTGGGGAGAGTACGTCGCGTCGAATCACGACGACGCTATAACCTAATGCTGGAAGAGCTATCGATTACTGCGTGGCACATCATGGCGCCGAATGCAAATCAGTATGGCGTCGTGCGTGGGGTTAGCCCGCCCGTCCGCCCGTCCACCCGCCGCCGCTACGCCGCCACGCCACCTCGCCGACTCCCCGTTCCCACTTTCCCCCAACCGCGTTTCCTTTTTGCAACCCGCAACACGAACGCTGCAGCTGCCGTCGCCGCCGCAAGAACCCCCTCGCGTTTTTGCGAGGGCTGCCAAGTATAGAGGCGAACCTACGCAGAGCGAAAGAAGCGGCGCAAGATGGTGGAACGGAGGGAACGGCGGCCGGAGGAGAGTGGAGACCCGTTGGGTGGACGAAGGGAGGCCGGGCGCGGAGGAGGAGGGGAAGCGTCTTATTGTCACGAAACGATGCGAACGTCGTGAATTTTCTCACACTCTTTAAGCTGACGTGTTTACAGCTATTTATCGCTTTATGAAAGCGCCTACCGAATTATCCGCGAACAAAAACGACGACGAGAAATAAACGTGGCTTCCAGGTTCCAGCTCCAGACACGAACTCCGGCCGGGACGAGCGAAAAGAGTGAAAAGAGAAAAAAAATACTCGGGCCTTATTCCGTCTTCGGCATAATAGATATACGGCCTATGTCCGTTATAGTTCTATACGTACACACAATTTGGCTACTTAACTTCTGCCTTTTCTTCTTCTTCTTCTTCTTCTTCTTCTACTTCTTCTTCTTTTTATTTTTCTTCCACTTCTTTCACCTCTTTTCGACTTGTTACTATCGCGAGCGTTATCGATATCGTGGTTTTTTTTTTTTTTTTGTCTTTTTTCTGTTTTCATTTCGCCTAATATCTTTTTATTTGTCGCTGTTGGAACGTTTCGTCGAAATTATTATTTTCAGTTGTCGCGTGCGGTGCGAAACGTGCGTCGAACGACCGTTCGTCGGCGAGCAGAACAAACTGCGTCTACTGTTATGGTGGCCTACAGGCCTAGCCTAGCCTACAACCGAGCACTCTTCCAAATCGCCAGTTCGCATTTCCACGTTCCGCTATGCGTTCGTGCGTGCCACACATTTTCTCGATTTACACGATAGAACCGGCGATGGGTCATGCGTGGTCGTGGGAACGCGGCACGGAACGGCAACGCGTGGCATGGCGACGTCACGTTCGACGTATGCGAATTCGAAAGCGATGAGGTGTGGGCGCCGCCCAGATATCTGAGCTATAGCCGTCTACCAAGTGGCCGTCAACCTAACACAATGCGCCGCTCGGGCCGAGCACCGCGTACACCCCGAGTCTCGCACCGAGACGTAGGCTACGGCTACGGCTACGGCTACGGCTACGGCTACGCCTTTGCGCCGAGGCGCCAATCGTCGAACGTGTGACACGCGAAACGCGAACCAAGTCGAGGCGCCTTCTACACGTCGGCGCAGCTCGATGAAAACGAGCGCGACACTCGGCCGAGATGCGGGCAACTTCTTCGACTAACTTTTGTGCCCCGTATAATAAATAGGTAACGGTCCAATGGTACGCATCTTTTGGAGGAGCGAGCGCGCAATACCTACCCGCACCCCATAATGGGGCACGTGACAAACAATAAATTGTCGCATCTCTCGAGTCCCGAATAGCCTATATACGGCGTGTCCGGCCAAATGTCGGCGATATTTCGATGGTCGAAAGTAGGTGTGCGACATTGGCGAGTTGCGCACGCGTCATTCGGCATAATATAATGGCGTGCCACCGAATTTCGGTCCCTCCTAATGATTGTTGTCGCAACCGACGGCCGAACCAGAATCTCGAAACAGACCATTCGGCGAGTTGGGCTGAAAGTTTCGTCGTATTCGCGCATTGTGGACGGCCGCAGCAGGCGGAAAAAACTTCGAACTCGAGCGCCAATTTTCGCGACGAAATTAAAAAATTTTAGCAAATTTTTGGCGCTAGCGAACGAGCGACGCAGCAGCAGAAAAACAACGAGTAGTTTAGGCTTTGAAATATTTTTCGAAAATATAGGCGACGTAGGTACGATTTGTAAAGGCGCGACAAAAGTTTCGTGTGTTTGCGGTGTCGCCTGTCAGCGGTCGCCTATTTTCTCGTCCGCACGTCTCCGCTGCCGCGTCTGTCGCTTCGTCGTCCTCTGCGCGGCGCGGCGTCGATTTTCAAAAAATATTTTATCGGCAAAAATCACACGGATGACGACTGCGCGGCCGAAGAACGGCTCGCGAGTGTTGGATACGCGACATGCGACATGCGACATGCGACATGCGACATGCGACATGCGACAGCGTACAGCCGACAGCCGACAGGCGAGTCAGGTCGTACGGCGCAGGACCGCACCAGCCTCACCGATTAATGCTTTCTCAGGCACAATTTGGCTGCGTTGCGCAGTTAAGGGGGCCGCTAATTATCGAACCGCAAACCAAAAAAATATGGTGACAACGAAACGGAGGAAAGAAAACCGATTCGAATTTTGCTGGAAAATGGGTGTGGGGAAGGGTCAACGGAAGTCGATCAATGGCAGAAACGTGACCCCGGCCCATCCGAAGGAGATCGACGGTAGTTGCGATGTGCGCACCTCGAAAACGCGCCCTACAAATAGCTACGGTCGTAGCGACCCCCCACCCCGCGCCCCATCCAACAGCAACCCACACGAAGCGAAACCAAAACCCACATCGCTACCAGAAAAGACGAACGAACGCGATCGAAAAGCGCGCCTTTGTTAAGCCTTTATACGCGCATTCGGATTCTGTTGTCGAGCGACGAACGCGTCCCGTACCCGCGCTGCGTTTGCGCCACGGAAAAGAAAAAGGCCGCCAACGGCGCGTCGACGGCGCTGTAGCTCATCGCGCGACGCAACACGCGTCGGTTGGCGCGGGAATCGCGCGTCCTTTTGTGCGCCAAATTGGGACGCGCGAAAATGCCGGCACGTCGTAAGAATAATATTACGACGACTCGCAAGCCTAGATGCGACGTTACGACGACGCGGTTTTTATACTTATTCGTGGAGGCGGGCTGGTGGTTGCGGTTAAAAACGGGCAGCACAACGTTTCGCGTAGACGTGATTCGTCAGCGATTCGCAACACTTTACGCTCGGTTCACCACCGGTCAGTTCACGTCGGATCGCAGCGCCGCCTGTTTTGTGCCTCGCAGGCATCGACTCGCACCACACGTAACGTTCGGTAAGCGCAACCAAATTTATAAAATGACCGTAAGAGGCTATTATATTGCAGTAGGTAGGTAGGTAGGTAGGTAGGTAGGTAGGTAGGTAGGTACTCGATGCAATTATCTAATACCCCTGCGAGCTGGCGGGAAGGGCGGTTTTTTGTTTTTCTATAAATTCGTTCATCGCGTCCATCGACTTGTTTTATTTTATAGAGGATGGTACGCGCGACCCGAACGTAGGAATATACCAAAAATACAGAGGCCTAAAAGAAAGAGGAAAGTTGCGCAAATTCGATTTCAGTAAGCATCCGAGTACTTTCAGTCGCATCGCCGAAAGGTAATTTCATTCCAATTTCACGTGGCATCACGTCGCGTCACGTTGCGTCGCGTCGCGTCGCGTCGCGTCGCGTCGCGTCGCCGAGTGTATAGGCACCTATAATCGAGCGCGTATATGATACGTACACGAGAAGGCCGTTGGCAACGTCCTTAAGATATTACAGGCGGGTGTGCTTCCCGCGGGCGTAATCGTCGGTCTCGGTTTCGGTCTCGGTTTCGGTTTCGCACGACGTCAGCGGGTCCACGAACTGGAATCAGCCAATTACGGTGCAGCGTTGGACAGCGCATTGACTACTCGCTAATGCGCGCACCCAACGACAAATTCCCACTAAATGTAGCGTGGAACGGAAATTGGCGGAACCAACGGCCAGTTGAGCCAATGAACAATGGGATACGGGCAAACGGAACCGTCGACGTCATTTTGTCACGCGGGCTGCGCATCTTCGATGACACGAAGGTCGAACCGTCGCGCCGAGTTGGTGCGTAGGCGTACAGCCACCTACCCTACCTAGCCTACCACACACGATGGATGATTGATAGAAACCATCGAATGCGATGGCCGTACCGGCCGCACTCGCTCGAACGTGATGCGAATATACCGCCGGGTGTGTGGCCGCCTTTGCGGTTAACGGTACGCGCCCGCAAATGCCTTTCGCGTTTCGCGCAGCGAGCGGCAAACGACGTTACGTTGGAAGCCGTCTACGCAAACGCTATATGCGAGCCGGCCACGGTGGGCGACAGAGGGCGACAGGGACCCCATATGCTCTTTCACACTCGATTGCCAACACTGCCAACGCTGCAAAAGCGACGAAACTATACCCAGCGCAATTCGCGAAACTTAGCTGACAAATATCGACGCCATTTGAATACCGTTCGCTGGGATAGCTTATTTTTGCTATCGGGTGCGACGGGGGAAACAGAGGGGGTAACAGTGACGATATTTTTTCGTTCTTCCTGAGGCGGCGCGAAAGACAAATCTTTATCAAAATCTGTGTCGAGTCGAAGGAGGTACCACCTACCCACCGGCACAAGTTGTCGTCTGTCGCGACGCGACGTATTTGTAATGCATTGGCAGAGTACGTATATTCCTACCTGGATGGGAAAAATATTTTTCTATCGAATGTGGAACGAGTGTATTCGGATATATGTCCAGCAGCGTGACGTATTTTTTCGGGCGACGGCTACAGCGATGCTTTTCATAAAATTACCTACCAGACCATATTTTATCACCTCGTGTCCGTGAAATTCGAAAAACCGTACGGAAAGTGACATTCGTGCGAAATACAGCCGGTTTTTTACCAAATAACATTGATTTGTGCGATTGGGCGGCACTTGTTTTCGTCGATACTTCGGGAATACGTTATAAATACCTCCCTAATATGTCAAATATCACCTCAAACGTGGAAATTTAATATTAAACACGAAACAGTTGTCCGTTCAAAACGACCGATGCGAGAATTTATTAAATTTGGTGCTAATTACATTACGACGAATTTTCTTCTCCGTCAAATTTATCGATCAATTATAAATATTTATAGCCGAGCCACAGCGCATGCTGACCTACTCGTAGCTCCACCCTCCCTGCTCTCATCTCTACATAATCCGCTTCGATCGTACCAATCCCAGATACTGATACCCAAACTCGGCACATAAAGAAGGGTCGAAAAGCATTTATTAAGGGTTTGTATTATAAAAATTTCAGGTACTAAGTATGCCAAGGATGTTCCACCCGCAGAATTACCGATGGTGTCTGAAGTGCAAGCGTCCAAAGAAAAGCTTAGCCTATTTTCCTGTATGCTGCGTGGTCTATTAAGAAGGAGAACTTTTTCAAGATCTTCAACTTTTGAACAAAATCAAAATTAATAAACCCACCGAAACAACGGGCCGCAGGAAAAATCTCTTCTATTGCGACCTTTGTCGTGTTTCAAAGAAAATCTTATACATACTTAAACACACGCGCGTGCGCGCGCACGCACGCACATTCGATAATGTATATAAATATAATAAATAAAAAGATGTACGAATTTCTAATTTTTATGTTGAAAATAACGATTTTTCGTAAAATGAAAAACTACCTTACTCCCAACACTAGGTAACTTAGTTCTCACACGATCTTAAAAAGTAGATTTGAAGATTTGCTAAAACGTTTATTAAAGGTGGTCGTTTATGCAAATTCGTGATGAAAAAATTGGAGAAGATTGGGAAAAAAACTTCAAGCCCTGGACCCGGCAAGCCATATTCTTAGTCCCCTCCCATCGTCCGGGCTTGACCAGGGCCAGAGGTAGATGTTGGTTGGTTGCAGATAGGCTCGAAGGGGTGGTAAATTTTTCCACTTAAAAGGGAAAAACGGCCATAATTTCCGCCAAAAAAAAAAAAAAAAAGCCGTGGTATTTACTTACGAATGTTTCAGAACAAAAATAACAACTACAAAATTTTTTTTTCTTAGTTGAATGTTTCGTGTCCTGGGGGATTCAACCCCAAAACTGCCTCCGCTGTGTGATGCCCTGGGGCGGCTAATATATCGTTTGCTTACAGGCGCAAAAAACAAGGATCCAGGCCTGAGCCTGGCATAAGGTACTTGCCTACGCCTTGAGACAGAGCCGCCCATAGACGACGCTCGTTTTTCTTAGCCTTTTATGTACCTCTGTAGTGACTTACGTCCGTTCGACGTATTCGACAAATTTTCAAGTCGTCGCGTGAAAGGTGGCGCAGTTAGGCACTTTCATTTGTTTACTCATTTTAATACCCGGGTAGTCACCGTCGACAGACGAAGGTGGAGGCCGATTAGGTACAGCTACAGACTGAAACCGATCATCGGAGTAGCTGAAGAACGACTCGGCGGCATCGCAAATTAATAATTACTAATCTACAATAAACGAAATTCTCTCGTAAATCAGCAACAGTTAATCATTTGTTCGGCGCGGACGGACGGAACTTGGGCTGCGTTGCGCTAATTATAACTTAATGGAAAAACTTGCCATTATTTTCCCGTTTCCCGAATTTTTTTTTTCTCCAATCCAATTTTCCGACAGGCCATTCGCCAAAATTTTACGTCTTCAATTTATACTAAGTAATGGTTAATGAATATAAACCTGTACGATACGGTAGGGCTTTATTCGATTCGGTGAAAATCGACACCTGCACTTTGATGTTTCGAGTTTTCATATTTCTGAACTGACGCTAAACTATAAAGTAGAACTAAGGACTAACTTTCATACATTGCAGATTCAGAACTAAAACTTTGATGAAAATTTTCCAACTTGACAAAAGCTCTATGTTGGATAAGTATTCACATCTCCGAACTGACAAGATGCGATAACTATCGAGTAGAGTTGAGAACCAACTTTGAATAAAACAGGTTTATAACGCAAAATTTCGAACTTAATTTCAGCTCTCGGAATAGAGCTTTTAAAACAAAACTTGGCACAAGCCATCTAAGGATAGGCATTAAGATGAGGCCTAATTTTTGAAAAAATCTGCGAATTGAAGGAGGCCTGTAACGCGTATTAACTTACGGACAATTACTGCGACCATCAAAATTCGTAATTCTTTTTCTCAAAAACCTACTTTTTCCAGCGAGGTTCGCTGCGCTACAATTTTCTAGTTTATTGCCGTACGCGAGAAAGTTTCACTACAAACGCATCTTCAATTTATAATAAATAAAGATAGCAGATGTTTTATCTCGCCTATATAGTAATACAATACCAACTGGCGTAGTTATTAACAAAACAAAATTTCAACATATAATTGTTGCGTGTTGTCAATTGGATCGATTGTGTTCGGGTAAATGGATTTGGGAAAAGTGAATTTAGGAAAATGACTTGTTAGGAAAATAGCTTGTTGGGAAAACGGATTCGGGAAAATGATCCGGAACTATTTCAGTATAAGAAAAGAAATTAAAAAAATTGTAGCGCAGCACACCTCGTTGGAAAAAGTAGAGTTTGGGAAATATATGTAAGCTCTTTAGAAAATAACGAAGAATCATGCAGACACATCTTTCATCTTTCCATACTTAAAATCCATTAATGGATGAATATAACACAAATCTAATATATATATGAGAGATCTCTGCAACTCACTATATCAGCGAGTGCGAAACACAGACAGAAACTGTGGTTATTTTAAGAATGTGAATACATATTCTTACATATAATTATAAACTTTAATGGGCACATTAATTGTCTGTAAGTTTATACACGTTAATGGTACGTTATGATTGTATGAAATGTGTTAGCTGCTGACAAAATATTAGACAATGTGAAATTTAAAAGCATTGTTTCTTGAAATGAAAAATTAATTACGGCGATAAAGTGCGGTAATTAATCGTATAATATCAAATAAAACCAAAGAAATATAATAAAGTTACGAAATAAAAAAAATAAAACGTTAACATGCGATTAATTTTTGTAAAAAGAAAAGTTGATGCAAATTAGAAGAAAAAAAATGAAGAAAAAAAGCTTTACCGGAAATACCGTCAGGCCGATCCTCACCAGAATCGTAAGCATGCTACAATAAATTATAACGAATATATTTGTTTCAAATTTCGTACCTATGGTTTTAAAATTCCGCATTTTAGGACCAATATAAAAATAAAAATAGAGGTACCTAAATTACCGTCCGGCCGATCCGCACCAAAATCAATAGGTCTGGTGCTTGGCCTAGTGCAAATGTTTTTACCAAATTTCGTGATTATCGGAGAAAAATTGCGACCTGTACCGAGGGAACAAGAAATCGACGTAGAAGTACACTTGAATTTGGGTTATTGGTGTTAAAATTTTCACGAGGTCGTGAAACGAAAAACGTAGCCACCCCCAATCCTGGGAGCTGATACCGCACCAAGCGTAATAAGTAGATTTTCTAAAGTAAACTTACTTGAAAATGTGGATTTGAGCGGCATACTTAATTGATTTTTAATGAAAGATCGCACGAATTCGGGGGTATTTCAGCCGTATTCTCGTAAGAAGTTTCGCTTTCGCCGCGTGTCCCACCCCACACTCATTTTTCTCTCTTTCCCATTTTCTTATTCACTTTTCTTCGTTTCTTTTTTTTTTTTTTTGATTCGTCATAGTCGTCGAATTAATCATATTTTGGTCGGGAAGAAGGTACGAGGGGGCAGGGCAGAGCAGGGCCAATGGGAACAGAAATCTTTCGCATTTGTCGACGTCGTTCGCACGAGCTGGTGGCGTCGTACCGTCCGAATACCGATCGGCATAAGTTACCGCGCCGACGGCGAAAAATTTAAGGGGTGGGGATGGTGAACGGGAGGGAATGGTGAGGGACGGCTAGAGCCAGCGAGAAAATAGTCGAGCTGTATGGTTAGCGTAGTGAGGCGCGTGAAAGGAAATGGAGAAGTGTCACGTCACGTCACGTCACGTCACGTCACGTCACGTCACGTCACGTCACGTCAAGTCGTCACATTCCTTCGTCTTGGATGCGACGAACGCCAGTCGACTTTTATGGGCGCGCATTTTCACACCAAAATTCGACGAATCGATCGCGTCGTTGGCTCGCTTCAAAAGAGACGACCTTTCCACGAACGTCCCTTCGGCAGCGAACCGCCGCGAAAGACCAAAAACGCGGTAACGCTTAGGGGTACGGACGCGCGCCGCATCGCTACAAACGACGCGTACGACTGCGCCCGTAACGACCAAAGCCGCGCAATTCTGCAGTAGGTACGCGGATGGGTTATGGGTGCGTACACGCAGGAGCAGAACCCGGGCCTACGTACGCACGCTGACATTGCGGTACGTTCGCGGTCCGGCCCGACGTCCTTCGGCGTCCGAACGCCGCCCATCACTTCTATTCGTCTACCTGCGGACTCATTATGTAGGTACCAACGCGCTTTCGCTGTCTGCGTTAGTCTTCAGATAGCGTAGCGAGCGTATGCTGTACCCGATCCGGTTCGGCAATCTATCATCTTCGCCTGAGGAAAGAAACTCGCGTGCAAAGGCTGCCGCGCACCAGCGCGTTGCCTACTTGGTCGCGATATCGGGACGGTCAAATTGGCGGCTAAATCTGGAAAAGGTGATCTGCATCTGCGGTGGCGCGGGCAGCAGGCAGCCGTCCACTTGATCGGAATTTTTCCAATAGCTGCCGTCACCGCCGCACCGCCGCACCGCCGCACCGCCGCACCGCCGCACCGCGATGCGTGACGAAATAACGAACGAACCAAAAGCACCAACTATACATAATATAGGCATACGAACGCGTCGGACAAACGGCTGCCGAGGGTGGGTTAAGGACATAAAATAAAGGATTTAAAATATTTCCACAGTCAATTTCATTATAATGAATGGTAGCGAGGACAGAAGGGTTTAAAAGCGAAATTAATTTCTCTTTAAGCCGTACGAATGGAGGGGAATAAGGAACGGGCGATAAAATGGGATCATCGATGATAGGGTTGAAAGAGAGAGAGAGAGAGAGAGAGAGAGAGAGAGAGAGGGTGGCGCGCGATACGAGCTTGTTTGTTATGCGAGTGTGTGTTGACGCGACGCTTCCAACAATAGGCTTTTCGCAATTCTTTTTTTTTTTACTTTTTTTTTCACGTTTCTCTCGCTCACCCTCGTTCGCTTCGAAAAACCCCCCCCCCTGTCACCCCACCCTCGAGGCTTCGAAGTCGCACTCCGTCGCTATCTCTCTCCGCGGAAAAAGGGTTGAAAGCGCAAGAATAATCGCTGCTGATAAAGTCGTGTGTGCAAACAATGGCAAGCTCCACCGCCGCCACCCCTATTTTCGCTGTCAACGACGTGTATTCGGTGTATTGCTGGTCGGCTATATCGACGAACGGGTGTTGGCAAAACGATCCTTTTAACCTTTTTCCCACTTTATTATCGTATGCCGCACGCTGCTGCAGAGACGAGATCGCGATTCCGCGTTCGCCGCGCCTGCAGCATCCGTCACCAGTCTCTTCGCTGTACGACGCCGACGCTGACGCTGCACTCGTCGCCACTGGAAGGCAACAGGTTCTCGAGGTCGGTGCGCCCCAGCCGGGGCGTTCGCCGGACGTCGCATACCCCAAGTGGGAATTTTCAACAACCCGCTCCACAAGCGAAGCGGTAATGGAGACTGTGGCTGGCAGACCAAAGCTCCTGTCGTTTGTTCGTTCCATAAATGAAAACAAATTGAATTATTTTATCGTTTCTCTCGACGGTAAATTAACAATTTTTCAAAGGTGGCTTTGTCAGCTTTTTCAGCTTTTGCGTGACATAATAGCGAGCCCTCGACGCACCCATAGCCTCGCCTTCGACCTTCTAATCTCAGATTTTCTTGTTTTTTTTTGTTTTTTTTTTTTTTTTGTTTTTTTTTTTGTTTTTTTTCTAATGCGGTACGCATTTTTATTATTAGGCCGGTGGTAAAAAATGAAAAGGTAAAGGATTTTTGGCAAAGTTTTGGCGCAATTTTCGGCACGACGAAGAAGAGGCGCACGCATAGAACCGCGTCACTCGGGGTAGCCCATATTTGTTTCTTTCGTCTTCCTCACCTCCGCCCCGCCGCCCCACCTATGTAGCGGGAGTTTTTTTTATGTAGCGGCTGATGGTGGCGTATTTTTATCTCCTAAGCTGAAAATCTGCTGCCTAATAAAATGCGTACCACGCCAAACGTTTCAGTCCGCACCAACGGGCACTGAAACACGCTTTTCAGGAAGATTTCGTTGATAACCTTCCCATCGCAGAGGGTGGTATATTACGACTTGGGCGAAATTTCGCTGAAGTTTTTCCGATCACGCTCCACAGACTCGGAAACCACCCTCTCCTCGAAAGTTCACGCGTGTAATATGGGATATAATGAAATTTGTGGACAACCTGGATGGCGTATTTCTTCACGGATTGAGGCGAAATTCAACGTACCACGTGTATTTTGCGTTTATATTTCGGTCAAATTCGACGACGAGCGGAATCCGCCGATTAGTTTCCGAATTACGACTTTTTCAAGTTTGTACATTACGGTGCGAAATTGTTAAAAACCAATAACGAACGCAATTCGCAGTGCACGTATTTCGAAATTCCGTCTATTCCAGACGAAATGTACCTCTTCGACTGGAGCGCCGTCGGCATGTTTTTCACGCGATCACATCGGAGAAGGTGAAAATATCGAACTGTTTGGTCGGAGAGAGTATTTTCCAAGTACGGCCCTGTACCCTTCCTCGCAGTCGTTGGGAAACGAACGTGGCGCAAAATGAGGGGAAATCGCAGAGGTCGAGAGCCGAGTATCTTACGTGATAAAATAAAATAGACGACGGTCTTGAACCAAGTCGAAGACGTGTGACACACAACCGCTTTGAAATGGAATAAGTACCGAGTGCGAGTCATGCGCCGAGTACTACGTATCGGGTGTTACCGGGCATCCGAAAGAATAAAGTGGTCGAGTGTTGGCTCGCCGGTATGAGGTGAGGAGCGCGAGTCCCAACAAAAGTGAAACGCCACGCTTCAGCCGCTTCAGCCGCTTCAGCCGCTTCACCAAACCAACGTGTTTGATTTCAGAATGGCGGATGTCTTTTATCGAATTTTATTTTCTCAAAACAAACTGACACAAATTTGTCGAAACCGGTTCGAACGCGTGCCAAGCAGACGATTGCTGTTCGCGTTAAATTTGCCGCTAGAGCCAAAGGCGAGTGTTTCAAATTTCACGCTCGTCGCGAAATCACCTACTTTTCGAACCCGTATCACGAGTAGGTAGTAACGATATTACGGTATATTACGCAAAAACTAGCGTCCGTATAATAAAAGATTATAAAAGTCTCCTGCGACGACGAAACGCCGAAAATCGTTTCGAAAAAGAGCGGGAGTTTGGGAGGAAAAAACCATAAACTTCACGCTGGACTTGTAAGAGCCGCAGCTAACAACCCACGCAACGTGAAAAGCCTAAAAAAATTTTTCTAAATAAATCGAAGCGTCGTTTGATAAATTGAAGAAATTCACCGAGACTTCGGTAAGATTGGCGGGTCGCAGGCGAACCCCATAACCGTAATTTAAGCGAAAAGCGTTACCCTCAATGACCGCATCCCCAGGGCGGTTTTTACCTGCGCCACATCAAACACACCTACGTTAGTAGCGAAACTTTTCTTTTCTATAAACAAATCCGAAATTACGGTACCCGATGAAATAGCAAATAGTTTTCTTAACCAACTCCTTTATGGGTCGCACGAAGCAAAGTGAGCGGTTCATTCCAAAAATTAACCGTAAATTCGAACTTGGCGCCTCGAAAATCCTAACCGACGACGTATCGTCGACTTTTTAAGAATAAAATATCCTAAACTGTTGCCTATAAAAGTCGGTATCTGAACTGAGAAAATTGAAATTTCCGAATATTTAATAAAGACGGTGCGACGACGGTTCAAATCCTGCAGAAAAGGAACGGGACAGAATTTGACCGTCGTTGCCCGTTTGAATGGTCAGTTAAAAAAAAAAAAAAAAAAAAAAAAAATCGATTTCTCAAATTAGTCCGTTAATCGAACCTACGCCAGATAGTTACGGTGAAACTGACGTCGAACGGTGTGGAAGAGTCGATATAATTTTTTACAGCCTATTATATATTCGGTCAGTGAAGGGACACTTTGGTTTTACTTTGTGATAAACTCGTTCGTTCCGTTATCGGTCCATCGGTCCATCAGATGAGAGATGTGAAACGAAGTTGGTGGCGCGCTGCGTACAGCCTTCCTCGTTGTAGGGCAGATATTTCGTACACACCGAGTTAATTCGCCGGAAGAAGGTTCGACGAAGACTGGAAACAAAAACACAGGAAAAAAGAAAAAGATAATACCGGCGACGAGTATTTTTCGGGAGCTTACTCCACTTTGACTCGACTGAAAGGGATACTTTCAGTTTTGGCGAGTGCAAAAAAAAAAAAAGAAAGAGAAAAAGAAAAAAAACGTCGGGTGAAAATTTGGCGATACGGTCGAGCAAAATCGAGAAAAAAAAAAAACAAAAAAAAAAAAAAGTAATAGTAATACTCGAAAGGAAAGGAAAAACAAACGCTTCGGAAACAATAAAAGAAACGCAACGAACGGGCACGGACGAAAAGAAAGGATGAGATGAGAGAAGAAACGAAAAGAGAAGAAAAGAGAAGAAAAGAGAAGAGAAGAGAAGAAAAGAGAAGAGAAGAAAAGAAAAGAAAAGAAAAGAAAAGAAAAGAAAAGAAAAGAAAAGAAAAGAAAGGAAAAGAAAAGAAAAGGAAAAAAAGAAGAATAAAGGCCGTCGCGCGAAATTGGAGCAAAAAACGAGCAGTAGGCAGAGGGTAGGGTTAGGGGTGGCGGGAGAGTGGGGTTGGCGCGGGACACGCAAACGAGGTACGGAAGTACGCTCGCTGATCACCGGGTATCATTTGACAAAGCCAACGCGTGTTCTCGTGTATATTTACGAGAACGTAGCCCACCCATTATATACGTATATAAGGTAGTATATGTTACGTATACGAGGCGAGACCACGGGACGCAGAGTAGAAGGGAGAGAGCGCGAGACGGGGCTACGTTCGAGGGGTTGGTGTATAATGTGTGCCCACAACTACCCCTCAGTATGGACCGCTAAAGAGTTATTTAGCGCGCCACGCCGCCTGTTTAGTCCGAGCCATTGACTTTACAG
>WOFM01000108.1:27500-254416 GCA_011428145.1 Ericerus pela | reverse complement strand
AACTACGTCGTAATTGATTGTACCGTACACACGCTTACGCACTCGAGACGCGGTCACGATGGCCGTGGCTGAGGCGAACGTGTCACGTTCTGACGTGGGCCGAACGGCACCTCCAAATCCGAATCCGATTCGTGGAATCCGTTTTACGCGAGCGCGGCCATCGGCTACCCTCCGACCCTGCGTCGGCCGTAGCCTTTCGGTTCTCCATCGTCAGATCGGCAAAGGCGCGAGTGGCCCGCAAACGCGAAACGCCTACCAACCAAATTATCGGCCGCGTTAATTTCGAGTGGACAGCCGGCCGTTAGCTCACTCCTCCACTTGTCTGGCGATTTTCTTGCCAAATAAAACGGCCAGACTGCACGTCGATGGGTACGCGACTGCTACGTCTCATCCGAATAATCGTCGTTCTCGCTCTGTGCGACATGCGGGTAGTTGCGAGTGCGAGTGCGAGTGCGAGTGCGAGTGCGAGTGCGAGTGCGCAGCTACAGGCGAGTGCCGAGTTATTCATTCGCCGGCGGCGCGCCTTCCATAGACGAGATTCGCGCGCAAAGCGAGAAGTGCGCCGATGGCCGGACGGACGGACGCGCTATCCAGCAGCTGACCGCAGGTTAGCCAGCCAGGCCCGTACCATTTTCGGTCGCTTCGACAAACGAGAGAACGAATAGAAACGACTGGTCGGATGGCAGCTACCTGGTGGCCGTGGCGCGCGTAAGCCTGTAAGGTGGCGACCTACAGTTGCGTTGGCGACTAACTCGAAAACCCCCGCGTCCTTCTCCCCCACCCCACTCCCCGCTCACCGACCGTCGCCTCCGATCGGTATTTGTCTACGGCCTGAGGCCGCGGCGGCAGCCAGCGTCTCGCGTAGCTTTTTCGGCAAATGTCGATTTTCGACGACCAACGAAATTCGCTATAATTCTGCGCGGTCGCAGACAGCGGTCGCCCAACTCCCATTCCTCCCCTCTCCTTCCCCATTTTCTTATCGCTTTCTATTTTTTATTTTTTTATTTTTTATTTTTTATTTCTCTCGTTTTTTAATTAGCGCTCGCCCGGTCTGCCCGATAAAATCGGCCGCCACTTGGACGAAGGTCTGAACGTGCCGAGGGCGGACAGCCGCGCGGTGGTAAATAAAAAGGTACCCAGCCCATAAGAGTATACCTACGGGAGAGAAAGAATAAATAAATTGGAAGAAAAAAAGAACAAAAAAAAAAAGAACAAAAAAAATAGGGGTAAAAGACCGGATTGCGTTGGGCTGCAACTTGGTCTCGAGAAACGGGCTGATAGAAATGAAAAAAAAAATTTTTCTTCCCCGTTTTTCTTCTTCTTCTTCTTCTTCTTCTTCTTTTCTTTTTTCTCGCTAATAAGTTATTTCATAATTCGAAACTTTTCACTTTTACCCTCTTCGGGGAATTTTCATTCGACGACGGTACCCTCTTCGCTTTTTTTTTCCGCGTTAATTTTTTCTCTTCCTGACAGTTCTTTTCGTCGCGTCATTTTTTCTTCGTTTTTTTACTTTTTTCATTTTTTCTTATCGAAATTGTCTCACGTCGCCTTATGAAGTGAAATTCGCCGGGGACGCGGACGCGGTTTGCTTCGCACAGTCAATGTCCAAAAGCATCCTTTATCGAAAATGCTTGGGCACTTACTATTTCGCGGTTAAATGCTATAACGAATCCGCATTATAAACTTTCGACCGAATGAAATTAGCCATTATACGTATAACGCGCATCACTCTTCCATATTTTCTATAATTACCGGGAATTTGGCTAAGTTTTATCCGTAGGTATTATTCGTTAGTCAAAATGAATGAACCGTCGAACACTACACGCAGTCTAATTAATTCGAACGTACGTAATTATTAATAAAACAGTATAATATGAAAAAGGTTCACTCATTTCCTGCATTTTTTCATTTCGACACAATAATTTTAGGCGTCATAAAAAAAGAGAGAAAAAAAATCTTGGAATGACCGAAACTTTTCCATATTCTATTTACGATTGATGATACGGTTCGAATTAATTTTACCGATATTTCGCCTAACGAACAATATTAATAAAACTTGGCCAAGTACCATAATTACCTATAAAAAATGGCAGAGAGTGACGCGCGTTATACACGTAATGGCTAATTTCATCGGGTTAAAAGTTTATAATGCGGATTCGCGATAGCATTCAGTAGTAAAC
Organism: Ericerus pela; assembly: GCA_011428145.1. Lineage (NCBI taxonomy): Eukaryota > Metazoa > Arthropoda > Insecta > Hemiptera > Coccidae > Ericerus > Ericerus pela. Next base: position 252,236 of record WOFM01000108.1, on the reverse strand, counting down.
GCGTAGGCGTACTCGACAACGGCTGATTTTCGATTCTGACTGATGGCGACATAACAAAGGTTACATACTTAATACGTAGGTGTGTACGTAAGTACGCGGTACTGCCGCCTGTATGTCGGGTTATGAAAGGCGCGGTTAAAGTCATTCGACGGGTAGCGATGGTCCGTCCGAGGGTGGACAGTAAAAACGATGAGTGGCGGCGCAACGGCCAACACAAATGCGGCCGCGTCCGTCGCGTAATTCGAAATTCCGCATCGTTTGAACGGTGCAGCAGTACGCCCACTTGGTACTTGGCTTAAAGTTGATTTTGATTTTCTTCGACACGGCCACCAGCCAAAGTGTGGGCCGCCGAGACGCGTGTACGAGGCCCCCCGCGGGGACAGCAAATTCGAATAATTGGCGTACGCCGCGCGATGTTTACCCCGCAGCGATATTCGCCCGGCAGGCCTCCCGTACGCCTCCATTATTCGGATTAATTCGAGCGCGAATAGCCCGAGCCTCGTATGGGCACTCGAGACGAATTAACGAAATGCGCGAAAGGCAGCCGAGCAAACGCGATGCGATCGACTCGAATCGGTGGGAGCGAGAGCGAAAGCGAGTAGGTACTCCAACTACTCGAGAAATAAGCTGGGCCTACACTCAGGCGCGTACGTACACGTCGCACACATAATAATTGCGGGCCTGCGCCGCGTCAAACTCGTTCGAGTGCCTACGCTGCGGGTACCTGCGTAGCTGTTAGCGGGCACTCGTGCGCCCACTCCGCGCAGCTCGTCGTTTCGCTTACGTAGGCGTTTTACGACGCGCTCCAACTTTCCTCCTCCACTCACTCGCCGCACCTTTCAAATTTCATTAACGTCTCGACGGCCGCACCCGAGTCGCCCAAAATGTGAAAAAATCTCGCAATGCCGCCAAATCTTTGCGATAGTTTTTCACCCGGCGTACCCAGTCGGCGAATTACGCCGAGAAATAGTTCACCACGTACCGTCGACGCACGTTCCTAAGGGTACACCCACTTACCGTTGGTGGGGCTGCGCCTGTCGCCACAGCCCATACAGACCGCAGCGACCGTTTAGTCGCCGCGGCCGGCCACCTTCCTAAAATTCGTCGCCTACACCCGCCCACACCTATCAACCGACATGTAAATCGCTTTTCGGGTCGTTCCGTTAGGTTAGGCCTATCCGTTCGATATACGCGAACGCCATCGGCCGACATACGCGACGCCGATTCGCTAATTAGTCGCACTCTTCGGTCGCATCAGCTTCTTTCATCTTCTGGGCAGCCCGGGCTACGAATACATCGCACCAACCCCATGCGTGTCGCAGTCGACGGCGAGAGCCATCCTTTCCAGCCTGTCAACTCTGTTCGAATTTTCATTTTGTCGCCGGCATCCTACCTTCCCCACTTATACCCGGCAGATTTTCAAAAATAACCCGCCATTTTTTCCTTTTTTCTTTTCGCTTACGGCAATTTTATTTTACATATACCCACTTACATCACTCGCTTCCTTTTTCCCACTCTTTCGGTTTTTCCTATGTATTTTTACTCGTTCGACTTTCGACGCTTCGACTTTCGTTCGTTGCCCTTTTTTTTCTTTTTTTTCTCTTTTTTTTTTCTTTTTTTTTCACGCCGAAGAAACCTTTTTGAAGTTGTCCTCGCATCGTTCGCCTCCCGTTCGCGTGTAAGGATAGAGTCTGCACGCGTTAAGAGAGTATCGACTTACCTGCAGCCGCGCTCCTTCCTGACGTCGAGAGCGTCGCTGATTCGAGGTAAACTCGGCTCTACCAGCATCGGCTTACGAACGCTGTCGGTCAACGACGACCTTCAATCTGCGAGAAAACAACGACAAACAACGACAAACAACAACGGAAAAAGATACATTTTAGATTCGTCGACGAGAACTAACAAGCGGCAAAAAAAGTTGCCCAAATATGCGAAAGATTTTCTTTCAACGGGGTTACCTCGTTTGTACCTCTATTTAATTAAAAAAATGGATACAAGTACATCGGACACGTTGGCAAAAAACAAAACGAACGAGCTCGTACCTATATTAACGATTTATCTTTAGAAAAGGTTTTATATAATGCCGAGAAAGCCTTTTTTTACGGTTTTTCAGCAGATTTTCCGAGAGAATCTACTTATTTTTCTCTTTTTTTTTTTTTTGACCCTTTCGATAAGCGATAAAAATGCTTTACCCACCTTTATGCCCTTGTACATTCACCGCGATCGGCTACAACGAGTAACGATCTTTAATTCAAGTTTCCTCGATAGCTAAGCGACATACGTGCACTACAAGTACCTGTAGACGGACATTCTATTCGAGTACTTTTGCTAAAAAATTAATTTTCTAGCATAAAATTCGATACGTAACAGAGTTTTTACTCGTCGTTTTCGTCGTAAGTGTCAATTTATCATAGGGGCTGAGTTCGAAGGCGACGAGGAAACGATTTAATAGGCTATATTATGTTTTTCAAACTCGTATTAATCTATATTATTTTCAGTTATAGTGAAACTGAAACTGAATATACGAATGTAATTTTTTAAATTATTTTTCTGATGGTATATTTCCATACCTGCGGATACCACGTAAGCAGTGACACGATATTTATGACGAACTGAGCTACAGAATGCCTCATATTGATGGGAATTATCAGTATGCTAGTTTCTTCGGCCATCTTCACGCTATTTATTTTCATTTTTAGCTCCTTACCTACTAAGAAAATAATGCAGATTGGTAGGATTTTGATGAGAAAAATACACTCATTTACGACTTCGTATTTCAGCTCCTATCGTATTAATAGAACTAAATGTAGAAATTATTTGTTTTAAATTTGATTTAAATTCGCCACTTTTATCGTACTAGATGAATTAACTATTGAAGAAAATTTTTCAAAATTAAGAATAGTCTCATATTGTAGCCCCACAGGGGAAACACAAGGTACGGTGATGGTGTAACAGCACAAAAGAGTGTTGTTGTGTCGTTTTAATACTCTTTTGTGGATTACACCTTACACGAGTATACAGAATGCAGTCGCAATATAATAAAATAATATTTTTTTACAGTTCAACAGTACAAGTTATTTAGTACGATACAAGATCATCTAGGAAATTTTTTGATTACTGAGCATCATTCTATTTTACACGTGAGTTTATATACCTATGTTTTTGGGGATACATTTCTACACTGTGGTTAGTGTGAAGTAGGGATATAGGAAGTAGAGGGACTCGCGTGTTCGAGGTACCAGTGTAAACGGGGTCGTCAAATACCGTTAGATATTGTTTGTGTTTACAGTAATTTTTAAATAATAAAAAGAAGAAAAAAACTGAGGAAAGAAGAAGAGTCGATGAAATTTGGAGATATTGTGAAATAATATCACCCGTGTACGAATACAGTCGTCTATAAATTTTACAGCCGACCATATATGTTACAGATGATGGAACATTTTTATAACTTATTGTTAAAGAGCTCATCTTCAACCTTTCCTTAAACTTTTTTTCCTCCTTTCTCTTTTCTGGCTAAAAAAAAAAAAAAATAAAAACTTTAGCGCAGCGATACTTGGTTAGAAAACCCACTTTGCCAATTTACATCTAACATACATAATTCAAACTATCCTGAATTATTCCAAATGCGTAAAAAATTACAAACTATCGATAATTATCGATTTATCGAAATTTCATTGTTACAATTTTAAATAAAATAAGTAAAATATTTATAGGCTTCAGCCCTTGAGCCGTAAATATGGAAAAGATACTTCAAGCAACACAGGCGACTTGATTTTCTTCGGCAATTTTTTTTGTCTTTCATTTTTCTCGGAAACCTTCGTACTAATAGTCATCAAATCTCTATCTAACTTTCACGTACATAAAAACAATGAATCGTGAAAATTTCAGCCTGGCAGCCTTCTCGAAATCCTGGAATAACCTTTTTTCCAGGAATTTTTTGTTTTCTAGTTTACTCGTAAACTAGGTGACCAATACGCAGAAAATATATGACGACTATCTTTCGTGAAAATTTCGGCACTATCTCTTTCGTCGTTCACTCGAAACAGTAAACTCAAATTTTGGGCGATATATATATATATATATATATATATATATAATTACGTGTTACTGGTAATGATGTAAATTAGGCATTCACGCGAATGTCCAACTAGTCCCAGTCATTCTTGTTAATGGTCATAAGTCACTGGTTGGACAATCATTTATACTCGGTCTCGATATTAAAAGTATTTTTCTTATACCTCCACGTATGGTCGGATGGTTAGGTGAGCTGCATTATTTTAATCCAGTCTACTTGCAAACGGGTTACTAAAATATTAGGGATGGGGATGATGAAAATTATCCGTTTTATTAGAAAAGAAAATAACTGGTACCATTTTCCCATTTTGATTTAATTTTTTTTATTTAGCTATGTATGTAACGTGTGTAGGTAAGTATCTCTTAAATTTTGTGTTCGTGGTTTTGAGAAAACTACGAAAGGGATAAGGTTGAACTTTTTACGATAGATTATTATTATGTTAGTGAAAGTTTGACAGAAGTGTGGTGCCTATAGTTTAGCAGTTTCTGAGGAAATCGGAGAAGAAAAATTGCTGGAAAGAATTTTGTGTTTACAGTTTTGAGAAAATTACCGTACAGATGAGACCGAAATTTTTACGGCATATATCATTCGTACGAAAACAGATCTGCAAGAAGTTCAATGCCTATCTATTCGGTAGTTTCCGAGAAAACTGGAAAACCAAAAATTCATGGAAAAGTCATTTTTCCAAGATTCTGAGAAAACGAAAAAGGAGATTAGGCTGAAATTTTCATGAAAGGTATTCCTTATATGGGACCGAGTGAGATAGAAGTTAGGTGCTTATTGGTTCAGTAGTTTCCGAAAAAGCTATAAAACAAAAAATTCCTAGAAAATCGGTTTCCAGCAATAAAACATTGATAGATCGATACTTTTGTTAAAGATATTGATAACCGTCGGTAGTTTTGGGTAATTTTTTTACCGGAAACTTACGATAAATTATCGATAGATCGGTATGTTCGTCATACATCGATAATTATCGATACGGATATCGATGACGTTGAAATTTTTCAACTATTTGGAAATTGGATTTTTAAATTAGGTAACGATGAAAATTGGCAAACTGGGTTTTCTAGCCGAGTATTGCTGCGCTAGAGTTTTTTTTTTTTCTTCTTCGTAGGAAAACTTCTTTAGGCGCGTCTACGAAAAAGAAAAGAAAAATTTCGAGGGTGAAATGAATTTCTATGCAACGAAGTGACGTAATTTGTTTCACACCTCCACCATCCCGCCAGGCTCACCATCCATATACCGCCGATATGTTCTGTGTGGTGAAGGGTACAAGATACAAATATATCCGAGTGAGTGTGTGTGCGTGCGTGCGTGCGTGTGTGTGTAAATGTTGGCGTCTGTCTGATCCCGTTTTAATTGAACGCAACATTTTAGTTTCGAAACAAACCTCTTTTTTATTTCGTTTAGTGATTCCTAAGCCTCAATTTTAGCTAGAGAGCTAAGGTTGATGTTACTGGAAAAAAGATAAAATTTACAAAATTTTCATATAGAATTTTAATTATATTTAGCAGTTTGAAAATAAACGAACAAACAAAAGACCAATTAACAGAAAATTGGCCAGTTTTTGAAATCTAGAAGCCTCTCCTCATCGAGAGTGGGCAGCGTCCTAGAAAAAATAATTCGACTCACGAATGGAATCCTTTACAGCAATGTGATTCGAATCACGAATACTTTCGGTCTGAAAATTAAAACTGATACGCACGAATCATTTTTCTACGAATCACGAATCCTCAAATTCTCGAACACGAAATAACTTTGTTCGAACCTCGATACGGGAAAAAAGTTCCGAACAATCGAGTATTTTTGATAAAAAACTGTTTTATTTAGAAAAATGAAAGGTAAAATTTCTTCGAAGAGACTGTTTAATTTTTAAAGGATGAAATTCATAAATTTTTTTCCAATAATTACCAAATTTCTTGGAATTTTTCGGGAATTTCTCGAGTAAATGAATAGGATTTGTGATTCGTTGTTCCACTGTTTGTAAATAAATGATTCGAATCGCGAATTATCTGTTTCCTAATGCGATTCGAAACACTAATCACGAATCCTTTTCAGCCCAAAAAAGATCCTACCCACTCTTGTGCTCATTCAGCCACTATTTAAGCTGGAGAGCTGGGGTTGGCATTTCTGGAAAGAAGAAAACATTTTCTCGAATTCGCCGCTTTTCTTATAATTTCTTAGTCATCTTTAGATAAATGAAAATAAACGAAACATGACAGAAAATTTGCCGTTTTTGGAATCTAGAAACCTCTCCTCTTTCTATCAATAAATCCTCGGCTCTTTCATTTAAGCTAACAAGCTCGAGCTGATACTGCCGCAAAGAAGAGCAAATGCACTTAAATTTGTATTCCATCAAATTTTCTATTCATCTTTAGCTACTTTAAAATAAATGAACGAAAATAACGTAAATTGAAAGAAAATTTGCCGTTTAATAAAAAGTTTTTGTCAAGTTTTCCTCAATTTTGATTTGACTGATTACTGAACATTAGATACGTAACAACATTACGGCGAAGAAGTTTCACGTTTGCCACGTGGTCCAAAGCGCACTAATTTTTTTTACAAAAAAGAATTTACTCTACGCATTTTATTTTATTAAGAAATAACAATCCACCTCCCCTAACCTCGCTTTAAAAAGATCTTCATACTTATATTTACTTTAGTAAAATGTTTTTCTTTATTTATTTATCGATGCTTGTTTCACCCTTATCCCCACTGTTCCAGTAGTCGCTCTTATTTTATTTTATTTTTGTTACGTGATTGTGCGAACCAGCACTTGAAACTCTTTCAAATGAGACCCGCATCGATGAAACTGGTCCCGTTGCCCCGCAATAAAATGGAGTACGAGAATACTGCTCGCTTATTAAACATATATATAGCCGGATATAGGTAGCTAGATAGATTAAATAGATATAGTGAGGTTGCCACACTACGTATCGCACCGGTATTCCAAAAAAGGTATTCCAAACGTACCGAACAAAAATTCACGCAGTCAGTGACCGCCACAAAAACGTCACCCCACGAACGTGACTTTACTCAAACCTCGAAATAATGCGAGTGGGCGTACCCATTTCCACGATCACCGCCAATCTTCAATTTTGAAATAGTCGGGCCGTACGTACGTACTTAGGTAAACGGTTTCTGCCCGTCCAAGACGTCCGTCCGAGGTACGTGGCAGCGAATGAGTTGACTCCAACTCGTTTGGTCCATCACCGGAGCGAAGCGACCAGCGAGTAGGCTGCGCAATAAAATGAAAATGATACCCAATGGCGACGAGGATACGACGAGCCGCGACACGTCCTAATATCGCATTCTCCTGTCCGACACTTATTTTATTTTTATTTCTTACCCTCGCGGCGTTACGAGGTGAAATTAGCCTACCGTTATTATTATTATTATTATTATTAATTATTATTATTAATTATTATATAGGTATATTTTATATTTCGGACGAGTTTCACCTCCTGGCGAGGTAGCGACGCGACCAGCGAAAAACGACTCGAGACGACGCATTGGATCGCGGGAATGAACAAAATGATAGGTTCTGCAGGAGTGCGGGACGAGCTGAGGCCGAACATACGACACTTGGGTCATTCGTTTACTTTTCGAATTCTCGATACATTTGACGAAAATGTTCATCTTCTCCTTTCCGAGCACGAGTAGGCGTCTACCCGCGGTCAGCTTTCACGACCACCCGCGGCCATCCGCGGCCATCCGCGGCCATCCGCGGCCACCTTGTACGACCGTTTGGTTTCCTGACAATTTCGACTTTTCGACACGCCGTGTCGAGTCCGTGGCAAGGATTTGAACGCACGCACCGAAGCTCGAACCGCGATTCTTAACGTCGGAAATTGGCAAATCACTTTTCTCGAAATACCTACCCATCGGTAGACACAGTAAATCTGAAAAGTACTCAACGTCGCAACGAGTCAATCTGCAACGTGGTTAAGGCGAACGCAGCCTACCGATGTGGACGTACAAACGGAGTGGCATTTCCAAGAGAAGAGACAGACGCGTGAAAAAGCGTCGAGCTTCGAAATTAGCCGCAGACCGTAGGCAGTCAACGTTGTCGCTGATTACAAGTGAGAAAAATTCACAATTTTCAATTGCGAATAGGAAAAATGGTGGCCTCCCGGCCGCTACAACACGCTGCCACTCGGTAGCTACACAAATTTGTTCTTCCTACGTCGAATTCCAGCGCAAAGGTTGTTTGTTAGCCTTCTCCGCGTTGGCAGGCAGACGGTTCAACCGAACGTCTTTCTCCCCCGACTGCGAACTAATATTCTCGAGTTCGTTCGCCGAATGTACGTAGGTATAGGCTGTAGGTGCGTAGCATTTGTCAGGCCTACTTTTTCGGTCGTTACGATTGTCAGGTCGGCTACAACAGAGAGGAAAGGAAAACGCGAGCACCTAAGCAGTCGTTGCGGCAGGTTGAAAAAATAACGCCAATCAATAGGGTCGCTGGTCGTTGCGTACGTTGATGTAGTAAAAAAGTAAGAGAAACGGGCGGCGAGAGGGTGGGGATGAAAGGGGGATGAACGAGAAAGAGAGAAAGAGAGAAAGAGAGAAAGAGAGAAAAAGTCGAGGGACGAGAAGTTGGTAAAATACGGAGGAAAATACCGAACGAGGGATTAGGGCTTCGCTACGGTGAAATAAACTGCGGCGAAGGAGTAAAGGGGGTGGCGATAAGGATGAGCGGGTACGAGAATGTGGGGAATGACGAGGGGGAAGGGTAGAAAATAGCGGCAGAGAGAGTCGATGGTAGTGCAACGCGATCGGAATACATAATGAAGCGCGTATCCTTTTCCTATACTATAGAGCGCTTTTGCCGTCGTCGTCGTCGTCGTCGTCGTCGTCGTCGTCGTCGTCGTCGATGCGATGTAAGTAAATTTATCTACACATTTAGCAGCGAGGGTTGCGAATGGGGGCGGAAGCGGGAGTCGAGGAGTCGCGCACCAAAGACACGTACGCAAGCCGCCGCAGCCGCCGCAGCCGACAAACTAAAGATTTTTTGCCAAAAATTCGACCGCTTTCGCCAGCAACGACGGATGTTGTGTGTATCGCATCGCTGCTGCAAACTCGCGCCCAACTGCTAAACTTTACCGCTCTCATTCAACCCGCTCCTCACCTCCGCGCCACTCTGTACGCCAATGAAAATCGCGAAAGTACCGTCGTCCAGTTGGAAAATTTTACATTTTCTCTCGCTGTCGACGCCACGTGCAGCCGACGAAAGCCCTTTGCAGAACGCAGGCGCGACAGTGGCGCACCGCACGATTCGAGCTCCCGAACGACGAAATAGGTTCGGCGCAGGCGCAGACCGGATTTCGTTTTACAGCGCGATGTCGCGCGCCGCGCGCCGCGCGCCGCCACATCATTCTGAATTGCGCCCGAAGCGCGTCCTACAGAGCCGGCGGTAGTCGCACGAATTCTCCGACGAGTTGACTCGAAGGGGGCTAAAACGAATGGGCGCGTCGATCTGGCGGTGAAGTGGCGCCCCTTCGATGTGAACGGTGCTGTCACTCGCCGGAGCGGCGGGCGGCGATGCCCCTCGTCGGTATCGACGCGCCGGAATCGCGCCGCACCGCATCCGTATCGCAATTTTGATCGGCTCGAGTCGCCTCAATTGGTCGCAAGATTTGGCGACGCGACGCGCTCTTTCGACTCGCTCCGGTCTGCCCGGGACACGTCGCTGTCCAAGGCAGCATCTGCTGCCTACTACCTACCTCAGGTTATTCGCCCGGTGAATCGGATCGACGGATGCGACAAGCCTCGTCCGCGCGGTGCGCACGCGCTCCAACGCTTTCATTTCGTGCAGCCTTATGGCGCGGCCGTGGTTCGGATACGCCCGACTTTGCGCCGCACAGGTGCGAAATTTTACGTAGGCGCGGCCGCTGTCCGTAGGAAGCTCACCGAGGCGGCGAAAGCGCTCGCACTCAGCCGCACCAGACTTTCGACCGCAACGCGCGGCGAACGTCCGAGGTTACGACCGGCGCTCGCACGTATACGGTCCGTACGTGCTATCTTTAGGTACTCGTATACGGCGCATCAAACTTGCGGCCAACACTCTCGAACGTAAAAGCCGTCGAGCTGCGAATTTCTTTTATCGATACCGCTGTCCGCAGCTAGTCTGTACGGTCGACACGGACTATACGGCCGCCTCCCAGGCACCTACCTACCTAGCGTTAAGACGTTAAGCCGAGAGCCAAATCGCAGTGCCTAAGTATCAATTGGGATGCGATTACGCAGTTAAACTTGCACAACTTCGCTGTACCCAACCTACCTCCGCAGCACTACGCAGCGTACGGTAGGACGCTAGCGGGCCGACCACTTTGGCGCAATGACTTTCAAGCACCTGCCTACGTTTTGTTTCGAATTCGGTTCGTCGGCGCGACGTCGCTGCGTTTTTCAGTTTTCAGCCAACGCACCCACGTATAAAATAGAAGGCGCGGATATGTTTCGAAATGCTCACTCGGCCAATTTTGGCAGCGAAACCGGCCGAATGGCGCATTTGCTGCGCGAATACGTGTACACCCTCTGAAAAGGGTAAAGTCGGTAGGCACGCAGCCAGACGCACGTGCGCCAGCATACCTTCTGATAGGGCTGTCGCCTATGGCTGACAGCGCGCCACCACCCGTGGCAACATATCGACGGATATTACGACGCTGCCCATGTTTCGTATAGCCGTTGTCAATGCGGGTCGCCGTTCGAAAATTGCACAACTTTTAGTCGACGACACGCCGGGCTGCACCTCTCATCGATTGGAGGAACGGCAGCCAACGTTACCCGCCGACTTTCGTAAGAAGAGAAAAATTTCAAAATTAAAACAAAATCGTAATTAACCAAAAAAAAAAAAAAAAAAAAAAACGAACGGCGAACGAAGCCTAGCCCCGGTACTCGACTGGCTGTAAACCATCTAAATAAGAGCCGAGTGAATTTTCAAACCAAGGGACACCTACTATTTTAGCGCACCGTCGCTGCGCTAAACTCGTATTTTTTTCCTCTCGTTTCTGTTTGTGTACTACGTACACGTTGTTCCATCTGCAGTTCATTACGCATACAACTCACGAAGCTAATCATTTCCTGTCGATGTATCTCCTTCCATCGCCGATGTGAAACCGTGGTCGTCCTCGTCGATACGTAAAAAATAAAAGAAAGAAAAAATAGGAAAAGAAGAAGAAAAAGAAAAAAAAAAACACCGCCGCTAACACCATTGCCGTCGCCGCTGCGTACGTACAGGATAGATTGGATATAAGATAGGACGGAAAGGGAGGGAGGGAGGGAGGGGAAAAAAGGGGTAAAAGACATCTATAGAGAAGCGTGGAAAGAAAAATAGACATCGAGCGAGGGGCTAGGGGGGGAGAGAGAGAAGAGAGAGAGAGAAAGAAAAGAGAAAGAGGGAAAAAAGAATCGCAGAAATAAAAGGAGTAGTTAGGTGCGAGAAGGATGGAAAGAAATGAAGAAAGAAAGATGGTCGTCGAATGAAGTTCACTAAGTCTAGACTTAAACTAACTTAAGCCTACAACCGACTTTTAACAAGCTGTTGATGATTACATGGCTTTGACATTCCCGGGACGTACCTAATCAAACTGCGCTCTGAATACTAAATCGATGGATGTTCTCTTTTTGGTAAACGTATTTGCCAGCCCGCTACGCCCTGCCATAGCCATAGCCGACCCATCCAACTTTAATGACCACCGCACAGGTTACTACGCGTATTTCTTTTTCTCCTCCTCACTTTTTTCGCTTCCTTTATTTTTTTTTTTTTTCGTTTTTTTTCTCGTTTTTTTTTCGTTTTTTTCGTTTTTTTCGTTTTTTTTTCGTCTTTTTTCGTCTTTTTTCGTCTTTTTTCGTTTTTTTTTGTTTTTTGTTTTTTGTTTTTCTTCTTGCACCTTCGGTACACGTAGTCTGCCTGTAGGTGCGTACATGGTAAAAGGTACGTATCTACCTATACGGTACGGTACCAACCTATACCTGTTACGCAGACCTGCACATAGCGCCCTCGGTTCAGTTGTCCGCTGCGTTTTGGTACACCGTCTCTTTTTCGGCGCCACCACTCGCTCCGTTTCGAAACGAAATTTGGGTCGCTGATGCGGCCGAAACGGTTGCCGTTGGCACTTTGACCGTCGCCAACACCGACGTCACCTTCACCTATCCACTCGTACGCACGTAACCTGCGAACGGAATCGACCCGAAAAAGGATATACCCTTCCCCTCCCCACCGATGCCCTAGTCGCCGATGGTCGACGACCTAAAAAAAGGACGGTGATTGTTTTCCGCGGCGAAAAATATCGGACGAACAGTTCTTCGCGAATCATCGGCACCGCCCTCCTCAACCCTACGCAAACCGCCAAAAAGGTGCGACTAAATGGAAAGAATTTGAACACGCAGAATCCAACCGACCAACAAAGTATTCCGACGCGGTCAGTCGACGACGAAAAAACCCGCCGAGCCAGCTGCGACCGGAAGCGAAGCCAATTCGACCAGTTGGATTTAAAAAATTAAGCTGAACCGTAACAGTCGTAACATTCGCCAAATTATTGTCCGACACAATCGAAACCAGTTTTTACGCTCGAAAAAGCGGTAGCGAAAGTTTGACGATCCCAGATTTTTGTATTCGCGAACGGACTCCTTGATCATCCTGTACGAAAAGTGGCAACGTATCTGTCGAAAATACCCGCTTGAAACGATCGCTTTGAACAACTCGCGAAACGACGACACCGTTTGAAAAAAAAAAAAAAAAAAAGAAAAAAAGACGAACGTATTTTTTTCAGAATTAATTATTATCGGTGGCGATAGACGAGTCTTCATTTTTGGGAGAGTTGAAAGCCGTTTCGTAATCCAGAAAGTAGAACATTTTAAGAAAAAGTCTCCAAGTACGTATTTACAACAAACAAAACAAAACCAAAAAAAAAAATACCGGCGAGAATCGAAAATACCGTTTTGTCTCGATTCCAAAACCAACTGAACCAAACTCGTCGGATGAAAAATTTGTTTCAGACGATATTTCGATAGCACTTTTTCGAACGTATTTCACCAACTTCGCAGCTTTTTTTACGCAAACGTATTGTTTTTTAATTTCTCGGGATTTTCGGGCCAACGTATAGCCCATAAAAGTTTCCTCCCAGTTGGAGAGGGCAGAGGTGGCTGGTGTCCAGTCGCTAATGATTTGCCGAAGTCAGTTTTTTAACCGCTTTGTCGTCAGATTGCAAACGCACCGCCATTTTGGATCGAAAATACGATGGCGGTTGGCGGTAGGTCTCGAGCCCACGATGCTTCGATTGTAACGCCGAGCAGCCAGCCAGCACGTAACGTAACGTAACGCACACCCCTTCGGCTATTTCGAAATGCTAAGCCGTAATACGCGCCGCCCAAAAGTATCGACGAATATACGGACGAAGAAGAAATAGGAATCGCAGTGCACGGACCTAACTGATGCCAATAAAATGAAAGAAAAACGGACTAAGAATCGAAGGTCAGCCAAAGAAAAGGCGCGTTGACCGGTTGAGTATTCACCCACAGGCACACCCGCGTGAATTCTGCGCGCCGCAGCGCTGGCAACGACGCGTTTTCTTCGTCCGCGACTATCGCCCTTCGATCCGCCCTATCGCCACCTAATGTACCACTACCGACGTACCAATGACTAATCTCCTCCAACTACCCCCAGCTATCCCCAGCTACCCCCAGCCTCCAACGCCAGCTACGCACAGCTACCCCCCTCCTCAGCGCTATTACGTATCGTACCGAATCTGTTCGGTGAGGTTTGTTGGCATTTCAAATTTGTAACGTAGGTATAATAAAATATAAAATATTGTACGTTCGTCAAGTGACGTGCGCCATCGGGAGTCGTTGCGGAAAATACGAAGGGAGGAAAAGGAAATAACAAAAAAAAAAAAAAAAAAGAATAGAAAGCGTATAAGGAGCGTTTGCCGCGGAGAGGAAGAGAAAAATATTAAAAGTTTGTTTTTTTTTTTCCACTCGACGAGGAAGGGTAAAAGAAAGTTAAAATCTTTTAAATTACGTGACCGTAAAGGGAACATATACCGTAAACCGTACGGTACCGGAACGTTGGTGAAATGAAATGCTCGGCTTGATTGAATCCCAAAGGAGTCGGCTAAACGTGCGCTTGACAGCTGTCAAACGCTCCTCAACCGCGTAATGAAGCGATATTTCGAATTCAAATAGCGCCGTTCGCCTCCTCATCCTCCTCCTCCTCCTCCTCCTCCTCCTCCCCAACCAATTTGCCGCGTCCGTTTACGACGCCTTCGCCTATGCACGTCATTCGTGACTTTTTTCTAAGAAAATTAACGCCCTGCGCCGCCGCCCATATTAACTCATTAGAGCGCCATTTGTCTACCATTTCGTACGCTTAATTTCGACGCGTTTTTCGAAGCCGCTGCCCCCTAAAAATACCTCGACATAATTTTTTCCACGTACTCGCGTTTCTCCTTTCACTTTGCTCACCTTTTCCTACTTTTCTCTACTTCTCTCCTGCTCACCTTCTCACCTTCACTCTTTCTCTCTTTCTTTTTTTCTTCTGCTCGCTGGAACGTCAATTACTGCCATCGCAATGTGTAGGTGCGTAGGCGGGTACACCCTAACCCCCTAGATTACTATTATACGCGTCCTTTACAATAGGCCTGCGAATACGTACTCGTCGAAAGCGGATCCGATCCAAAATTCCAACCACTCGACCAATACGTGCCACGCAGGTGGCCGGCAGCTAGGCACCGTGCCAGCACCGCAGGGTAGCCTCCTTGGCAAAATACTTACCACAGACTGCGAGTACGCCTACTCCCCCTATCTTCGCTTCGAGTCGGTCGGAAAAATGAGCCGCGTGGCGCGACCGGGGGTCGAGAAAAGATTTGAAATCGAGAGAAAGTTGCACTGTTGCAGCGACGTCGTCGTCTCGTAAAAACTGCAACTCGAGCCAAATATTGGTGTCGGCGGATTAACAAATTCCCACTGGCCAGCGAATATTAAAGGCGCGTCCTGCGGGTGCGACAATTACGGCGAGTAAATGAAAATTGGCCAACTCTTCCTTCCTTCCTCCCTTCCACACGTCGTTTAAGGTCTGCGCGGTCGGAAAGAAAGCAGGCACTGGCGTGACAGAAACCAGCGCAAACATATTATCAGTGCGACTGGTTGGAAAAGGTAATGCTGGATATGTGTCCATAAATTATGGCGCAACGAGGAAGGTAGAGGAGGAGGGAGAGAGAGTGAAAGTGAGAGAGTGAGAGGAGAGAAAGGGTTCGGGTTTTCACATACGGGGTCGCTTCCGAAAAACAAAAAACGACCGTAAAATAAGGCCTTAGGTCTTCGGGACGAGCCGCCACCCGTCGATAAGTGAGAATTTGGAAAACACAAACGAAAGCCTCGATGTGCGAGTTGTTCGAACCTCGAAAGTCGAATAATCAACTGAAAGAAAGTCGAACCGAATCGGCTGTCCTGCCGTAGGTTGAGCGCCCCAGCAATTGGTTGTACGCTCGTTTCGCTGCCCTCTAATTACGTCCAGCTATACCTATATCTATATATACGTATACATAGTTTAGACGCTACGCACTATGCGCACTACGCACCATACACCATACACCATACACCATACACCATACACCACCCAATATTATATTATATTATATTGTATTATATTATATTATAGTACGTAGGTACGCGTTTAAATCGCATCCGAATAAAATGAGTCGGCTACAGCGGACGGCTCGACATCGGCGCAATAAATAATAATGCTGTACGTGCGCACCTATAGGTATACTGTAGGTAGACTATGCGTAGCTACGTAGCTACAGGCCATTGTTGATGAGAAGGTAACCTACCTACCTACCTACCTATACGGTGTACAAAAGAGAAGAGAAAAGATTAAAAGGGCGAGAAATAAAAGAAATTCTTTTCCGCGTAGAATCGAGCGGTAAGATGCGAAGGCGGAAACGCTCTTTCTTTTATTCGAACCTGAGAGAAATATGGACCGAGTCGAAGAGACAATGGACAGAAAAAAAGTCAACTCAAAGTCGCACACGAGCGTCTTCGTTCGCAGGTTTATCGCGCGTACGGTCGCGCAGGAGCGCGGCGGCCGTGGAGACAAATGCGCCTTCGAATGGAAACAGAAATGCGAGAGTACGAAAGGTGTGCGGTGAGACGCTGCGACTTCGAAAAGGCATCGCATCCGACGTACCTGTACCGTCCCTTCCGTTCCTTCTTTCCAAGCAGCCCCGAAACGTGCCGCAAACACACGCCGCAATGAGCCGCGGCCACGGCCGCAGCCAGCAACGTTTTTGTCAAAACGCTTAAATAGCGGATAAATTCTTTCGAACGTGCTCTCTCTGTTGAAAAAAATGAAAATGAAAAAAAAAAAAAAAAAAAAAAAACCGACGAATACGAATACGGCGAAGGTAATCCGATTTTTTTTTCTTTTTTTCTATCCACGTCTCCTCGCCCCAGATAAGCTTCACTCCGTCCTTCTCTTCTTCTTTCGCTTCCTTCGCTACATTATTTAGGTACCTGTATACCTACTACGTAGACTAGGCCTACCTTCGCCGCTCGTTTTCTAACCCCACGCCCTGTCCACCGATTCGCATTTGATTTTTACCTTTCGCTGCGAGTGCGTTGCGTTAGCCTCTCTTTATCGAAACAATTTGGCTGAAAAGGGTGAGAAGGTCGGCCAACAATTCGAGTTAAAAAGAAAACGGAACACCGAAACCGAACGAAGTGACGACGAGGATACGTTTTCGAAAATTTTCAGCCCCCTTCTCATCCAAATTTTAGTAGGCAAGACACACCCACGACCGTATCGGCAACGGTGACTTTTCACCTTCTCTGCCTCCGAACGTCGCGGTCGAATACAATCCGGCATCCGGCATCCGGCATCCGGCACCAGGCATCCGACGTTCGGTGTAGGCGGGCCGCAACGTGCCCGAATAACTGCAAGAAAACTGAGGCGGGTAGGTGCGTGATACCCCACACAATCGGCACCAGTTTAGCGAACCCAGGATTTTTGTGAAGGGGCGGTTGGCCAAGGTGCAATCGCATTAATCGGGGACCGTATGCACGGGCGAGTGGGGTCGGAGGCCACTGCTCCGTCACTGCTCCACCCGCCAAAAAACATTAATAAATACACAAAAAGGCGCAAGTTCGGCTATTCTCACCACAGATAGATGCGCCAACCTAAAAATATCCGAACGTAATTCTCGTTATGTAGGTGCGCGGTTCTGCGTGTACGCAGTGTGCACGCTCATAAGCACGCACCTACGCGGCAACTAACACGCAGCAAAGCACAACTACAATGTGGTAAGACGTACGAGTTACGCGAATCTGACGGTTGTAATTAATTCTCGTTTATAGCTGCCACCATAGACCGTGTTCTGGGATGTTTACGCATTGGAAATTGTCAAGCCAAAAATACGAATACTCGTTCGAAACGTTGCGGATACTTTTGGATGCGTAAAAATTTTAGTGCTTGGTCAACTGTAAGGGCTAAATGAGAATTACGATCGTCGGATACGTGTAATTTTGTAATTCTTAGAATCATAACGGTCATTTGCCTGTGTTACATGATGCGTACGCGTGTGGTTGTACGATTTCGCAACGCATCGCGCACACACGCAACCGCATTATTATTTTGTTTACACGCATCGGTCCTTCGTGAGTACAGCACCTGTAGGCCCGGAGGAACTCGCACCTTTTTTTCTCCATAAAATTTTGTAAATTTTGCGCTCGCGCGTTACTAAACACACCCTACATTCTATAGGTAGGGCAAAAAAAGTGCTATCGTACGGCTACACTCGAAATTGTTGGCTCTAAGGGCGATGACAAATTGTCGAAAGGTATTTTGTGGATGTGGTCGTAGCGTAAGCAACATTTGGGATGACGGCGCGACGAGCAGGAGTGCATCTCTCGACTCTCGACTGTTTGGGTTTGACGTGAAAATGGCGAAACTGCGATGAAAAGTAGCGTGAATGTGTACAGTGCGGCAGCAACTTGCAAGTAGCACGTGTAGCCGCTGCCTGCTTGCTACATTCGCGTGAAAATCTGGCAGCACCTCGAGTACGACGTCGACGGTTCCGTTTGCCCGTATCCCATTGTTCATTGGCTCAACTGGCCGTTGGTTCCGCCAATTTCCGTTCCACGCTACATTTAGTGGGAATTTGTCGTTGGGTGCGCGCATTAGCGAGTAGTCAATGCGCTGTCCAACGCTGCACCGTAATTGGCTGATTCCAGTTCGTGGACCCGCTGACGTCGTGCGAAACCGAAACCGAAACCGAAACCGAAACCGAAACCGAAACCGAAACCGAAACCGAGACCGACGATTACGCCCGCGGGAAGCCCACCCACCTGTAATATTTTAAAAACTTTGCTTCGGAAAGACCTTATTTTCTTATCGTTTGTCTTGGCTTGCCGCGTTTGGGGCGCACAATACGAACCGAATGGAACGTAGTCGCGTTTGGTACGACTCGCTCGAATGCTCCGGCCCTGGTACCGACCCCCGCAAACGCATCTGGCAATGCCCGTCTCAACGAGTCTCGCCCAGCCCAAAACGGATCCGGTAGACGCGCGGCCGGTGGCTGCTGCGCAGAGAGCGGTTACAGGTTGGACGGTGGTGGGGATGAAGGTATAGAGAGCGAGAAACGGGCGTGTGCGCTCATCCAAGGAGGCGCGATGAGCGACCGAACAAAACGTCAACTGGTGCCTGGTGATAGCCTACACGAGAGTCGAGAGTCGAGAGTCGAGAGTCGAAAGTCGAGAGTCGAGAGTCGAAAGTCGAGAATCGGGGTCGAATATGGCCGAGTGCCGAAAACACGTTCCATTCGTTGGCTATTCTCGTCGTCCGGTCCGGGCGACAAAGTCTAAAAAAAAAAAAAGGAAAGGAAAAGAAAAGGCACCGTCGTCCCTAGAATGATGACGCTTTTCGCATTCGCTAAATATATAATCCATTATTCTTCCGAATTCTTACACGCGCAGAATGTTATTCCAGTCGCAAAACAAGGCAATACAAAAAGATCATAAATCAAATCATCAGACGTCGTCGTAGACTGAGTCGCTCTTCGCTATTCGCTTTTGGCTGTAAATACTGTATTTTGTAATACGTGTATATATATATATATATATATATATATAGTATAAAATATACGTATAAAACGCAACACAACGCAAAGTGACACAAGAAGTTGACTGAAGAAGAAGAAAACGAACAGAGAATAAAAATTCTAAATAAAATGACGGAAAAAACAAACGGGGAAAAAAAAAATAAAACGAAAAAAACCAAAAAAAAAAAAAAAACCGAACGTCATCCCTGTATAATACTCGCGTATAATATAATAAAAGACGTATTATAAAATGCACGTACGACGAGAAAACGAAAAAAGAGGGAAGAACTGTCTGAACTAAAGGCGAGACTGCGAGTGAGACTTGAGAGTGAGTGAGAAAGAGATAAGGACGAAGCGAAAGTAAGGGGAGCGAGAGCGAGAACGAGAGGAAAACAGAGAGATACCGTACCTTCTTTTTATTGATTTTTACAGCAATGACAAGAATATATCGCGTCTCGCGCTTCCTATTTTAGCAAAACAAGTTGTTTTTTTTAGCTCGCTCTAAATGCCTCTTTTCTTTTCTTTTTCTTTTTTTGTTACGTACCCGAACATCCATCGTGATTGTAGTGATAATTCCATATCATTTCTTATTCTAATATTTATTCTACATATTTTTCGTATTCCAACAATATTATCTCAGATATTCGATCTCTCATATAACGTCATTCGAACGTACTGTCTTACGTCAATGAAACTTTTCAAGACCTGTCTCCTGACGTCACCTTTCTCACTAATATTATATGCCTACGTTAAATATCACGATGTCGTTTATTCCACGAATACAATATACAACTCTGCACTATTCCCAATTCCTCTTAAATTTATAACTACAATCACTTATGTCATAAATATGTTATTCCATCGGCTTACTCTAAAATTACGTAGATTCTATTAACCGATCGCATTGTATATCTCCCACGACACTATTATATAACTCTCTCGAATCCATACCCTTAGTTCCAAGTCCGATTATTAATTATTTTCTTTTTGTACGTATCACTCTTCTTAATATTCTCTAAAATACGTAAAATACACGCTATAAAGAATAATATACGTGTCGTGTATCTTTTCGTAACAATTATACCGTCACAGTGATTCACGAACGAATTTGTGCGTGCGTTTCTTTTTTCCGGTTTTTTTAATTTTTTTTCTTCACCTCTCTTCTGTATTCTGCTTCTGCCTCTACCCCTACCCCTACCCCTACCCCTACGAGACTGAATCCAAAAAGAAGAACAATTACCGCCACTGCATCCATAACTCGATGGATGAATAAAATCGGAGATAAATAATGACGGCAGTCGAGTGGGAAGGCCGAGTTGCAAACGCAAATCAACGGCCGAGAGCCGAGCAGCAGCGCTGCAGCTCTGCAGCGCACCCTTTTACGTGACCCGGCGGTCTGTTTGGCTGGTTGGTGGTTGCGACCATTCGTCCGGAGCACGCGGACGCGATCGACTAAGTGGCCAATGACCGACCGTCCAAGACTAAAATAGAACCGACTTCGAAACATAAACCATAAAAAATGGGCTAAAAAATTAAAAAAATTATTTTAAAATTTCTCCGGCAAAATCTATAGGAGGTCTCGAGACTGGAATTATCGCAGTCGGCGCTAATTAACGAGTTTTGTCATAAAACTGGAAGGAATTGACGCGGGCATAAAGCCTACACGCGGTAGAGGAAAAGAGCGCCGACTTGAATAATTGCAGTCCCCTACACCTTTCATTTAGCTGGAGAAATTTTAAAAGCTCTATTTTCAACTTTGTTGCCCATTTCTTATTGCTTACGTTTTGAAAAAAAAAAAATTTTCAACCACCTATCGTTTCTGAGCGTTAGCGGCAACCTTAATTTAAAACTAGCGGTTCTTTTATTTAAAGATAACCCCAAAATTACCTTATTGATTCCGAAAAAAATTGAATAGGACCACCGTTAAATATCATTCTATATCATTTGAAAAAAAGTTTATCAAAATCGGTGCGCATTTTGAGAAATTATGCTGAAACAAACGTAAAAAAAAAAAAAAAAAAAAAAAAAAAAAAAAAAAAAAAAACACATATACGGATCGAATTGATAACCTCTTTTTTTTTCTCCAAATAGGTTAAAAATTATAATCTCGCACAGGTCCCGGCCTCGGTGACGCACAACGAGTAGTTGAGTACGCAGCTGTACCGGACTCCGACCTTCAGAGAGTCCAATCCGTCTTTCCCTTTTAGATTTTCATTAGCACAAACTATCGATCGCTCTTATCGGTTTCTCTCCATTTGACACATTTACGTAGGTACTCAGAAATCTTAAATACATCGTTTTAACAAAACTGTAGGCCTATCTAATTTCAATTATGTATGCCAACTGCGTCAGCCAAAAAAAAATGTAAAAAGTGTAATAATCAAAAGTTGACGAATAGTTACAATTTTTTTTTTTTTCAAATCTAACAGTGGCAGAGTAATCACAATTTTTTCGTCAAATATTTCCCATTAGAACGGCAGAATACGTAGGTATCAATCTCAAAATGTTGTAACGAGGCCGACATAATTTATTGTAAAATAGGTACTGGAGAACCTGCGGCTCGAAATCGATCATTTTTTTTTTTTTTTTCAACTTATACGTCGTCGATTTAGCTTACTGTATTCGCACCTGGTTGGTTGAAATCGAATCGAACTATAGCCCTGTTCACGATACAAATAAATAACGCTGGAAACGCGGAGGGGCGCTTTCACCACCCAAGTTTTTGCGATCTGATGATAAAAATCGGATGCCATTCCGCAAGAAAACACGGCGTAATGACTTAACGACGCGAGTGTTAACGGAATAGCGTCCCATTTTCCAATTTTTATCAGCGGATGACAAAAACTTGCGTCGTGAAAGCGCCTCTCCACGCTTTAAGCGTTATTGTTTTCGTATTGCGACCAGAGTTTAATTGTTACAATAGGTTTGATAGCTGAAAGTACGTGCGAGCCGAGTGGGCCCTACAACAAGTGATAAAAGTAGTTACCTCACCCACATAACCCTGTGCTTCCACAATTAACGACGGGCTAAAACGAGCCACTGTTATTAGTATTTTGAACTTTCCTCTATAGCTGTAAGCGACGTGATACCTAAGTAGGTGCTTCCACACGAAAATAACGAAAATTAATGTACCTACGTACGTACGTACGTAACGTTCGATACGAAAGAGTTTGCACGCATTCTTTTCATTACTACCTGCATCATTGGGGTTTAGTTACGAAAGTAATTCGCATTATCTTCTTATTGTAAAGCTGAAAATGAATAAGTACCTACCTATATTTAAAAAAACATACCCTTTCTTGCCGACCAAATTTTAAATATCCTCGCACAGCTGCTAGCTTTGCTAGAAAAGAGCGATTTTCAAATGACATAAACATTTCTCGATTTCTCGCAGTTGTGTTGGTTTTTTGTTTTTACCTTTGACGTGGAATATTCGAATGTACCTCGCTCGCAGTCGGTCTTTCGCAACGAGGCTACAATCATTAACAGCAGCCGTATTGAAGAAAAAAAAGGATACGATACGTCACCGATCAATATCATCAACCTAATTTTGTCTGCGATACAACTGCGTAACTGCGTAACATATTATTTAGAAAGAAGTACCTGTACCTAATTGTGCAACTGCAAGGCAGCCGTAACTCGCCCAGACTTTTATAGATGCGTCGGAATTATCGATTAACCGGGTGCCTCGATATGATAAATTACTTCAAGTTGGACTCGATACATAACTATCTGTAGAACTGGTCACGTGATAGCGTTTCAGTAGTGGCTGCTATCCTATCCTACGCTGTAAAACGAGCACCCGATAATTTTATGCAACCTACGTACGAGTACGAGTGAGTGCGCGTGCGTGCGTGCGTGCGTGCGTGCGTGCGTGCGTGCGTGCGTGCGTGCGTGCGTGGGTATGTACGTAACCCCGCGTTCCGAAGAACTAGACCAACAATGTTATTGAAATTAATTTACAGGAAAGGGCTTTTTGGGCATGGAAAAACCATTTAGATAGGTCTCGAGATTGAGAAAATTCGGTGAACAGAAATACGAGCGTCTTGGTTCATCCATCCATCCATCCATCCATCCATCCATCCATCAGCGCAGTAAGCGATAACAACGAACGTTGAAAAATTGGCCTGGCTGAAAGTAACGGATAGGTAAGGTTTTATAAGCGAATTTTGGTAGGCCTAGGCCGCGTATGATTCTTGTGATTTATGATTAATGAAGGAATGAGTTTATAACCTCAATTTTTAATTCCATTCTCGAGAATGGAGGTACGTTATAAAAATATATTTACGAAATTTCGCAGCTTAAATTGAATTAGCAAAATTTTCTATAATTTCCTCGTGCGAGCGAGGCTGGGCGAAACAGGTACCCGGGTACTGTTGTCACACGTATAATAAAAGTAGATTATTTTACGATAATGTAGGTATCTGGTTACCTAGGCACCGATTAAAGTCTGTACAGTTACTACCCACGGGTGGGTCGACTTCGATATCGACCAACATACGTTTTCGGTTCCATTGCTTCCAACTGGGAGGGTGACGAGCGAAGAGCTGCTTCAGCGTGAACGAGGGCAGGGCTGGCGTACCTCTTTGAAACGATCCGAAAGCTTCAGTCTTTTACGTTACCCGTATGTATAAAAGCCATTAATTATCCGTATTATTTTATTATCGTTGGCGGATAGGCGACATATTTGCGGTCGAGTGCGGTCCGCCCTAAAACCCGCCAATGGGCGCACCTCCAGGTACATACGTACGCAAGCTACCTCGGTGTAGGGTAGTAAGGGCGGCTGCGAATGAAGGGTGGTGGTGGTGGTGATAAGGTCGCCATTGCCGAAAGCCGAGGGTCGAACACGCAGCATCCACGACGAACGTTTGACGCGCTGTCGCCGACGAAGGCAACGCTCGCTCGAACCGGTTTCAAACAAATTTACGGAATGACTGGGATGACCGAGTCCGACGGCCAGGGACGCGATCGCAGCGAGGCAGCGACTCGAAATTGGTCGCTAGTTGGAGGGTTAGGGTTGGGTACAAAAAACGAAAAAACGAAAAAACGGGAAAGGCGGAAGAGGTGGTCGAGTGCGAAAATGCCATTATTATTATTATTATTATTATTATTATTATTATCGTCGTCGGTGTTATTACAGTATAGGTATAGCCTTCAATGACACGCGGTGTCGCCGTCGGGTTCGCTCTCCGGCGTATTCTTATTCCTCCGTCTACCCCACCCCACCTCACCCAATCCCACCGCACCCCACATCGGCAGCCGAAACGCGTAATTCGACGAAATTGAAGCCGGTTCGCCACCTCGCAATATGTTGCGGTTTTTAATCGAAGCAAATCCGTCAAAGTGCGGTCGCCGCAGTCGCGCATTAGCTACCCATACGGGGGAGCGAAAAAAAGGAGTAGTGTGGGTAGCGACGAGGAAGGAGCGGGTGCGGAAGACGGGGAGACGGAGAACTTTTTAATAACGACGACGTCGAAATTGCCGAGTAAGTAACCCTATTTTGGGACGACGGAATGGCAGCCAAGCAGCCCGTATAATGGGCGCCTACGTACGTACGCAGCTACGTTGCGTATAAAACCCGTATGAGTTACGTTACGTATTTGGACCGCGGGCACCGCCGCCGCGTCGCCAACGCGCGTACCGTCGCGCGTATTGGGCGGACGACCCGAGCCGCGTTAGCGAATACAGCGGCACGTACGGTGCGAGTTGCGACGGGATGGAGAGCGGCGCGGCGGCAGCTCGGCAAAAGGGAAGAAAACGAGAAAGCGGGGCTGGCGCAGTGGCTGGGTCGACGATGAGGGGGGGGAGGGGGTGGCGGCGGCGGAGAAGATCGTCGTCGTCGTGTTTGGGGTTAAACTTCGGTCGTGCACTCGTGCACTCGGCCGGTGTAACAGATGCGTCGAATATACCGTCGATAAAGCGACGATAATAAAGCGCGCTGCCAAAAATGGGTGCGCGTCGAGGGGCGAAAACCGCGACATTCGGCATTCGGCGGCGACATATGAATACAAATCTCAACGTCGATTTAATTAGCCGACATTTGCGCTTTATTATTATGTTTGTCGTTTCCAAACTCGTAGCCCACATTTGGGCGGCTCGACGAAGGGGGTTGCGGCGCTGTAGCGGCGCGCGACCGCCACAGCTACCGCGACGCGTCCGCGTCTTCGCGCGTCGTTGTGTCGTCGTAAGTGGCCTTTTGCGGCGAAAATTTCGGTCGCGCGCAACGCGCTTGACGTTTCGTTTATTCACCGTAGGTATTTACGAAAAACAGTTTAACCCGTGCGCATTTTGCGTAAACGCGTCCCAACGTTTCGATAGGCGCCACGCGTTACACAGACCGTTAGGGAAAGAAAACTTTATTTAGGTTTCGTTGTTCGTTCCGCCGAAGGCTACCCACTAATCCAAGGGGACGAATTCAAAAGCCTCGACAGTAATTCGATGGGCTACCGTAAATTCGACGTTATCGAGGAGAAAAGTTGCGATTTCGCGCCAATTTCGCAGTTGCGTAAATTAAATATCAGTCGTGTCGGTCGGTCGCACTGTAGTGGGTAGAAGCTTATAATTAGTGTGGTTTAAGGTCCAAGGGACCATATAAAGTTGGTTGGAGTCACACGCCTGCTCACACAGCCTCGTAACTCACAACTGGCGTTGCCTCAACACCAATGTCTCCTCTTCCTAGAGGGAGTACTCCGGCGCATCGCCTGTGCGCGGGAGACCCGTGGGCGGAGCCACGACACTGGGGGCGGTGTGCGAGGGTAGTCTTCGGAGACTACCTTCTGAAGATCGACCTGAAATCTAAGAAAGATTTGACATGACAAGTACAAACAAAGTTTTTTATTTAATATAAAAATAAAAAAGTACAAACTGTAGGAGATAAAAATATATAACAGAATCCATTAGTCTTCTGAGCAACTGCCGGACGTTTTGTAGAAAAGGAAGACACATGTTATGTTTGGCCATAGATAACGGATTCTGTAAGGAAGAGTGGGAAGTTAGCAAGTTGCAAAACATTGTCAATGTCTTAGAAAGAGTGCATGCGCTGTCACCAATTGCCCGTGATCCTTCATGAGGTACTTGACAACAAGAGTGGGTGCCAAAAAATCAAAAGTATACCGTTTTTAGGAGCATAGTATTCAATTATGGCGCGCCCTAAAGACAGTAAAAATAAGGTTTTTTGAACCTTTCCTACATATGTCATGTCCAGGTATATCTTAGAAAGGGAGAAGGAAAATTATTTCTAATTTTGAGTAACCTTCGATTTTAGCTCTAGCGGAGCCAAAAATTTCAGTGGTCGAGATGATTCTTTTTTACTAGAGAATTCAATTTTCGCGTGTCTGATGTTTCCATCATGCGATTTCTCGAGACCAGTGATTCTAGCGAGTTTGTATACGCCAGGTTTAGATGTGTAATCTAAAACATGAACTATGTCATTGACCTGCGGTTGGTATGAAACCGAACGATATGCATTGGGTAAGGCAGACGGGGGTCTGTCTCGAAGATAAAGTAAATACTCTCTCTTCCAAGATAGCCAAAGTTTATTAAGGTAATCTTGATCCAATTTCCACATATCTAAGATCTGTTTAGCCGTAGGAGTTGATTCCAGTAAAGTCAGATCGTCAGGTAAACTTAGTGTTCCTAAGTTCGCATGTTGAAAATGCGCTGGCGTCAACGTATGTTGACCTTTATCATCGGAAGATGGGCAAAGAGGTCTGGAGTTGACCATAGTTTGAATGTCCTTCAAACTAGCCTGAAAAGTATGGATGTATATGGAGTTGTGTCCATGAACTCGGTAAAACACTTGTTTTATAATGCCGATAATACGTTCATAAACTCCACCATACCACGGGGCTTTTGCCGGGATGAAATGCCATTCGATACCTTTCGTATCGAGACTGTCCTTTATTTCTGAGGTTTCAGAAAAAGTTGTCCAGTAATTCGGTAGGTATACCGAAAGCAGCTGAAATTGTGCCGCATTATCTGACAGAATTGCTTTGGGTGTTCCTTTATCAGCAAAAAATGTCAGAAATGCTGTCCAAATTTCTGTCGTCGTTAAAGACGAAATCGAAATTAGATAAACAGCCCTTGTTGATAGACAAGTGAAAATAAGAACCCATTTTTTATAAATGGTAGACGTTGGTGTCGCCAACTGATTTTTCCTTTTTGGTAAGTATTTGTCGAATACAGGAAAAGGTCCAAAAATATCTACACCCGTATAAGAAAAGGGGTGGGTATATGGAATAAGTCTAAAATCTGGCAAGGACGAGTGAGTCGGTTGCTTAAAAGGTTTATTCTCAGATTTTTTGCATAAAATGCAAGACTTTTTGAGTATTTGTGGAAGGACTTTCAAGGCCTTCGGCACAAAATAATGCCGACGGAAATCCGCAAGTGTGAACTTGCTACCCGTGTGCACATTGGTAAGATGTGTATGCATTAGAATAAGTTCAGTCAGGTAAGACTTAGGATGCAATAATATGGGCGAAAGCATATCTTTTGCATAAGGTATTTCTGGAAGGTAATTTCTAGTACGCAAAATTCCAGAGGGATCCATACAAATATGAAATTTTCCATAGGAAACATATTTTGGAGGATTTTGCTTCAAAAGAATGTCAAATATTTTGGGGAAATATTTCTTTTGGTCGGCATATATGAAGCAAAGCATTACAAAATGAAAGTTAAATTTCATTATTGCGTATGGACTTAACAAACGTTTCCGTCTGATCCTTCGATTGTTAAATCGACGAACTGCTTTTAGACATTGGTAAAATGTCCTAACAAGTTTTTTCAAAGAATTGAATCTTTCGATGTTAATTTCAAATGGTGTATTTGAAGGAGGATGAATAAAGCTCGTAAAGGAATTACGATATTTATCGGGATCCATATTGCTTTTTGACAAGTCAATGGGTTGTGAAGATTGGACTATCTCTGTTTCCTCTTCCTGTACAGGATTGGGTTGAGAGTTAGGCAATTGAACTTCACATTCAGAGTTATCTGAATTAAGGAAGAATTGAGGGATAAGTCTCTTTCGAGATTTTTCAATCCTTCTTCGTCTGGCTGGACGACAATTATCAAAGGTATCATCTGCTTTCACAGATATTGAGGATGATAATTTTGGTGAAATACTCAAGGATTGCCTTAAGGTATTAAATACTGGTTTAGAAATTTCTTCCTCAGTATGTTCTGGCAGAGACTCTATGACGTGTAAGTCAGTTTCTGGCCAGAAGGATGAATCTTGGTGGAGCCAAGACGGACCAGTCCACCAAAGTGACTGCATGAGATTGTCTACAGTAGATCCTCTGGATCCAATATCTGCAGGATTTTCTATGGATGGTACATAGCGATAGTCAACAGATGGAATGGATTTTATTTCATTAACTCTGTTTGCTACGAATTGAGGTAAAATTTTACGCTCAAGTAACCATGTCAAGACACATTTACTGTCAGACCATAGAAAGGTACATGAATTTTGTAGATTCATCGGTTTACGTGTTGCACGTAGACCTCTAGCACCGATTAAGGCGGCTATAAGTTCCAGTTTTGGAATAGTTATGGGTCTCATGGGAGTGACACGAGATTTACCCATAAGGAAACGTACAGAATAAGAATTTGAGTCCTTATTGTAAAAACGTACGTAAATTACCATTGAAAATGCAACGTTAGATGCATCGGTAAACGCATGTAGTTGGCATGCATCAGGATTATAAGTCCCAATATACAATTGTCTGGGAAGACAATACCTAGTAGAATCCATAAGGTCATTAAGGATATCAGTGGCTACAGGTTGTAGTTTCTCTGGGATTGGTTGATCCCATTTCAACTCTTCAGACCAAAGTATTTTAATAAATGATCTGGAGGGTATGAAAGCTGGTGCGAACCAACCGAGAGGGTCATAAAATGAAGACATGACCTTCAAGAAAGATCGTTTTGTCCAACAGGCAGTTAGAGCTTGAGGTGTTGGAATATACATAACATCGTTATCCATATCCCAAACGAGTCCTAAAACCTTTACAAGAGGCTTATCCAATGCAAATTTAGGATCAAATTCTTTTCGCATAGGTATACAGTTCGTTCCCCATAATGCGAGTTGCATTGAAATATCGTTGAACAGTTTATTCGATCTATAATATAGATCCTTTACCGCTTGAAAAGTAGGTAAAGATGTTGCCAAATTGTCAACATAAAACTGTTGCAAGAATTTATCATGGAATTCCTTATCAACGAGTTGAAAGTGATTTAGCAAAACCGCTGCTAAAAGAAATGGTGCCGTAATTATTCCAAACGGAACACGACAAAACCGAAATACTAATAGATTGGTCAAATCCATAGGTTTAGTAGGGTCTTTTATCCAGAAAAAACGAGTGACATCTCTGTCAGCTGGATGTAGGCCTATCTGGTGAAAGGCTTTTTTAATATCTGCTACTATTCCGTAAGGGTCTTTACGAAAGCCTAGTAGAATCGATATTAAATCTGCTAAGATTATTTTCCCTTTGAACATACAATCATTGAGAGAATGATTTGATTTTTTGGTTTTGGCAGAACCATCGAAAACTACGCGAAGTGGTAGTACTTTTTGTAGGATCATATATACCTTTGTGGGGTAAGTAGTGCACTAGCTCAGCTGGAGTATCATGATCTATAGGTTCGATCATTTCCAAGTCTACCAAAGAGTGAAAATACTGGTCGTATAAATGAAAGAATTGGAGATTCTGTATCATTTTTGGTAGTTGCTGTGCTAGGCGACGATATGCTAGACGATAATTGTCTAAAAGTGGCGGAGGATTGAACCTATATAGCCATCGTATTTGATAACGATTATTTACAAGAGTAATATCCTTGTAAAACAGTCGAAGCGCTTCAGCTTCCGCTTCCGCTTCAACTAAATTAGTTGTTTCAATACCTAGGGTATCTAACTTCCAAAAATTTTCTACACTTTGTGGAGTGGTAAAAAAGATAGAAGTAAAAGCGTCACTTTCCACCAGAGGGTCGATAGAGCCTCCTAACATATGTCCAAAATCAGTACTGATTAATGTTAGAGTAGGGGAGAGTTGTCTGACGTTTCTCACGAAGGACCACATAAAATCATTACCGATAAGCAAATGTATCGTGTGTTCACGGTCAATAACGGAGAATTCAATATGTGAATATTGAGGAAAAAGAATTTTGAATTCCTTAAAATCTGGTTGAGATAAATTTCGTGCTATGTAGGGCACGGTGTTTGCCAAAATAAGAACTTTCGTTCCATCAGGTTTTTGAATCTGAAATTGGACTTTAAACGATCGAAAGGTATTCGATGTTGAGTTTGCAGCACCTTTAAAATGCAAAGTCTGATAGTCATCAGACATATTTTCCTTAAGATAAGTATTTGCATACTCCTGGTATATGTAAGTTTCCTTACTACCAGAATCAAAAAATCCATTAATTTTAATAGAATCGGAAAATTCGGATACGTGAACATACGATTGAAACGTAAGAAAATGAGAAGAAGTATCATTATTGTTAAAAAATGAAAAAGACTCACTCAGTATGGGCAATCCGTACTGCTGTTTGGCCTCTTCTTCTTCTACTCCTGATACTTTCGGTATCAGCGATGGATTGTTAGATCCATTTTCCAGCTGTGGAAATAAAGAAAGATCATTATTTATAGAATTATCATTTTCTATAAACGATTTATGTTGCTGAAACATACTTTTTTCTGGCAAGTACACCTTGTACTCTTCCAGAACTTCTTGCCATGCGTCGCATTTACCCCGAGTGATCGGATACGGTGCATTAGGGCATAGGTTGGGATGATGTCCTCGTCCCAAACACTCGAACCATCTGCAGTGTTGTGGTGGCAGCACTCTGCAGACGTCTTCATTTTCGTTATGCTTGTTAGAGCATCGAACGCAGAGGTTTCTGCGTTGGTAAAACTGTTTACGTTCTTCCAACGTATTGACTGAGCAGCACAGGAAACTGTGGTGCTGGCGATCGCAAAAAATACAATTACCTTTTGCGGTAACCTTCAGCACGCTGATGGGGATTAATTTACCTTTCGGTAATCTCAGGTAAACTGAGCCATCGGCACCTGTAACAACGGAAGAATTTGTTGTTGAGGATTTCGAAAACGATGTGTTAGCATCTGTAGGTTTAAAACGTTTATTAGACGAGTTTGAATTAGAAGGATTAGATTTATCTTTTCCTCTCCTTTTGCCAGTATTTGTAATGGCAAAATTACGTCTGCCTTTAGGCTGATTATTCCTATTTTTATTAGATGTATTGGTATTTCTATCAATATTAGGCTTATTAGAATTAGATGTTGAGTCTAGTTTTTTAGGCACGGAAGTACTAAGGTCATTAGTAAGTTCTCGAATTTTAATAAATTCACGAATTGCCTCAAACAAATGTTTGACATGCCTTTCGCCTGATCTAATATTATTTTGATAGGATCTGGGAGGAAATTTTTTAACTATTATATTAAAAAGTTGTTCCTCGTCTACAGTTTTGCAGACCATACGATAGCGATCTATCATAACAGACACTGAATCAAGTCCATCTAAAATAGATGTAAATTCATTGGTTGTTGTAGGAAAAGCTGTAAGTTGTTCCCACAATGCAGCACGAATTTTAGATTCGTCACCATATCTACTATGGAGAAATTTCAAACGTTGAACGTAACCAACGTCATCGGGAGAAAAATGATTAATTTTTTCAGAGAGAAATTTTGGTAGTGCACCCTGGAGTAAATTTATTTTTTGAGGTATCGCAATGTCGTTGCGTTTATTTACATAATTATTAAAGCCATTAATAAATCCAGGATATCCCAAAATTTCTCCGTTCCATCTTTCCAGATAGAATTTAGGGGGTTTAAGGTTGGTGAAACCTTTCTCTAACGGATTTTCCGTTTGAGATTCCCAACATTTTGGAATATAGCCAAAAGATTGTTTTTGATAATCAGAAATGTTAATTTCTGTGGAAGGAAGAATTGGTTCAGATAGTCCCAATAGTAGATTGGATTGCGTATTATTATTAATAACAGGCACAGGTGTGAACGAATGTTCTGAGGAATTAAGAGGTAACTCACCTCTGAGTGTTTTAGAAGGGGTTGGGGCCTCAACATCCTCAGAATGTCCGTTCGACATCTGTTCGAAAGTACGTTTTTTAGAATTACTTCTTTCGATTTGCGGTTGTCTCAGCTTGGCAGGCTGATCCGCACCTTCCTGCTCCAGGTAGTCGTCATCTTTCGGATGGCTTGAGTGACCATTAGAAGCTTCTGAAGTTTCCTTCAGATACAATCTTTCAAATTGTAAAATGTTCATTTGAAACTCGTCGTTGATCGATGTTTCCACATCCTTTAGGGATTTCTCCCAATGCCGATACGAGTTGAGAGATTTGTACAATTCTTCCCGATTTTGTACAAGGGATTTAGCTAATTCCTTAGCCCGTGTTTCTCGTCGAAGTTTCTCTTCGGCCTCCTTCTTCCTCATATTTTCAAATTCCTGTTGAAACGAAGTCGAAGGGGGTGGATTCGGCGTAGGTTCCAAGGTGCCAGGCGCATACTTTTTGAGTATTCTGGCCCTTTTTACCAAGAGATCTCTCTTGCAGTTGCGGGAAGCAACCAAAATTTTTCTGTCCAGACCTTTCGGCGGGACCTCCAAGTCTTGGAGACAAGAATCGATGGCTTCGATTTCCGACAAAATTCTGTCGTAATTTTCGCCTTGGACATAAGGTGTCTCTAACAGCTGGTCAAGTTGTTGGGCGTACGACTGGCAGTCGTCTACAATTGCCATAAATTCGTAGGCGTCATCAGATATGTCTGATTCCGAAGATGAAGACATAAATGATATCGTCTTACGAGGAGCTGGTTTTTCGACGATAGCTTCGGCTCTCTTTCGCTGCTCTTGTTCAGCAGCTTTTTTCTTTTTGGCTTCATTAGCCAATCGAAGCTTTTCGGCTTCTTTCTCTAGTCGAATTTTATCTTCGGCCAGAGCTTTTCGGAGTTTCTCGACTTCTTCAGCCTTTCGGGCTTTGTCGAGATCCAAGACCTTTCGGGCCTTCTCCTGGTCAGCAGCCTTTCGGGCTTTTTCCGAGTCCGCAGCCTTTTTTGCTTTATCAGCATCAGCTGCTTTTTTGGCCTCTTTGGCTTTTTCAGCTTCTTTTTTCTTGGCCATATTCTTACGAATTTTTTCTTCATGTTCCTTGAACATGCGCAACTGTTCATCATCAGCTGCCTTCTCTTTAGCTTGTTCAGCTAATTGGGCAGCTTCTTGCTGTTGTTGTTGGATCTCACGATCCACTTCCTCATGCCATGGGACATTATTGGGATCGAGGAGGGAATCCTCTTCACGAGCGTCAGCTGGTGATTGTTGTTGTTGTTGCTGATTTTTGTCAGCCATTTCGTTTCTGTTGACAGACAGACATACAAAAAAAATTTGTATAGAAATGCAAAATTACGTTTGGAAAACGCTAGAGAATATGTGTAATAGGAAATAATATGCGTTAACATAGTGACCTAATTACGAATACGTGTCAATAACACGAACTTCAACACACTAGAGTTGTACGAACATAAAATGTACGTAAAAAATGTACGTAAGTACGTACGCAATACGGTTCAGGCAGAAAAATATTTTTTATACCTGTATACGGAATATAAAATTGCGTAATCTACCATGTATTTTAGGGTTATATCTGTGAGGATATAAATATTTTTGAAAATATTTCTAAGTGTTTACGATCGATAAAAAATCGGGCGTGACCTTAGGACGAAATTATGATTTTTATATATGAATAGGCAATTCATAAAATTTTTCAAAGTTTTTCGAACTTGAAAAAAATTGGGCGTGACCCTGGGGCATTATTCCGATTTTTATACATGAATGGTCAATTCAAAAAAAAATTTTTTAAGTTTTTCAAACCTAAAAAAAATCGGGCGTGACCCTAGGACGAGAATCCAATTTAATAACATGAATGGGAAATTCAACGAATATAGTCTAAGTGTTAGGGACCCAAAAAAAATCGGGCGTGACCCTAGGGCGATAAAAGGTTTTTTAATCGCGACACTTATAAATGCAAAATTAATTCAAATAAAATTTACGAAATATATGAGGGCAACCCCATATTTTTCATTGGTCAAATGAATACGTAAATAAATAAATTAAATGCAAATAAATGATTTCTCATTCAAAAAAAATATATAGGATTTTTCGAATCCAAAAAGACCTAATTTTGAATTTTTCGTAATTGTGAGATTACGTTTCGCGTAATAATTTTACGAGAAAATATACGGTAATTACTTGGAAAGTAAATAAAAGGCACATTGTATATAATATTGAAATATTATAATCCATTAGGACTTACCAATTTTCGTTGATAATGGATTGATTGGCGTGTGGATTATTGATTCTGGCCACTACACCTGTCGTATTTTGAGGATACGGTAGAAGATACGCAAATAATCGCGAGATAAATCTTTTTGGCGAAAAGATGAAAATTCGACGTAATGTTAATTACGGAAAGACGCACAAAATTAATTTTCGAAAGAAGATTTCGAAAAAAAAGTTTTTTCAATATGTCGTATTGAACACTTAATAGATTGCGGCGTGGGAACGCACAAAATTTACGTAAAAGACGCAAAATCGAAAAAATCACGTAATAATTCTCGCGAATTATAATAAAGCGTACGAAAATACACAAATTTACGTGAAAATTAATTAAAAAACGCATTAATTAATGTGCAAAATTAATAAAGACTTATTAAGGGATGAGCGGTCACGTCCTTGCAGCCTCGATAATCGGTTAATTGGATTAGGCGGCAAGTGGATGTGATCAGAATTTGCATTCTGCGCATGCGTGAGCATACGATGACGATATTCGGTTGATGCCTACAACTTTGCAACGTGCGTACGTAATTGTAGGGGTGCGTATATACACACGTAATTTTGTAAATGTGTGAGTATATTTTTGCAAGTTACGACAATGTTGGCCGTTTTCGTCCTTGAATACGTCGATGTGATGCATTGACACTGTATTTTATCTATTTTCGGACGAATTTTTGCTTTTTATAAATCACGTTTTTTAATCGTGCGGGTGCGAGAGAGAAGGAGATAATTATATTTGTCAATATAAATTCTCGTAGGCGCGATGTTTTTCGTAAGAAAAAACGATTAAAACATTTATAGATGGTTGAGATCTTGTAAATTAATTATTGTCTAAACATTTTTCGATGCTAATTACGGACATAAAATTAATTTTTTCGCAGACATTTTTTCAAGGACTTTATTCCTATGTCCGAATGCGTAAGAAAATACGTAATATGGTCAATATTATTGCTAGGGGCGGCGGAAAAATTATTTTAATAATTTTTTCGCCTGTATTTTCGTGTGTAAGACGAAAAAAATTATAAAAGAGAATGTTTAGTTCTGTTTTTTACTGGGGGCGGCGAAAAATATGTTCGCCGCATAATTTTTTATAGTATTGGAGATACCATGTATTATATTATGTCATTTATTTTTCGAATAAATATTCCTTTCTGTGTTTAGCAGAAATAAAATACGAAATATTTACGGTCAGTAAATAGGCTAACTTATTCAGTTATAGTTGAGAATAACAAGAAATTATTCAGGAAAAAATACAAGTATTTTTTAGTTGAGAGTTATGCTTTGTGGAAGCGATTTTTATAGACGAATTTATTCAATCCGCAAAGAATTATTCATTCCTTTTGACCACATACCTAATTGCTCCTGCTACCATGTAGTGGGTAGAAGCTTATAATTAGTGTGGTTTAAGGTCCAAGGGACCATATAAAGTTGGTTGGAGTCACACGCCTGCTCACACAGCCTCGTAACTCACAACTGGCGTTGCCTCAACACCAATGTCTCCTCTTCCTAGAGGGAGTACTCCGGCGCATCGCCTGTGCGCGGGAGACCCGTGGGCGGAGCCACGACACGCACCGCAACCGTTAATTTAACGTGAATAGTTACGTGTCGCGCGATTGGAGGAGTAGGGAAATACGGGGTGAGCGTGAGCCAAGACGTCGTTAATTGTGAAATTTCAGGTACGCCCTGCGAACAGAGAATTCGAAAATATAAGGCGTAGCCGGGAACAAAAAGTGGTTTGAATGCCACAAATTGATCGGTTGAAGCGATAAAAATACGTCCAATGTGAGAAACGAGTGAACGATGGCAAAACATAATAAGGTCCCGAACGCGATGAAATCTCGTTGGGAGATCGAGGGTGGTCAACAAAAAATTGGAGAGGAAGCAAACTGCGGATATAAAAAGGGTGCAGATAAGCGAGTTCTGCGGGGTTCTGCGAGTTCTGCGAGTTCTTCCCCCGATAATCTGGCCAAGTGAAGTAACATCGACCGGCAAAATTATCGTAATTAATAAGCAATACCTCTGTACCTTCTCAAATTTACAAGGGTGCGATCGGTTCCCGCGTAATTGTTGATTATTCTTCTTAAGTAAGTTTTCTTTAGAAAATCTACTTGTTACGCTTGGTGCGGTATCAACCGCCAGGGTTGGGGGTGGCTACGTTTTACTGTTTACAACCTCGGAAAAATTTTAATACCAATAACTCAAATCCGTATAGTACATAGTTTATAAATTTAAGTCAACTTCTTGTTTCCACGACACAGGTCGCAATTTTTGTCCGATAATCAATCACGAAATTTGATACGAATATTTGTACTAAGCCAAGGACCAGATCTATTGATTTTAGAGGGCGGATCTGCCGGATGGTGCTTCCGGTAAAGCTTGTTTTTCCTCTTTTTTTTTAAATTCGCATCAGCTTTTCTTTTTACACAAACTAACCGTACGTTCACTTTTTTTTTTTTTTTTTCATATCTTCGTTACATTTCTATTTACCGCACTTTATCATCGTAACCTAATTTTTCATTTCAAGAAATAACGCTTTTATACTTCAAATGGTCTAATATTTTGTCAGCAGTTAACAAATTTCGTACAATCGTAACACGCCATTAACGCGTATAAACTTACGGACAATTAACGTGACCATCGAAATTGATAATTCTTTTTCTCGAAAACCTACTTTTTCCAGCCAGGCTTGCTGCTCTAGACTTTTTACTTTCTATTATTAGTTTTTTTCAGAGTTTTGTAGATGGGATGTTGGTGGGAGGAGTTTCACTCGGCATACAAAAGCGTATTATTGAAAATTCATTCTTGCGTAATTTATTTTAACGTCGAAACCATTATTAGGTACGTACGGGTGTGACTTCGAAGGTAGCAAAAAACATGGTAACCAACACCTCAGCAGGGTTGCCAGATAGTTGGTGCGGTGACAGCACCAGGATCGGATTTAAGGGGGCAAAGGAGGCCAGTGTCCTCGTGCCTGCACCGAGTGTGGAAAAATATTATCAACTTATTACGGTGCCTTTTTCCACCTGCTTATTCTAAAGCTTAAAATTGTACATTAGTGCCGATAGCGGCAGACAAATCGACAGAATAGCCGACGTGCGAATGTATAGTAATAATCGATTAATTGTTTAAAGATTGGTGTTAAAATGAGAAATAAATTTTTTGTACTTTCTAATTTTCGTTACTTAACGGGGACGATACGGTTTAATTTAATCGTTTGTTTTTGGGAAGGGAGATATACGAGGGCCTCCGCCAACCTTGGACCCGGGCCCAAAAATCCCGAATCCAGCCCTGGATGACACCTTCGAGTCTTTAGAGTTTGTCCGTTCGTGGAAACAGAACCATAGCTCATCGGGTACGGCGTCCGTTTCGCGGATAGATGAATCCGAAAATGTTGCGGTCAAATCCCAGTTGCGGCAACCTCCACATTTAGTTACAATGAAAACCGACTTCTACTAATACCTTATAATTAGACTCGGACGACTGATATTTTTCGAAACAAATAAACAACAATGAACGTTAAAAACTGACAAATCAGCTTGTTCGCAGCTTCTTACGACATTTTTCTATAATTTTGATCGCTAATTAATACGAATTCCGCTTAGATCCGGGTCAAATCTCCAACCACTGAACCAAAGTTTCCTAAAATTCGCAAAAATTTTCATTTGTCGTAAGTACTTAAAAACATTCCTGTAAATACTTAGTAGGTACGTTAATAATTTATTTATTATAAAAATATAATCGATTAATTAGGCACGTTCGACCGAAATTAAACACATACCTAAATCGAACGTTTTTTATTTTACTTTTTATTTCCACTTATTTACCTTAGCCCGCACCTGCGATTCACGTGGTACGATGTTTGTCGTGTTTTGTCGTTGCTTGTGGCTATTATCGCACCTATCAACCGTATTTTTACTCGAGAGTTGGGACGTTTTCATCCAAAATATAAATTTACCGAATAAGTATTTAATTAATTACGATTTATAATGAAATTATATTTCTCTTCCTCCCCCTCACTCGCCTTCGTCTTACGCGTACGTAACGGTATAAGATCGGCATGATTCGGTCCGCAATTCGAGGTTATATAAAGTAAATTGAACGAAAAATTATGTTCCGGATGTTATTATTACGTTTTCGTAATGACCTGGAATAGGCGAGTCGAAAGAGATGTGAAAATGGCCGACGATGGACGAAGGAGGCGCAATGCGCCATCCCCAAAGGAGAGTGGGCAGCAGTGTTTTAGGATCTCGCGTAGCTTAGCAGCAGAAAAAGGTTGCAGCGGCGTGAAAATACGCGAGAAAAAGTAAAATCGACGCACGAAAACGACACTGGGAACGCGCAGCGGCCGCTGAGCTAATAAGTGGGTATACCTGAGGATGGGGTGTTCACTCGTGTAAACGATAAATTTGAGAATCGACTGCGCATCGAGGCGTTAATAACGACCACGGTCCGATCCGCTCCGCAGTGGAGTTCCGCATCGACTCGATCATTCGCATAAACTGGCGCGTTAAAAGTCGAGGGGTAGCGGACAAATGACTCGTCGTAACCGATCGAGGGGCGAGGGGAGGGGGCCGCGGGCCGACAATACGTGCGCACAGTTGGCCGAAAACTATGCGCCAGAAAATGACATATATTTGTCGTTCAACGCGAACCAAAAATTGGCGAAAGAATTTAAACGGGCAGCCGCAGCCGAAAGCGGCGCTAATTTTTCGCGCGATTTCCGCACGAGAGTGCAGGCGATTGTGGTGTCGGGCGTCGCGTCGCATCGCGCCGCCTCCAACTGGCGGTCAAGGTTGGCCGCGAAACGCGCCCTCGACCCTCGTACAG
The DNA here is from genome assembly GCA_011428145.1 of Ericerus pela. NCBI lineage: Eukaryota > Metazoa > Arthropoda > Insecta > Hemiptera > Coccidae > Ericerus > Ericerus pela. The sequence continues at coordinate 212,889 of WOFM01000108.1, read as the reverse complement.
AACTGCGCAGCAGGAGGCGCGAACATTTCGAGAAGCGATCAGCGATGAGTAAAAACCAGTAGCAGAGGGCAGCAGACGGTTTCCAGGGCGAGTAAAAAAACTGGTTTCGTCGCTCGACTACCGGCTGGCCATTCCGTAATTCGAGTACGCGAACGTCGTCCGCCGCCGCCGCCGCCGCCGCGTCCATCCATCGATTCATCGATCCACCGATCCATCGGTATCGATATAGCTTTTTACTCGAGTTGCTGCCCGGTAATTATTTTATCGCCGAGGCCTATACGCCTTCGTTATCGCAAATAAACTATCGCTAATGTCGTTTGTGCGCGCGCGCGACTCGTCTTCTTGAAAATTTACGACGCGATCGTCGACCACCGTCCGTCAACTTTTATTTCGCCCCTCTACCGCCATTTGCTGCAACATATTTTCCGCGTCATCGTCTCTTACTTCTTCGTGACTGCAGCCTCGCAAAGTCACAGCCCCGGGCAGCGGCGAGGCGTCGCCCGTCCAAACGGCTAAACTGATGCCGGACTGCGCAACCACTAGGCGTGCGCGTAGCTCAGCGGTTCGCAAAATTTCGATTCAGAAAACCGAAACAACGAGCGTTCGTCTTAACAAAGACGCGCGTGAAAAGTGAAACTCGTTAATCGTTCCGTTCGCATTTCACCAAATTTTAAACGAGTCTTCGTCGCGCAAACTTCAACCAAGCTGACGCGTGTACAACGCGCCAGCGCCGCAACGAAAACAATAAAACCTCAAAAAAAGCGCAAACCCAGAACGTACATCCTTTCTCGCTCACTGGTCTAAAAATTTCACTGTCCCATTCCATTCCTCGCCTCGACCTATTTTTCAACCTGCGATTTCATTTCGTTCGATTACGCGTTTACCCTTCGGCCTCGATAAACGAGTTTCGCTTCGAACGATGAAAAAGCTCTCGCAGATAAAAGGTGACGCGTGGACGGAGAGCGAATTTGACTCGTACGTAGGTAGGTACCCAAATTATTGGCAAGCCAAATTTTGTGGCGATGGGAGGTGATGCGGCAGGTACCCACCCTCGTAACTATACGACCTATACCCGCGCAGAGAGGAGCCTCGAGCCAAAATCGCGAGACTTGGCTACGTAGGCCGCACCCGTCGACTTGCGACAGCATTGAGCGAAATCTGCGAAAAGACGACGACCCCCTCCGCACAGATAATATACGTAATAATACGCTGGCGCTTGGCTGTAGTCTGATGGCCTGTCGCACAGCCGACACGTGTCGCGTAAGTAGTCTATACGAGTTCCTGATCAAAGGCGGCACAGTCAGCGAGGCGCGAATGCGTGCGCCGCGTCCCGTCCCGTCCGTCGTTCGATCCGTTTTTGTCAGGCAGCACGACAGCGAATAGAAACGAAACGTAACGAAACGAAACGAAACGAAACGTAACGGAACGAAAACACGAAAAAAGTTGGCCGGAAGATACGAATTGGAGAAAATTTAACCTTCGACCGAGTACAGCGACGACGGCGTAGCAACTCGCCCAGAGGTAGGCTGCAAACGCTTCGCTGCCCTCCCAACGTTGAACAGTGCAGAGGTCGCCGCACGCGTTACCAGAACTGAGCGGCTACTCGCTGTAGTCGGTAGCGAGTAGCGGTCGGCCGTCGCCCGACTAACATCCGGTACCGTACCTTACCGTACCGTAACGCAAATTCGTATGCCGCACACGGAACGTCGGTACGTTCTCGTCGTAACGCAATGTACGCGTGCGCGCTACTCGGCCAAGTCGCATGGCACCAACAACGACGACGACGACGACGACGACGACGACGACGAGTCGACACTGCGGACGGAGCGGGACGTGGTCGCCGCGACGGATGCGATTGCGACTGTCGTCGTCGTCGTCGTCGTCGTCGTCGTCGTCGTCGTCGATGGATCTGCTGCAGACGTACAGGCGGACGCGGCATACGTACTGAGCCGAGCGGTACGGACGCGGTGATGGTGCGCCCTCATCCAGCGCCAACTTCAACCAGCGCGTGCGAAAAAGGGTGCGCCGGTGCGGGCAAGTACCAGAATGGGAGGCTGATACAGGCCTATACAGTCGATACGATCGTATAGGCTACGCCTGCAGCGTATACCCGCATGCATACAGCGCGCAGGGTGCGAGGCAATTCATTAATCACACGAACGAGTGTTTTACGAAACGAGAAAGAGAACCGTGGAGAGAGAGAGAAAAAGAGAGAAAGAGAGAAAGAGAGAAAGAGAGAGACCGAGAGAGCGCGAGTAAGAGAGAGGAGTAGGAAAGGGAAAAATAAATATAAAATAAAAGACGTTCGTTACGCTTACTCGGTTCGTATGAAACGAAAATTCCTTCTCGTCTGCGAGTTGGGGCAACGCACGTATATCGCATTCATCACACGTCTCTCAAAAAACTTGTCATTTTCCAATAGGGTCGCCGTACATATCGCTTACTTTGGCCTTTTCTTCGTGACCCGCCGCCCGCCCCCCGCCCTCATAACCCCCAACCTTTTCCTCCCTCGTATGTATATCGTTCTTATTGCGCCGCTCTTCTCCGTCCTCGTCCGCATCATCTGCTCCGCCCCGCTGCGCTCGTCCCGCCACCCTCGGCCGGTCCCTTCGACGTGGAATTCGGCCGCGTACGAATAACGATGGTCGGCTCGCTTCCGCAGCGACTGCGACCCTACGCCTGTTTATAGGCCGCGTACTTCATCGAGGTACGCGATTCGAGTACCCGTAAGGCAGGCATTCGACTGCCGGACGGTGCGGCCGCCAGTTCCTCCATCAACTCGCCCGTTTCGGGCGACCTTCGCCGTTCGGCCTTCTCCGCCCGCACCCTCTTCCAAACGCGTCTCCCACCCACCAATCCTCGCCCCTTTACCTGTAATTTCCTTCGCATCGTTTGGACGGCGCGAGTCGTTCGAATGTCGGATGGCTGACGGCAGGTCGCCGTTGCCCTCTTCTACACAAACGTGCGTTCGACGCGAACTCGACGTGCGTTTGCGCAGAAGTCGCGCGTCGGTCGGTCGGTCGGTCGGTCGGTCGGCGCCGACGGCCGACGCGACACTCGTGAAATTATTACAGCGGACTCTCGAAGTAAGTGGTCGGCGCGGCCCAGTCGCACGCGTCGCTGCACCACTCGACGTAGCTACCGGCCATAGTGTCGGAGGGTCGCGGCCGCCGACTCGCCGAGAAGGTCGCGTTCGGCGACAACGAAGGCGGCCTTAACTGCGACTGCGCGTAGTGCGGCGCAAAGAGGTGGTATACGATGACCCGCGAGAGCGCACGTGCAGCAGCGGGCGCTCTATGCAGCCGCGGGATAACCCTAAACCTTTTTAGCGTACGTTCCGCAGTGGACGGCACGGCTGAAAACCGGTACCGCAAAGGCGTCCAAATCGAGCCAGTAATTAATTTACAACCTGCGAACGCGAAAGCCTTTCGTATTATCGCACCTCATCGCACCGAGTGTATCGTGGTTTACGGCTCTCGACGGTACGGTACGGAACGGAAAAGAGAAAAGAAAAATTGTCCGACTCGAAGTTACGCACGGCTCGTCCGTCATCTCGCACTTCCCAAACGTACAGGCGATACAAGGCTCAGCCGAATCATTCATCCATTCATTCTTATTCGCCAATCAACGGATACCAGCGACCGCTGCCAGTGTTCTATCATTTTGTACGATTTTACCCCACCGCAGTTTCATCCGGTACACCTACGGCCATCGCACCACGAGCGCTACGCTGGCCAACCATCGATATGAAACAGTATCGATGTTGTGAGGAGAAAACCGTTGTGTGGCCACCTCGTCTCAAGTTGCGGCGTGCGGGTGGCGGGTCTGTCCTTCGTGCTCGGAGGCGCCGATTTCGATCCCAGTGATCGCCCCCTCTTCGACGCCCGTTTTTTTCGCTCTTTATAAAATAATCTCGAACCCATCGCGCACAACGTTTCGCATTTCACACGTCCGATGCGGGCCTACTTTTAAAACAAAAATTTTTTTCCCCCATTAATCTTTACCGGAGACAGGCGCGCGGAAGGCCGTATCATAATAATTGTTTAGGGCGTAAAGTTTACTTGGGTTGGTGGGGGCAAACGTCGTTACGGTAACCTACTGCACCGTTTTATGTTGGCCTTAGTTGCCCCTTACCCGGGGGCTGCTGCTCGCGAAGCTGCGAGTTCGAGAAGAAGGCGAAAAACGAAAGCGTACGCTGCCAAATGCGATCGGAAATTAGGCCCGTTTGTTGAGGACTCGGTGACCTTTCCTTTTCACCCTTACCTCCGGCAAGGGCTGCGGCGAGTTTATTCTCCTGTAGCCAGCGTAACGCAGAGGCAGAGTTACGTAACGAACGACGAGTCCGTCAACGGCGGCTATACCGACCCGAATTTGGCGCAACTTGATAATAAAGGTGTAGGTAGGAGACACGCTTAAGGCAACCTTTAGTGTTATGCTACGCAGACTATAACGGGCCGCGCTAAAATTGGCCTTCAGTCGGGGACAACGTTTCCCGGTGTAAATCTCTTTTAACCTCCAGACAGCCGCAAAATGGCAACTAAAGACAGACCCTACCCTGTTATACTAATATAAGAACCGAATTTTCAGCCTCTACAATCCGATGCAACGCAGCTAGAAATATATGAATTTCAAAAATATAATACGTTCAAAAACCTACAATTCCGCAATCCTTAGAGGTTGTCCCGGGTCGCCCTTTGAACATTATATATTTTATTTCATCGATACGTAACACCTTACGTGGAACGAATGAACCATTTCTCAATCTCCGTTAAAAAAACGTAAAAAAATATGAGAAAATCTGAAAATAACTTAAAACTCAGGTTTTCCATGTACGCAATCTGTCCAGATTGAACGTAATCAGTTTCCAAACTTTGTTTCATTACATCGCAGACGGTATAATCATACAGATTGAATTTTGGATTAAGATGCTCTTGGGCACGGAATGAAAAACTTGGTAAGTGCTTTTACAGAATTTTATTTGAAAAAATGTTCATTTGTTATAATTTGTGATTTCCACTACGTTTCAACTTTGAAAAAATTATAAAAGATCCTAATTTTCACACTATACGTTTATGACTAACTAATTATGTGGAATAACGGAGTCAATATGACTGATATTTATCGATAGTTATCGATAGTTATCGATAGTTATCGATAACTATCGAACATAGTATTTGTGGCAGCTACCACACATCGTCGGCTATAGAAACGCTTCTCCCTCATTCACCATGACCCAGCACCACAGTGGAGTGAACACGGTGCTGCATTTTAGGTGGTGGTAACGAAGGCAGTTTTAGGTATTCAGCTGTTACGGGTGTTCGAATCCCCGTGCCACCTGAATACCTAAAGTATTATTATTGCTCTTATTATTATTATTATCGTTATTATTATTATTATTATTATCGTTATTATTATTATTATTATTATTATCGTTATTATTATTATTATTATTATTATCGTTATTATTATTATTATTATTATTATCGTTATTATTATTATTATTATTATTATCATCGTCGTCGTCGTCGTGATCGTCAAATATCGATAGAATTTTGAAAAAAGTTATCCAAAATACTAATCAAAATAAAGAATGATTTTTCACTGTTTTTTTAAATAAAAATTGAATTTTATTTTATTCAGTTGTATTGGAAGTGTTGACTGACTGTTTAAGTATTTACATCAAATTTTCAATCTTCTATCTTTGAACTGAGCTAGTAAATACATAAAAAAAAGTTATCCATTTTCAACTATCGATAATTATCAATCAGAAAAAATTGACGCATTTCGACATCCCTAATATGGAACAAATTATTCGAAGGTAATGAGAATCTTCACAACACTTGTATTTTCATCCAGTATCCGGGTGTGAAATTTGGCAGTGATTTTCAGTAACGGACTATAGTTTTTCTAGACTTTCTTTCGCGCACTTCATTCGTGGTTTTTTTGTTTTATAAAATTTGGAGGCAACCAAATCGGATAATTTTCACTCGGGTACCTGAAAAAATTCTGTATTTGTGCCCATATATATGAATATTTATGAAACTGCATTCGGGAATGTAGATGTTTCACAATTATTTCCGATTTGATAAATATTTAAATAATTATAATGAATTCTCACACTGTTTTCCTGTTTCCAAGATTTATACACCATTCGCTGATATGGAACAAATCCATCGTCCTCGTTGAGTTTCCGTAATAATAATAAAGATTTTTCAAACAGGGCCTTTCAACAGCCAAAATTTCCCCAACCCAAAATCTATTACTATTTTCTCTTCACTTAATAGGTCCTATAATTATATACCTACACGATGAAGTGCAAAAAATTAAATGTTTCTTTTTTTTCTCACCTATGAAAATAATTTTATTCCGACCACAAAATGAAGAAATTTGGTTGTTCACGATTCTAGTTTTTAATTCGAGTGCCATCGTGATATTATTTTTTATAATTATTCCATACGGTAGGTACGTGAGATATGAAGATTGGAGACTGATAATTTTGCTGACAATAACTGTATAACTCCTGTTGTGGTCCCATATTTCATAAATCTTGGAATTTTAAAAATATGTTATTTCCAGATCCATCTAACCAAATTGATAAGTTTTTAGAAGATGATAGTTCTCATATTATAGTAATTTGTCTAATCACTTAGAATAAAATCCCGTATATGTAATAATCATCTCTCAAACTGCATCACCTTCATTTGGTATTCAAGGGTGAAATTTTATTTTGATTTATGGTAAGAGATCGTACTTTTCTGAATTTTGTTCCACAACCTATGTTTCGCTTTCTTATATTATAATATATAATTATGGTGGCGACAGAGTTGTGTAATTTCTACTTGGGTTGCGCAAATAATGCTACGTATTTATTCGTAGCTTTGGACGTACTTTTTGATGTGTAGATATTTATAGCTTATTTCCAGTTTGAGTAATATCGATAATAAAGTCTGGCATCGTTTTCCAGTTTTCAGGTTTCAGACTCTGTACGCTAATATGGGACAAATTTGCTTCCCATTTTTTTTTTTCTTACTACATGGAACTTCGATCCAGGTGCAGTTCCGGGTGAAGAAAAACCTTTATTCAAAAACCAAAGTGTAGGTGCGTTCTACTGTGATTAATGTTTATGATGGTACGAATCGAAGTTTAGAAATGTATTTTGTCCAATCTGGATAGATTACGTAAAAACAGAAATAGATTTTCAAAGTATTTTTGGATTTTTTCAGATTTTCTCACGTTGTCGTAATGGCGTCGGGTAACACTTCATTTGTTCCATCTACAGCGTTAAATACCGGCGAGAAAAACATATAATATTCAAATGGTAACCCTGGACAACCTTCGATGATTCGAAAAATGCGGATGTTTGATCGCATCAAATTTTTAAAATTTTCATATTTCCACTTCCCTTTAATCACGTAGACTGAATTTGAAAGGCTGAAAATTTGGTCCTCATATTAGTATAACAAAGGGTGTGTGAAATGAATTCATCCACCTTTACTCGCCATTTTGTGGCTGCCTGGAGATTAAGGTACAGGGTCGGCTCGTCGCAGCGCTAATGTAGTGGACGAGGGGGCGCACGCGGCCCACCAACGCGTTAAAAGCGCCAACCCGATCGGACCGGACTCGACCCGAGGACGAATACGTCGCCCATTTGGGTATCGCTAATATCGTCAGCCAACTTCGCGAACGAATTCGGATCGACGAGCGGCGTTGGACCGTAAATCAGTAGGCCAAGACTATACGCAGACGTAGACGAGACGAGACGAGACGAGACGAGGTGGTATTTAATTTATTTAATTGAAAAATGTAAACGGTTGGCTTCCGAGCGTAAAGGGCGCTGCGTCCGTACCCGCCTACGTCGGATTCACCGCAGGCGTGTATTTGGGTACCCCATGCGGTTAAATTCGATTACACGTCGAGTACCTATCACCCTTCCGGGCTGCACCGCGTCCAGCAGCGAGCGGTACAACAACTTGCACGTCATACATATCGTACTCGGGTACCTACATACGTACGTACATATATATTACGTACGTCGATATACATGTATATACAATCATATACATTTATATACATTTATAACCAGCCGTATACCTGCTTATACGCGAGTAAATCACTACTGCACGCCGCAGCAACGCTTCGCCATGCATGGATGACCAACGACGACGATGATGTCATTACAACAATATTCGACGAATAATAATAATAATAACAATAATAATACTCGATAATAATACTTAATAATAAAAATAATTAATAATAATAATAATAATAATAATAATAATTAATAATGATGGTAATGAGTTGCAACAAGTAGGTTATAATAAGTAGTAATAGCGACAGTAGGTAATACTAATAACAACGACCATAGTAACGCTGCGTAATAATGACGACAGAATGCATGCGGGTGGGGGTGCGAGAAAAACGAAAAAGGTAAGAGTGGTACTCGGCGGCGGAACAGGTTTTTTGGTAGGTAATTGGTATCGCGTCGCTCTTTCCAAAACGATGTTCGGTTCGAGGAGGCAAAAGGCAACGATTGCGGAGAAACGAGCAACGAGCAACGAGCAACGAGCAACGAGCAACGAGCAACGAGCAACGAGCAACGAGCAACGAGCAACGAGCAACGAGCAACAAGAAACGAGGAACGCAGTCGAGGAGTTTACAAGATAATTAATAAATTGTACTTTAAGCGTGCGTTTCGTTCGTTACGGCTGTTTTTCGTGGTTATTATTGGTCGCCCTCTACCAGGAAGGATAACGGCGTACAAAAAATAGGGCGACTCGAAGCGTTACGCCGAGAAAGGGATCATTTAATCGGACGTGCGACCGGAAACGAGAGCGAAAGTCGAACAACGAATGGCGAATAGGAAGCGTTTAAATTACGATTCGACGTGGGAAGTGGATGGAAATGAGGGGCGCGTCAAGCGGTACCCGCAAACGCCAGGCTCGCCTGTGCGCCGAGGCCCTGACCGCGAACGAAAGCCCCTCTCCCTCTCCGCTTTCGAGTCCTAATTTCCTGAATTACAGTTTGTTGCCTTACGCGTCTTTTGCCCGGCAGCGCAGTCCAGTCGTGGCTCTCTCCGTAGGTAGTCCAATCAGTTTAGCGCTTAGGCCGATATTCGTAGTCGACACTTGGGGTTCGCTACCTCGAAGGGTCCGTTTTTAATCAGCAGCGAAGCTGCCGAAAAAATTTTTTAGCTGAGAATTAGCTGCCTTGCGACAAACCACGTCGTAAAACTTTGAAAAATATCTGCTTTCTCTATCGAATGTACTGAGAAATTTTATTCAAGTTTTAAGCTGACCCTTAGTGTTGGCGAAAAGACTTCGTGTCGACTACGAATACCGGCCTTAGTCTCGCTCTCGTTAACAAGATGGATACGACCTTTATCCAAAAGGATCCATGTTCCAACCCGGAGTCGGTATATTTTTTATTCGTGTTGTTACAGATTTTTTTAATAGTGCTGTTTATAATGCGTTAGGAGCGGATCATTTGGGAAGTTATTCCGTAGTTTTGTGCCTCGAGTCACACCTTTGTGGCTCAATAATACGTGTTCAAAACGTCCCCCCCCCCTCCGCTGATCCTAAACATTTTTCTGAAATATTTTGTTTTCGGTAAACGGTTACACGTTGTGTTCATGCGTTCCTTTGAAGATAGATGCGCCAAATTCAATATTACGTTAGAAAAAAAAAAAAAAAAAAAAAACCTAAATAGGCAGAAGTCGTTACACTTTTTAATTCTTTTCGAAAACTTTTTCTCCGTATCTGTACGGATGCAACCGCAAACACCCCACAAAACACTCTCTTTGTCCGCTCACAGACGATTGTCCTCTATCAACGACTCGGTTAAGCGTATCTATTATTCGCGTCCTGCCAAAATACGACAAAATTCTAACGCAGTAGCTGCGTTAAGCGAACGTATACTTATATACGTCTGCAAAAAGTGGAAAATTATATGCTAAAACAAATTGTAATAAATAGGTAGCTATCGTAATCGGGGACTGCGAGTGGATGTTAAATTTTGTGACTTTTAATCTAAAATTACACCGCTCGAGTCCTTAATACCTATGTTTTGAAATCGAAACAAACGTGAACTCTACGGAAGTACCAACATTGGTAGACTAAATTAAAGCGCATATATATATATTCGTTTCGAATGACGTAGCTGTAGATTCAAAGTTGGGTATTTTACGAGTATAGCTAAAATAAAGACAAATATGACGGTACCGTAAATACCGTCCAACCGATCCGGATCAAAACGAACGGGCGAGGTCCTAGGCTGAGAATTGTTCGTACGTACCGAATTTCGTGGCTGTCGGACCAAGCGTACCCACCCCCACCACCACCGCAGGCGGCTAAAACCGAATGCGAATAAACGGTAGATTTTCGTCGTAGAAAAACTACTTGAAAGTACGCGGGTACAGCCTATCCGATTAGGTGCTCGTAAAAGCTACGAATGAGGTGGCGGTGGGGGATGGCTGCTGGATGAGGGGAAATTGCGTGATGAGAAGGGTCGCGAAACGGGCCCACGAAATGCCCTACGAACGCGTGTAGGCCTCCGGATCGTCGTACATTCGCCACCGTCGTCGACGACGTCGTCGTGTCGCACAAAATTCGCCACTCGTTCCAACGTCCGTCGAATCGCCTATTAATTTATTCGTTATTTCCTTTCGTTTGCGTCGTAACTAATTACTCCGTTCGAAACTGGCTTCGTCCGAGGACCGAAACTCGAACCTGCGGCCTGGTTTTCCACTTGGCTGAAGAATTTGTGGCGTGTGTTGCCCTCAAAAAAGACGATTACTTCGCTACCAATAGAGGCACCTATGTATACCGTATACGACGCTCACACACGTGCGAGCAGTACGTAGGCCTACGGGTACGATGAAAAATACGCGCACGTAGGTACCTATATTAATTATCTGCTTATCTTCTGTCTAGTAAACTGATAGAACTGGATGTAAAAGTAAGTAGGCTACCGAATTTACGCATTTGTTCGCCCGGAACGTCGCAACCGATTGGCGAATTAAGATGGAGTTTTTTCGCTCCGAAGGCCAACTTGTCCGTTGTCACCAACATTCGTCATTTACGGTTGGCCGACGCAAAAAATGGCGGATCGCGGACGCAGCGCACGCCAAGCCGCGGGTAACGTCCGAGTAAGATATAATTTTAATTTTTTTTTTTTTTCCTCCCATTAAATTGAAAATTTTCGTACTATCGGTTGGAGCGACGAAGATGGCTGTTGGTGTGAAGTGTGAACGAGGGGCAAAGAGAACGAAGAAGGCGACGAAGGCGGGGCAGGGACAATGGGCAGGACGCGGTTAGCAAATGGGCAGTCGGCCGTCGAGAGCCGGGTGCGTAGCGCACAGCACCGCACCGCACCGCACCGCACCGACGTATCCGTCGACTAGCGCAGCAGCACGTCGTGATGCGCCGCGACCAACGTTAACAACGTAGCCACATTTTAAAGGATAGAGCTATACGTTACTTACACGACGTCGTGGTGGCGACGGTGGCTTCCGCCTGCGCTGCTGTTGCTGCGGCGACTACGTTCGATTCTCGTCACCCGATCCGCACGCCTACGCCTACGACGCGCACAATGTATTGCGGCCGCCGTTGCGTTGCCGCTGCGACTGCGGCTGCGGCTGCGGCTACGGCTACGGCTGCGGCTACGGCTACGGCTACGGCTACCGCCATTCTCAACGAACGCTGCACAACGTTGCGTACGGGCCGACGACAACGAATCGACTGCGGACGAAGAACGTGGAGGACGCGTGTTGAACAAAACCAGAGGCGCGCACTACTGAATCGAACGAGACGAGCAGCGGCATCCGACGGTCCTGCAAACCGTGTACGTAAAATTCTCGCATCGAAACAATTTGCCTCCGCCGAACACAACGTTTGCATGTTAAAAAGGGACCTCGTCGGCAGATCCGCGCGCAAACACACACACACACGCACGCACGCACGCACGAACGCACGCACACATGCAGACGCCAGCACGAGCACACACCCACATATTATACATTTATATACGTTATACGTTTACGTACGATCCCTAATGTACGAAACTGGCGTATATATGCAAAAGTATACGAAGGAGAAAGGTGGGCAACTGGGAATATCGAATCGCATTAGCAATTGTAATAAGGAAGTGCCACAGCCCGAATACCAAAAGACATACGGTGGAAAAGAGAGCGAGAGTGAAAATGCGAGGAGGCGAGACACGAAACTGCGTAAAGTTCCTTCTCTCTCCTTTTCTCTTTCTCTCTCTTTCTCCCTTTCTCACCCTCTCTCTCTCTCTCTCTCTCTTTCTCACTCGCTCTGTCTCGCTCTCTCGCTACGTCGACGACCTCCCCGATGCATTCGGATTGCCCAAACTATCCACCTTTTTCTTTACCCTCTGCATAATCCGCGCCGCCGACCACAAAAAATGTATATTTATGAATCAACGGAATAACGAAAGAACGAACGAACAAACGAACGAACGAACGAACGAACGAACGAACGAACGAGTGAATAAATCAATTCGACGGTATTCGCCATAGGTAGGCCAGTCCTCTCGCATACGTAATAGGTAATAATATAAAATATGGTGAAATTATAAGAATATTCGAGTCGGGCGCGTCGCGACCCGTCGTTTCCACCTGAAAGCAGCGTTAAACCTCCTGCGCCTCGTGTCAAACCACTTTTTTTCACAATTCCTTCAACCGCCGCGACATCAACGACTGCGATAAAAAAAAAAAAATGAAAAAGGACCGAGGTTAAAAACGGAATAAGGAAAAAATTGGACGACACTGACCTTCGCAACTCTCACCGTATACCTTCCAAGTCGACGTAGACCTATAGGTATCTACTTAATTATTCGATTACGCGTCGAAGCACTGACAACCCCCTCCCCGCCGCAGCCGCTCGCCACGCTTAAAACTCGAGATCCGCAACATCGCCTTTATCGGCGAAATATCCGGCGCGTCGTCGTCGTCGTCGTCGTCGTCGTCGTCGTCGTCGCCGTCGCCGTCGCCGTCGCCGTCGCCGTCGCCGTCGCCGCGCCGCGCCCATTTCTCCTCTTTGCAACGCTCTAAGCGAAAAATTTTCCACCCTTAGGCCAACCACAGAACCACGAGTCATAAAATCGAGTTAATAAAACACTCTAAGTATATCGTCGGGCTAATATACAGATTAGACCTGCGCCTGCTAGTTTTCCGTGGAGAAGGGGGAGGAAAAGAAGAAATCCCTCGAGCCTCGACTCTAAGTTGTCCCAAAAGTCCGTATAGCTTAAATGAGTTTTAGAATAAAAACTAAAAGAAAAGTATTTGTTAGGCGTCATTTTTTCAAGTGCTTCCCCTCCCCCCTCCCCGCTTACAATGGCCCGATAGTGACGATCACTCGGGCTCGCATTCCCTCTGCACAGGCCCGGCGCCTACTACCTACAATTGAAAATAATGCGCCGACGACAAAATAAATGGACAGAAAATGGGAAAAATGAGAGTGGTCCGGACTTTACCTCCACCTCCTCCACTCGCTGAGCCACATTGCGGCGCCTTCGGACGCTGTTCAAAATCGCCTCGATGCCGGAGCCCGTAATGATTTAAAATAGGGAAGCGCACGATAGAAAAAAGTAACGTCGATTTGCTTAGATTTTACCAAAATGATGACGTCGAATGTCCGTTGTAACGTATTGCAAAGCTGCACCATGTTGCGATGGAGAGTCTGAGATCGTTTTTCACGCTTCTTTAATTAAAAAAAGAACGAACCGTTAAAGAAACAACATGTCCGAACTACCTATACGAACTTTTATTAAAACGACGATCTGTTTACTTTGTTGTAAAAACGTGATCAAAAATACGTTTGTCTTCGTAAGCCGGTTAAAAACAAACTGATTTCCCCACTCGCAGACGCTGCTTAGACAGACGTAGGCTGGTTTTACACAATCTCAGATCTAACGGAGAAATCTGCCGTTGATATTACAATTTGGCGAGATCCGATAGGTGGGAGGAGGTACCTAATTAAATAGACGGTATTTCTTCTTCTATTTCACATCTCGATCGAATGTAGGAAAAACGCGATGTGGTTGTATATGGAGAAGACGGTTTTACTCTTCGGATCTCGACTCTTATTAAGACGAAATTTTTATTTATTAATTATGGGAAAAGTAGTTCTCAGAAGGAAGGAGTTACGAGTTTTTTGGGTGGCTCCCCCCGCGGGGAGGGGATGAACACCCTGGTTCTCTCTTCGCTACGCCGCGGTAAGAAAAGACGCCTCAGTTTCATCGAGTAATCCGAATTTGAGACTATCCCAAGTATAGCAGCGTGTGCGGATTTCGTTTGCAAAGCCGGCAAACACGGATGGTACTTGGATGAAAAACAACGGAACGGAACAGTCCATATTTTATGTACCTTCCGAATTGCGGGCGCCACTGTGCGGTAGTGCCGTACGAGCGGAGACGGAAAGCGATTAATAATAAATCGTCGTAGATTTTACAGAATATCATTTCGCTTTGTTAAAGGGCGAAAAAAAGTGTACTTTTTATTTCGTTTAGTTTTCAACGTTTTCCGTATTCTTCAATTTTGAGAACGGCCCACCAACGCGAAGACAATTTGTTTTTTGTCTCGCGTCAGTTAGTAAAGGCCATTTCCGCCAGTCAAAAATTCGTATTTCCGCCACGGTCGGTTGAAAATCGTGATATTTTAATGTTCCAAACGCAAACACAACAGCGCCTTCACTTCGGCAATACGCAACCTTCGGTGTAGGGAACGTTCGCTCGTTTTACACGGTTCTACGAATGAATATTTGGCCACCTTTGCAAACGAAATCCGAGCACACGCTGTATACGACGATTATCCGTTGGAGCATTAAAAAAACGCCATTAATTTCTGTAAATACAATACCTACGAGTATACGTCATACGTACGTAATTATGGTACGGGTATAACCAACTTACGAAGTATGTAGGCGCGTATTTTTATTATTATTACGTATTATTATTTATTATTACTTATTATTACTTATTATTACTTATTAATGTTTTAATTTACGTTAGTCCAAGATGGTCGTAGGTAGGGTCGTACACATCGGTGCGGCCAGAGTTGGCTGTTATTTCGGTCTCGGATGGAAAATTCGTACCGCAATAGGCGAATTTCGGCCAACAACCATGTCAACGCGCAATAAATTTGTCCGCATACAGTTGCGAGTTGCGACACGGCATATTAAAATTGACATCACAAAAAGGGTAGGGGTGGAGATGATGAAAATTATAAGTTTCATGAGAAAAGAAAACGATAGGTACCTACGATTTTTTAATTTTGACCTAATTTTTTTAATGTATGTGTCGATATACATACACATATATATATATATATATATACGCACACGCACCCACGCACGCGCGCGCACGCACGCACGCATGCACACACGCACACGCATACATATATATATATATACGTACGTATGCATCACTTAAAATTTTGTGCTCACAGTTCTGAGAAAACTACCGGATGGATCGGAATGAAATTTCTAGGAAAGATAGTTCTCAAATTGAAGCATATCTGAAACAAATTTTTTGCCTATCGGTTAATTAGTTTCTGAGAAAATTGGAAAACAAAAAATTCCAAGATATGTGGTTTTTCCAGCATTCTGAGAAAATGACCGAACAAATCGGGCTGAAATTTTCACGACAGACTTTTCTTATATTGTTGCAATTTTGTTACAAGTTAGGTGCCTTTTAATTTAGTAGTTTCCGAGAACACTGGAGAAGAAAAATTTCTGGAAACCATTTCGTACCACCAAACAGATAGGGCCGAAATTTTTACGAAAGATAGCTATTGTATGAGAACAGATCTGAAAGAAGTTTGGTGCTCATCGTTTTAGGAGTTCTCGAGAAAACTGGAAACAAAAAATGTCCGAAAAAGCGATTTTTAACCGTAAGGAATCGGTAGATCGATATTTTTTTAAAGATATGAATAACTATCGATATTTTTTTGTAATTTTTTAATCCGAAGCCAGAGATGAAATATCGATATAAATATCGAGCAGACAGGGTTTTCTAGCGAAGCATTGCTCCGGTAGTGGATTTTTTACCAAATCTAGTGGGCCTCTTATAGGCTACAATTTTTCGACAAATTTCTCCAACACAAATTAAGCTAAGCTAAGCTAAGCGCTGGATCCAATTTGGAAGACTTTCCACGTAGGACTTACCCACGTATCGGAGATGTCGACTTTTATTTGGGTAGCAGTCGACCTACGGACTACTTGTAGCATGTGTATAGACCACTTAGTGAGCAGGTGGGTATATGAAATTATTTTTTCGCGACACTCCGTTGAAAAAAATTTTTTTCTAGGCGTCACCATTTCCCCCACCCCCCACACTATTGTAATAGCCGACGTTTACTGGAGAAGCCACCTTTTTCCACAATTTGGGTCGTTCGAAAAGTAATTTTACAGCGGCGCTGAATGGCCGTCGTCGTCGTATTCGGTTACATTTCGTCTCAATTGTCGCTCAAAGAGGGTGCGAACGAAGCGACCGATCGGTCCGTCACTTGCGTTTGCGGGTGGACGGACGGCGCGGAAGGGTGGAAGGGTAGCTACTAATTTGCACGTGGAAACAGCGAAGGTCGAGTCGGTACGCGAGTAGCCTCGTTCAGTCGCCTTTCAAAACCTGCGACTGTTTTTTTATTTCCTTCTGTTCGTAAAGCCTCGGGAAGGTGCGCTGGTTGGAGACCACTGGTCTATAACTCGACTATCCGAGTGCTCAGACGATGCTTTCAGCGTCGACGTTGTCGTTACGTAGGCGCGACGGTACACAATATAGGCGTAGCGCGCGAGCGTTTCAAGAAAGAGTGACTGCGGCATACGGCTTTAGCCTAAACGCGAGAACAGACAATGCGGTGTACGACCCGCTCCCCAACACCGAATCATCGACGAGAGAGGATGCCGTATAGCAGAAATGAACAACCTAAAGATAAGAATCGAAAAATTATTATTTCTTACTTACTTCTTCCTCCGGCAGCACCGAGAAAGAAAAAAATAAATAGGAAAAAAAAAAAAAAAACGTTCTTGGGAAGATTATAGACTACGTTTGCCAGAAATGAAAAAAAAAAACGTCTATAGGTACGGTTAATTTTTTTCTTTTTTGTTTCTTCTGCGTTTGGACCGGACGTCACGTAAAAGTGTTTCCTCGGCTCGGATACGTATCGACGAGGCTGCTGCGCGTTCGAAACGACTCGGACGACTGCGAGCTCGGCCTGTCCAACCGCACACGTATTTTATTTTCCCGCTTATAATATTGGCTCGAATTCGCTTATCCCCCTCCCCTTAGCACCGGCCCGCCGCACTCATCATTTCTCTCACTCGCTCACTCGCTCACTCGCTCACTCGCTCACTCGCTCATTCACTCACTCACTCACTCACTCACTCACTCACTCACTCGCCGACTCTCGCTCTTTCTCTCTCTCTCTCTCTCTCTCTCTCGCTCTCTCTCTTTCTCTCTCTCTCTCTTTCTCTCTCTCTCTCTCTCACTCTCACTCTCTGCGTGTCTCCCATTTCGCGGCGCTCCTCGCCCTGTCGCGCGCACCATTCTTCTGGTTCTCGCGGCGTGTCGCGTACGTACAGCCAGCCGTTGATTTTCCTGCCATAATCTGCGTGTCACACCGGAGAACCTTGGACGAGAACCTTAAAAAATACGTATTAACGACTTGGCTACGTTTCAGCAGTGACCATATTAGTCGCCAACTTCGTCGCCGTAACATTCGTACGGTATCCGCGCACCGCTCCCATATTTTATTTCCCCTTCGCTCTTCCCTTCCGTTCGCACTCCATTATTTTCACTAACGAAGAACAAAATGTTGGCGGCTAAGCAGCCAAGTAGGTACCGGCTGGGTGCAGCTGTAAAGCTACGTTCGTTTCGAATTCGTTGGTGGGAAGAGATTTTTCGACACGGGCAGCGTTCCCGGAGCCGGTCCGCCGAATCGAATCGACCAAAATAAGTGCCGCGAGCGACGCTCGAACCGTGACGTCGTGACGCGACGCAGACTTGTTACGGCAACGATGCCCACAACCGACTCAAACGCGTCCGTACGCAGCCGCGCCGATGCGGCGGTGACGCGACGTCGCTTCGTCGATGCGTACGTAACGTTCGAAGGTCGAAGAAGAAGAGCGAGGAGCGCCCCCGGGAACGCCCTCGATGCGACGGCGATCCGCGTTACGTCTTCCAGTCCGGCCATTTTTCTACGGTCTACGCTCGTTCATTTTGGCATTTGGTGGCTGCGCCAGTCTACCGCGCGTCGCAGCCGACACAACGTCTTTGGAAACCATCTTGCAAGTTGGACGTTCTCAAACAAACAGCCCTAACCGCGCGCACAAATTATCGCAAATTTTCTACGCAGCCCACGAATCGTGGTTTCGTCGCGTCGCGTCGTCCGCATTCGACTCGGTCCACCGGCCAACTGTACAACGCGATTTGAAGATCATAGCCGTTCCCTACTAAGCGTTAAAGGCATGTTAATGGCTGGGGGCGACGCGGCCAGGAGTCATATTCGCGGCCAACTCTCTATCATATATCCTACCTACACCTTTATCCGATTTCTACAACCATTTTCATTCCACCTTCGGAGAGGCGGATTTTGGTCGAAATTTCGACGGCCGGGAGGGAGGCTAAGTCTAGGTCAAGTTTTATTTGTCTTCCATTCTACTCGCTAAAGATCGACCTCGGCCCTTTACCCGGTTACCAATTTGAAGAAAAAAGTCTGGTCGGCAAATTTAATAAAAGAATGGCAACTTGTCGCAAGTTAAGAGATGGAAAAACTTTTTTTGACCTCTGGGAGACTAAACTACCCTCCTCCTCCGATAGGTGCTAAAACGAGACACCTTCCCCTCAAAACTTTATGCTCTCGTAGGCTTTTCCTGCCAAGTATTACTTATCTCTGCTCTTTGGATACAATTTTTTTTTTGAAAAAAACCTGCGGGGCGCTGAACACCTCCAGTATTTCCTTAAATCCGCCTTTGGCAACATTGTGGAACGTGGACCCGATAAATTGGTTTAAAAGGACAATGGGAAAAAATGTAGGTAGAAAATATATTCCAGTCGCAGAGGACGCGAGACCCTTTGGCCAAATAGTGCAAAATTGGAAACAAACGATAGAATGTCTCATAACTCGATGGCTCGGGTGTATTAAAGCTGCTGCGCTATTTGCTTTTCTATTTGGATTAATTTATCGTGAATAACAACGTGTAACGGCCAAAAGACGTCGTATTGTACCAATTTAGAACAACTTTCAGTGTTACACCGTACGAAAAAATATTCTTCGAATATTTCTTTTATAATTTAAAATAATGATTTATTTGTCCGCAGACTAGTGTAGACCTTAACTTCGAATGAGACTAAAATATTAAACGCGGTTATTATTTCAAACACTTTACTCGGAATTTTAACAATTTTACACGTAAAATTGGATATTGGGATAACCCTTTTTAGACAAGAAGCGTCTATATAGTAAGTAAACGTAATAATTTAGAAATTATACCGAGCGTCGATTGTATCGTTGTCAGGGTTTATATACCCATACATGATGTACGTGATTGAATATGGTGGATAGACTAAGTTAGGTAGGGATTTGTTACAATAGGGATTTGCTGACTCGCAATAATATTGAAAGACGGGTGTTTTTTAGGTCGCTAAAAGTGGCGATGGGATTTCTATGTTCGTGACGTTTTAGATAGGTGAATTGTATATTGTTTACAAAAAGTGTAATGGGATGTTTAGGTTATCATCGAGTACCTATATTTTTGGCATTCGAAGCAGTGTTAACGAATATCGTTCGTCAATTAAAAATAGACGAAAATATACGTTACACGAAGAGGCGCCATTTGCGAATAAAAAACATCAAACTCGCTGGCGTAGGTAAAACGTGTAACGGTAATGATGATAATTCGAAGGGTACGGCTCTTCACTATTTAGCAGGTAGTTATGCGCATGACGATGATCAGAGATGAGCCGCCATCTTGAGTTTGTTTTGCTTACATTAAATTCGCATTTGTTCGCATCGGTTTATTGTTACTAATAATTTATCGCGTATTTCAATATACGTATACGTAATTACACGCGTATATATTATATTCCAAAATATCGTCACGATAAAAATACAAAATGGCGGTTCATATCTTATCAGCGTTATGCGCATACCCGCCAGCAGCGAAGAGTCTTCGACCCGAATGCGAGAACGATGCGTACAAGTATCAACGGTACGACTTGAGAATTACTCGTAGCTTAACCAAGTTATACGTATAAAATATCGGTAAGCGGGTACCTACAATATTTCAAGCGTAGGTACGTATATAATGGCTGCTAATAGCCGATAATGGCGAAAATGTAAGAATTACTCGAGCGTCGTTCCGTGCATTCGAGGCTCAGCGTGGGTGCCGAGTCTGGGGCAGAACAAGAGGAACGCAGAATGCGGCGAGCAGCAAAATTCTACCCGAACGGCGCTGGTTTATATCTTTACGTAAGAAGCCAGGGGTCAGTTTTTTTTTTGTTTTTATTTTGACCCTGTTCGAATGAAAGCTTATTCTCAGTTCTTCTTTGGGGTTGTACTGTCAGTTCTGAGACGTGAAAACTCAAAAAACTGTAGGGAATATTTGTTCATCGACGCGAGTACATACGTACGCACGTATATCGTACGGACCGTACCTCGGTACGATTACGGCCGGCCTTCGTTCGGACAAGCCGATTATGTGTGGTCGACGCTACGGCGGGAAGGCTATCGCGCGCGTATCGGCACGTATGTAAGTGCGCGGCATATCGTACGTAGAACTTAGCACGGAATGTATAGGGCCGGCTATCGGCCACGGGTAAGCGGGTATGCGGTATCGGTGCGGGCTGCTCGTGCCACACCGGCGACGGATTGCGGATTTTCGGTCGTCGATTTTAATTGAAAATCAAGGCGCCAATTGGCAAGTTTTTCGAAGGGAAGCGAGCATAAAATTGGAGTGGCGGCGGCGGCGGCGGCGGCACTTCGTTAACAGCATCGATGACGTCGTCGAAGACGACACCGTAGCCCACTCTAACAGCTGCGTTGCGCGGCGTTGCGCCGCGTTGCGCCGCGCTGCGCCGCGCTACGTGTACAGAGAGGATGCGTGGCGTATCCACAACACGAGTAAAGGTATACCTACCACCAGATGCCTACGCCGCACACAACCAATCGCCACCCACCCATACCGACGGTACGTACGTGTAGAGTCTACTCACAGCTACGCTTCGACCAACTAATAACAATACGCGCGCGTATACGCGCGTGAAATTTGAATAGTAAATTTGGAGCGGGGCGGCCGACATTATCACTGGGGTGTCAAACGCAGTCCGACTGTAGGAGGGCGCGCGGTGGCGCACCTTTATTACACGTATCGGTGAACTTTACGCCCCCAAGTGCTCGCCCGAGCGTACTCGAAACGCTACCTAAAGTTCACACATATATATATATATATACACGTTCGCATAATAAATACGTACGCGCGTATATAGGCGCTCCATATTTGCGCGCATTTATTTTAACCCGCGAGTACGACCCCATTTGCAGGTATCCTTTGCAAAAACCGCCACCTTCCTCCGGGTATGGCGCCCGTCACCGCACCTGTTACCGCCGAAACCACCGCAATAACTGATAATCCTCTGACGACGCGCCACCAAATTCGCATCATCCTTCCGCGTGGCGCCCCTATCTGTTCGCCGTCTTCGTCAAAACACCACCAATTCGCACGCTACGCCGCCCACCTCACGCGCCCTTTCATCCGCCCATATTTTCGCTGCCAGCTATCCGCGGGGGCCGGCTTCACCTGAAATAGAAGACTCATTCCGATATAGAATCCTTATTTTTTCAACCCGTTCGATTTAAGACAGCAACCTCGAGACCAAAAAATACGAAGCTTTGAAATGCCGCATAAACCAGAATTGTTGAACTGGGGAAACGAACCTCCATATTTTAGCCCACGAATCAACCTGAAAAACACATTTAAATTAATAATTATACTTACACCGCTTCATTCTCTGTCTTACTTCCAGCCTTCGTATCGACGGTCATTCATTTTGCACACCGACTCGACCCATTTTTTTTGTAAATATTTACCACCCATAAACAACGAGCCCCGTAATTCCAAAAAACAATTATTCGTAAATTCAATATCGATCGTCAGATTCAATAGCAACAACGCTTACCTCGACACCGTTTACGAATGTTGGAAAAATATGAAAAACATCCCCAGGCTATGAAAAAATGACGGCTAAATCACAATTGGAAAAATTTAGAAACTCCAGGTATCGCTATAACCTGTGGTACTATTAAGAAAAAATGCCGTTTACGTTTAATAGCGTACCTTTACTGTAAAAGCGGTACTGATAAATAAGTGAAAACTTTCTTACGTTTATCAACGTTGGTTGATGCAAATCAGAAATTCAAGGAAGATGTCGCGTCTCGATGAACCAAAAATGAACCAATAAGAAATGACCTTCACTGTGGAACTGGCTGAAATTTCTCCAACTCCGAGGTTTCTGTTATCAACTTCAATTCCTTGTTAGTCGAATATTAGAGCTTACAGCTTACGATTTATATCAGCCGAGATACAATAAAAAATTAACCGAAGGCACTTTAATTCTACCTTTCCCTCAGGAATATGTATTTCCGGGAGAAAACTTTACCGACCTCGTTTCAACATATTCGCAGGAAAACTTTCAAATAATAAAATCTGGTGTTTCGCTGTTCTTTAAAATTGAAACTTACAAAAAATTTTGCTCTTTTTCTAAAGAAACTGCAAATGTCTCCAAAGTATCAATTTTGAAAAAATTTCCAAACCATTTCGGTTCAGCCAAAAATATTAAATTTAAAAGCACTTTGAAAAAAAAATGAAATAAAATGAAATAAACTTCGATGGAATAGGTCGGACGCCTTTAATTTTGTGGTACTTCAAAAAGCAAAAATAGTCCGTGGCTCCGCCTTCTAACGTATTTCACAAAAATGGAAAAGACTTAAACTTTTCATCTCCAGTGGTTAAAAGTAAGGGCTGAAATTCTCAATCAGTCTCAACGAAATGAACAAAGTCCATCAGTCACCACCCTCGCAGTTGCGAGAATTTAGCAGCCCATCTTTTGCAAACTTCTGAGACGGGGAATTTTTTCTTTCTTTCGTAATACCCAAAGCCGATAGGTTAAAGTGAGATAAGCAAGATTGTAAAAAGTCTGATAAAAAACTAACTAATGACTTACGACGCTTATTTTCTTCGAGAGAATGAAATGGACTGATCAACTTTCCCACTGGAAGAAAAGGATCGAATAAATTCTAGCGCAGCAAACCGCGCAAGAAAATGTAGGTTTTCTTCACCAAAAAATACCTAGCGCACTAACACACGGTCACAGACACACGCTTATATAGCAGGACAGTTGCAGCGCCAAACTAAACCAACGGGGAGGTCTTCCTGGGTGCCACATTTTTGTTCTCGAGTGAATATGCGTTCCACTTTATATCATATAAAGTCTAAATTCACATCCGACGAACAAAGCTCGAACGAATAAGGGTTGGCTAGCGAGTTGAATAGCAGCGTGGGTGTAAAAAAAAATCATATTTTGACAGAGTGCTGGCTAAAAGTTACGTACATTTGAGAGGAAGGGTCGAGAAAATTGAAAATCAGTCGCGTTGTGAAGTTATAAGAAACGCACGCCAGTTATTAAAAATGATTGTTTAGCAAATAAATTAACAGCCAGCCTGCGTTCGAGTCACCTTTGTTGGTTCGTCTAGAATTTATCTTCTCTTCTCAACAAAATTTGAGACTTTTTTGAATTCACTTCTACGTACCAACCATTTTGCTAATTAAGACCAAATTTTTCAGAACGTTAGAATATAATATTATATTAAATTCCTGTAGCTGATTCCGCGCCTATTGCTTGAAAATTACGCATTTTCGAACCATTTAAGTCGCAAAAATGCAACATAATAGGACGTACCAGACGCAGTATCTGGCTGTTCTATGCCAAAAACCATAGGCTTCGTTCTTGTTCAGATCCAAATAAGTATACCGAATTTTCAAGACTATCGGACGAAGCTTTCGACCTGTACCATATATCGCAGAATTTTAGGTATGTGTACCTATAAACACGCCCGAATTTCAGCTAATATCGCCAAAAGTTTTCTAGCATCATGAAACAATAAACGAATCTACCGTCGACCGTTTACGTTGATATCGGACCAACTTTTATATATATATATATATATATATATATATATATATATGTATATGTATGTATATATATGTATATATATGTATATATATATTTTTTATTTTTTTTCTTCAGAAACCTACGTAATAATAACAGAGATAGACTGATATAAAAATGTACCGAGTGCTGAGTAATAAATTTTAATATGTCATGTCAAATACTTACCGAAGAAATTCCTGAACGAGCCAACATCAAAGAGTTCGATCAGATTGAAGCTTTCAAAATGGTAACATTCGAATTTAAGCGATAAAAAGTTGTCTCCTAATTCGGCCTACCGAAGCCGGTATAGAACAAAAAAGTAAGGCCCTATCCGGTTGAATTATAATCGAGAGTATTTGTCGGCTATTTTCGAGAAGGAACAATTTGTCCGCTGCAACTATTCTGACCAAACCAACGGAGAATTGGAGAAAGGAAGACAGGCGAGAAGAAAAGGGAGGAAAATGTGTGTAAAATCTTAGTGTTTAAAAGGTCCGATTTGCATAACGAGCGTTTATTTCACCGTGAGATGCGAAACGTTCTCTTGGCAACTTGAAAATGCCGCGTTCTCTCAAACCGCTCGAATTTCCGTTATAAGCTACCAGTAGCGGCGAATGAGGAGAGGAACGGTGTGATGGTGCTGGTGCCAATGTACGATAGACTAACGTCGACTAATTGGTTGTGACCTTCGCAAATGAAGTTCTCCTCCCACCCCTAAAACTATTGTTTCTATACCGATTGACGGTTACGTTCGATTTTTTATAAAATAAAATTACCAAATTATCAAATTAGGCGACGCTGAAAAAAACTAAAGTCGGCCGCTAATGCGAGTAGAGGTTTCGCTCTGGAGAGGGGGGAGACTAGGAGCGATGGCGCACAACATTTTTGCGCCCAAAAAGAATAAAGAAAAACAGCCCCCTAGAAAGTAAAAAAAAAAAAAAAAAAAAAAAAAAAAAAGGGGAAGAATCGTTCCCGACAAAATGGCCTCGCGTAGAATTTGTCGTCAACTATTGTAAGTATCGCAACCGAAACGTACAAAGCTAACGTTTCGTCCAATTGACCGGATCTGCCAGCGAGGCAGCAAAAGGTGACCCGATTAAAAGCTGTCGGAGTATCGACTGGTGGAGCGACGCACGCCTACGTAATGTTAGGTGCGCCTGCGTATCTACCCGTCGCCTCTAAAGGCTAACGACGAGATTCGATTCGATAAACCTCACAAGTCGATTCGCCGAATGAAGTTAGCGTTGTCTGTCGGTAATCAGCTGGCGGCGTCGCATGCCGGACGCGTAGGCTAACGAAAAACCGTACCCACGCCGGTCAAAGACCGGATTCGGCGTTGTTTCGACGGAATGGCCGCGGCGGCGGCGCCGCCAATCCGCGATTCGCAGTTTCGATAACGTCGTTCGGACTTTGAGTAGGCGCGGTGTACGCGTAATATCCTTAATTACCTACGTACCTACCCTTTTGCGTAGCTCGACTCGAGACGACAATAGGTACGGATTTTTGGTCGAATGTTGCGGCCGTGCAGCGGACGTTGCGTCGAGCACGCGTTCCAATGTCTTGGCGATGTACGCGAATGGGGTGAAAAGGAGAGCGGTTCGGGCCGGAGCGGGGGGCGGCCGGCGAGTCCGCGAGCCGGGGGAAGAAGCGCGTGAAAAGTACGAACGAGAAGGGCGACGGTGGGGTGGGGTGGGGTGGGGTGGGGTGGGGTGGAAAGCGTTTTTCTTTCGACACGTCGTTGTGGGAGTTGTATACGCGGTGCATTCGTTTCGTCATTAAAGAAAAAGCTACCTTGTAAACGATTGTGTCGGCGGCGGCGGTAGCGGTTGACGAACGAGTACGGCAGCCGCCGAGTGGGCGGGGGTGGGGTGGAGAGGGTGGGGTGGGTTGGCGGGCGAGTGTTAGGGGCGACGAAGACGCCGAGTTGCGGCACTTCGGAACGGTATTACCGGGTAGTAGCGTCGATATTAAAAGCGTGTACCTCCATCATCACCAGCTTACATTATCAACCCGGCAAAGCCCTTCTATACGTAAAATGTTGCTATGGAAACAAACCTCCGATACCCGCCATTTGCATATTTTCGCAGACTACGTCTATCTCGCGCCCTCTCGCACCCGCACACACCTATAGCCGACTCGCTTTATGTACGTGTATACCGTACCGTTCTTTAGGCGCACTCCACTCTTTTTTCCCTCTTTTCTTTCCTCTTCCTCTTCCTTTTCCTCTTCCTCTTCCTCTTCCTCTTTCTCTTCCTCTTCGCCGTGCGAGACCCCCGCCCCAATTCCACCGCGCCCCACCTTCCCCGCTCGATCGCTCTCTCACTGCGTCTCCGACACACACGCTTTGCCCTTCTGCCGACGTCGTCGCCTCGGCACGCTATTCACTCCCCGTACCCCGCGCTTGGCCGCTCGCGCACACAGTCCCCCCATTTCACGCGTTTACGCCGTCTAGGCAAAAAATCGCATCTAGGCTGGGCGCGAATTCGCGCCGACCAGCCAACTGCGCCGTCGACACAGTGCAAAAATCTTGCGGACGACCTGGCGACTCGGTTCGACGCAGTAGGCGCCGACCACATGCGTACAAAGATCGGTGGCGGCCGTCGCGTCGCCTCGATAGCAGCCAGCCCAGGACGAACTCGCGACACCAGAAGCCTGCAGAAACGCACTGACCAGGAATACTCGTCATTAGCGGCTGAGCAGCCGCCCCGCCTCCTCCCAACGCCGACCACACGCCGGAATTAAGGAGGCGGGCGATCGTATTATAGGGGGTCGAAACGACGAAACGACGAAACGACGAAACGACGAAACGACGAGACGACGAAACGACGAGACGCCGAAGAAGCGACACGAACGGAGCGCACCGCATTGAGCTCGCTCGCTGGCTATGCGACGCGACGCGATGCTGCGGGCAGCAACGAATGTGCCGTGCATTCTAATTCACGGCGTCTTTTCAGCAGCGAACGCGACCGCCGATTACGGGCAGTACGCCCAAAACTACGTGTCCGCAGTTTTACGACCACAGCGATTGGTGAGGCCATTCGTAAAGCGATAAAGGCGACTGAGCTGCGGCATCTGCGGTGGCGAGTAGAAGGCGACAGAGGGGTGCGGCGGCAGTCGGGGCCTCCACGACTCGTGTACGATGCTCGCCGCCCCTAAAAAGTCACCCCGAATAATACCACTCTCCGTATTCGGTTAAGCTATGGCGGCGGGTACCTACCGCAGAATGCGAATTTATCAGTCGAAATTCGCAACAAAATCGGCCATAACGCAAAAACACTATCGGTCTTACCGACTTGCGGTTGGTCCCACTGGATTCAGCGCCAAACAATACCTACGTAGGATGTGAAACACTCGCGCGTTAGGCCTGTTCCAGCTAAAAATTCTCATATGACTCGGTAACTTTAGCAATGCATCTACAAAAGTACATTTTTAAATACATTTCCCCCCTACCTTTTTGGTCCGCAAACATCAGCGCTCCTAGCGAGTCCTTAAAAGTTCAACGGAGGATCTTGACGATACAGCCGATGGCAGGGCGGTTGAAGAGAAAATGCGTTTAAAAATCTAAATTTTTACCCGCAACAACGTAACGTACGAAATCCTAGGTAACTTTTAGCGCCAGATCGAATGAAATAAACCAGCGATAATTTTCGAGTTATTACGAATTTTGTACCAAGTTTTTACTGACTTAATAATTTTTTTCCAAAAAAAAAGAACCAATTTCAAAAAGAAAAAAAAAATGAAAAATGAGCTAAGAAGAGAAAAATAATCCTTTCAAAATTTTTCTGCGAGATGTAGGCGAAGGGACAGGAATTATTCGAATCGACGCTCTTTTCCGTACCACGTCGGCTTTGTTCGTCAGTTTCGTCAAATTTTAGGAGAAAACTTTTCAATTAGCGCCCACTCAAATAATTCCGGTCCCCACCCCTACATCTTGCAGAAAAATTTTGAAAGGATTATTTTTCTCTTCTTGGCGCATTTTTTATTCGCTTGTTTTTCGAATTAGGTTTTATTTTTTGAAAAAAATTATTGATTTACCGTAACGCTTTTTTCGTTTCGTTTTAATTCCAATAGATTTTACTAGAGAAATTTAAAAAAAAAATATTTCTTTTTTCCAGCATTTTTATTCGTTTCTTGTTTTTTGACGAAAAAAATTTCTTTCGGTGATTTTTCATTTCTCGCTTGAAAACTATTAGTTCGTTCGTTTGAAGATAACTCCAAAACTACCTCGTCGATTCTACGAAAAATTTAGATCATCTTCTCTCATTTGAGAAAAGTTCATTAGAATCGGTGCCTAAGCTGAGAAGTTTTGCAGGAATAAACATAAAAAAAAAAAAAAAAAAAAAAAGAAACCAAAAAACGTACTAATACGGATCGAATTGATAATCTCCTTTTTTTTTTTCTTTTTTTTTTTAGAATTCGGTTAAAAATTCTCTTTTTCTGGTACGTTAGCTAAACGGAATATAAAAATTCGTATTTCTTATATTAATTTTTCAGGGGCGGGGAGCATTACACTCGCAAAGTGATGAGAACCTTTTTCACGGTAAATATAACTAATGTTCAAAATTTTTTGGCTCGACGATGCGGCGGTGCGATCAGCAAATGAAGTAACGGAAATTTTCGCCAACTCGCAGCCGCAAGTGGAAATCATTGGCCATCGCCAATCGTGCCGAATAGTTAAACGTGGCAGTACGTGGCTGCCGATTTGGTTGCAACTCTTCGGGGCGGTAAGAAGGTTGCGAAGGGGAAGGGGAAGGGGAAGGGAAAAGCGAATAAAGACTTTCAGCGGGACCCATTCGTTCGACGACGTACGTTCGTGTTGACGAACAGGCGAACGCACGGAAAGACCACCAGGCAGCCCAATCGCAATTTTGAAAGCAGGTAGCCTACGGCTGGAATATGTAGGGCCGCACTCGAGTTGTCGCGTAGCTTTTGAAAGTAATTTCGTTGCACTCGCGGGTTGCGCGTTAGCGAAGCGATCTCGAGACGAGAACGCGTTGCGCAGCCGCAGCGCCAGGGTAGCCAGGCTACGTAGGCTGCATTTACGCTAATTTTATATTTCGATATTTTCTTCGGGGAGAAGAGGGGTGTGGCGACAGACGTGCAACTGAAACGGTGCTTTCGGACGCGGCTGTTACCAACGTATACACGTACAGGTGGGTGTACCCGCGTAATAGGTAGCTACGCGTCGGTAGGCATACCTACGTACGCACTCGGAATACGACTGAGGATGGCTATCGGTGGCGCGTCATCGCGAATCGACAATCGTTTCCATCCGTAGGCTACGACGCACGTTGGATGGCGAACCGCAAACCGACGCGTAATTAACTAAAGGCTAGGCTCGTGCGTACGCCATAAGCGCGTCTTTGAAGACCTTCAAATCGCGGTGCGAAAATCATCAACGCGTTGAGCTGTGCGACGAGGCGCACCCATCGCCTACGTCCGTCGCGATACGACATACGTACCTGTAGATACGTGTATTTATATTCGATACGATTCGATACGATTCGATACGATTCGATACGTTTGTAGCCGGCAGCCTATCTGCGCTGTCAACGGTTGCGCCGTGTGCCACCGTCGCATCGATAGGGCAGCACTTAGCCGCTGCCTACGGAGGTACGTGCCTGCGCTCGTAGCCAACGGCGCCGCAGACCGCGTCGAAATATCGACGAAACGAGCGGCCGATGCGTGGCTGCGAGGATCGCGACCGCCCATTAGCGAGAGAGGTGCGCCCGTTTACGCGGCCGTAAAATTGGCGCGACGAATTCGAATTCTCGACCCGTTTATTCACCAACAAAATCGAAACGACAAAAAGAAGGCAGACATAAAAGATAGAAAAAATAGCGGCCAACAATGCGAGCCACTCGTACGCCTACTCGCAACACTTTTCGAACGCGACCACAGGCCTGTCATTAACGATTTTCAACGCCGAGTACAACGTTCGTAGGCTGCTACGTGTAGGTACCTCATACCCGCTACGCTTATCGCATTCGTTCGTCTTTCCTCCCCGCCCGCAGCCCGCCCCCGCACCCCGCACCCCGCATCCCGCATCCCGCATTCCGCATCCGTCCCTCTTTTATACGCGCTATCTTTTGTAAACCCATTTGTGCGGCCTGCCGGCGTCTCTTTCGCTGTTCAGCCGGCCAGCCAGCCAGCCAGCCGCCTATTCGACCGACGTACCTGCGTAAGTGGAATGGGTATACGCGCGCGTATCGTCACAGAAAATGGGCTGAATGTCTCAGCGTTTTCGTAACGTTGGTCGGACGGAACGCAACGGGACGGGACGCGACGCGACGCATGGCTATTTGTGGCAGCTGCGAGGCGGAACGCTGTAAGGGAAGAAACGAGGCTGCGCGGGTCTGCGCTCGGCGTCGCCTCGAACGCGACCCCCGTACCACGTGTCATCGTGAAAGCAATGCACGGTACGTAAGTACCTACCCGAATGTAGGTACGTAGCTGCGTAGCGACGCACGTAGTACCCCCGCTACCTCAAAACGCCTATCACCTTCCGCCATTGGCTGAATATCAAACCGCACGAATGCCATAATTTTCCGCTGCAACTGCCATACGGCCTTGAAATTTGCGCGCAGCACGCTACCTGTCGTATAGGCGGGTACCTGCCTGCGGGCAACGCGCTGTACGCAGTTACGCTCTCGTACGTCCGTTCTACGCAGCGGCGGAAGAGGCGGATAGGCCGCATACGGGGCTGCGTACGAATTGCGAGCGACCAAGACGCCGAGTACGAGTAGACGCGGGTATGGCTGCGCCTTTGAATTTCGAAACCTTAGGTCGTAACGTTACAACGTAGGCTAATGCTAAGCTAACGTATCCGCTTTAATTGCTAATTTCTTTTCGAGAATATACGATAGAAGAGAAGGTAGCGGCGGACGTACGCGCGTCCGCGATCAACGTCGCGTCGCGTATCAGCGACTGCGAGCCTATCGGAAGACGACCTAACCGTCTGAAAATAGCCACCACTTAGGTCCATCCAGCATCCACCCTCCGCGGCGCAATCTCCGCGTGCACCCTCCCGCCATTACGGCACAGATTCGCGGTTTTGCGCCAATTCGACACGCGGCAGTTTTCAGCGTTCGGTACCTGCCGCAGTGCCGCAGCTGCAGCTTCGCCAAATTCGTTTTTCGACGCCTTTTAATGGCGCACGCCAAACCCGAATGGTATCGCGTATTACCTACCTGTTTATAGCGAGCAAATTTTCGCGAACGCATTAGGCGCCCAAAGTCGCTTTTAAAACGGACAGTCTTTCGGACGCAACTCAGTCGAACATGACTGGCCAACCTATATATACGGGCCGGATAGTCCGTCGATCGAATAAATTTCAACGTTGATCGAAGAAATATTCTTTTGTCGCGCGACTACGGCGACGTACAACCTGAAACTCGTCTGCGCATCGTATCGCCGTATCCGAAATATAATAATGCGGCTAGCGGCGCGCGTCGCGAAACAAATTTGCTGTGGCCGTCGTGCGATAAGAGCGGCTACGGCGGCGGCGGCGGCGGCGGCGGCGGCGGTCGCTAAGAGGGATGACGCGGCACATCGTGGCGATGCGGACTGCAGAAGCAGATCTACAACTGCGACAGCGGTGGTAGCGGAATGCGAAGGACGGGCGGCGGTAGAGCCGATCGAACGATAAACGAAATCACGAAGTGATCATCGGCACCGATGCGCCGTGCAGATGCACTCGCGATACGCTCGATGCACTTGGACGATAAAGTGCAATAACATCGTGTAAGACAAATACGCCGCCGCCGCCGCCGCCGCCGCCGCCCCCTGTCCATTCAGCGCGCATAAACCGTTCAGATACGCCACCATAAAACAGAGAGCGACGATTGTCTGCGGCCACTAACGCCGCACACAGCCACCTCACCATCAACCCTGCTGTTGCGCAGTAGCTACATACCGGTACCTACCTATGGGTATAGGCTGTGGCATGTCGTAGTCGCATTGTGTTGAATTCTGATAGACGATATTCTCATACGAGTGCGTTATAATATATATATATATATATATATATATATAAACGTTATTACAATACGTAGGTATCCTGTCTATTTACCGCATATAACGTACAAATATATAGCTATGTAGACGAGTAGATACCTACTAAGCTCTCGTTTGTTCACTCGATCACGAGACACGACGAATTATTGTTGTTTTTGATTATTATTATTATTATTATTATTATTTCTATTATCGCGTATTATTATTGTTATGTTATCGTCATTCTAACGTCGTGTCGCACACTCTTTTTAAAAACCCATCCGCAGCCTGCGTATAAAAATCCTATACTCTTTTCCACGTCGAAAGCCATCCTCGCGCGTAACAAACGCACGTGCAAAGGTGCCGCCGCATTCCTCGTAGCTCGTCCGGCGGCCACGTCGCGCCGCCAGACCGGCAACGTAAACTGCGCCGATGAAATTACGTTTCCCCGCTCGGGATACGGATTAAGGTCAACGCGTCGGGTCCCTCGATGCGTGCCCGACACCGCACCGCTTCGGTCGTCCGCTCCTCTTCCGGTCAAGATGCCAGTCTTCCGATCCGGTGAAACAGTCACGTAAGACGACGGCGAAGCGCCTATTCGTACGCCGCGCGTATCGCGTTGGACGTGCGGCCTCCGTGCGCACCAGTAAGTAAGTACCCACAGGCCCGTAGGTATTAGCCAACCCAGCAACGTTTACCTCCGTCCTGTCCGTTCGTAAGCCTGCGCACGTTCCACTCGTCGCGGCTCGAACGTATTGATGGGGCGCCAACGGCGATATATCGACGTTTTATTCACGCGTCCGTAGGCTACGCATGTCGACGACAGGATACGAGAGCGCCTCCGCAGAAACCGTTTTCACTGCGCCAGCTTTCGTCCTCTACGCAGTTCGATTACAAGCGTGCAATGAGTGCGTGGGTACGGTGTAGGCACACCTACGAGTAATGGCTATCGAGTACCTCAACGAAGGGGCGATGCCTTTGTTAGAGAATTTTTCATTCCCACGCGAAACAGAGGTAGGCTACCTGCTTCGAGTGGGCCGGAAAAAGGCGACGCACCACGAAAAGGCAAACGAGCGCCTCTGTCGCCTGGCTGCGGGACAGAACGCACATTTTTTCACGTTCGATTCTGGAACTGGCAATTTGCAGGCCGCGTACCTCCTTGCACGCTATAAAATATACCTTCGCGCCGCTCCACTGCTCCACTCGGCCGACGAACGTCGCCAACGACACGGACGGCACTGCGAACAATACCCCTAACTGCGTCCCACGTTGCCCACTACTGTCACAATTCGTCAACTGATGTAGTGAAAATAGGCCAACAATCGAACGGTGTGGATACGAAAACGCGAAATATCGTCGCTCCATTAGGGTCTTTTTGTCACGCCGATTATTGTTTTGCCACAAATCACGTAATTACGAGTCGACGCCCGAAATAAAGGTGGAAGGAAGAAAAAACAAAAAACAAAAAACAAAAAATTAAAACGAAGAAAAAGAACGGTACGGCTGCGGAAGAATGGGAAGCCGAAGAAGACGAAGAGGGCCGGGGGAGGTTGGAGGAGAGAAACAAAAACGCGTATATCCTGCGACGGTGAAACTAGCGGACCACGTCACGGCTTTTGCTCGTTGTATGCGATGCGATGCGATGCGATGCGATGCGATGCGATGCGAGTTCGAGGGCGTGCATATGGTGTGGCGAGTGGTGTCGCGGATAGGTTTTCCTCTTTTTTGTAAATCTGGTATCGAACTTCGCAACGTACAAAAAAACATAAAAAAACAAACAAAAAAAACGTAACGTAAATCTAAAAACAAGACGACAAACCGAAACAAAAGCGAAGAAACAAACGCAGAAAACAAAAAAAAAACCTGTGCGGACAGCGTCAGCTGTCAACTGTACGTTCGCGAAATCATTTTTACTTTTCTACTTTTTTTTTTTTTTTTTTTTTTTTTTTTATCGTTGTTTTTAAATAAACTAAAATACGTTGGATGCGTTGTAACAGTATCCCAAATGAAATGAAACGAGAAACAATACCGAAGATAATTTAAAACTCGAAAAAGGAGAAGGAAATAAGAGAGCGGGATGGCGGGATGGCGGGATGGCGAGATGGCGGGATGGTGGGATGGCGGGAGAGCGGGAGAGCGGGAGAGCGGGAGAGCGGGAGAGAGAGAATACGAAAGAATGCAAAATGCCAAGTGCCACCGGTTTTGCTACCTGGCATCTGGTTTTATGGACGCGACGAGTACCTACGCAGGCCATACGCAGTAGGTGTGGAGTAGGTACGCGGTATGGTAATACGGTAACGAAAAAATGTTAGGCGTTGCGGGTAGGTGCCTACCTGCCCGTCTAAATATCTCATTACAGTTTCATTCTTAAATATGCAAAACAGGCAGTCATGCAGTTCGGTGGTTCGATCGGTCGTCGGCTACCTGTACGGCTGTGCGTGTGCATTACCCGCGTACGTCCACGAGGTATTCGACGCGCAGCGGTGCGGGTACGCGGCCCGTAGCTGCGCCGCTGCCAACATGCCCCCCTCCCTCCCCACCCTTCCAGCGAAACCAACTCCAGGCCAAGGAGTGCGACCGGCTGCGATGCGCACGAATTCGCATCGAAAATTCGTCTATAGGTGTACAATACACCTTTAATTAGCTAACCAGTAGCCTAATATTATGAAAAATTGCAAAACGTTTCGACGAGGAAACCTTAAAACGTCTTCTCGTTAGGCACTTCTCAGCGCTTTTCTAAAATTTCACCGCGCCGCCACCGTCGCCGCCGCCGCCGCCGCCGCCGATTGAAAAAACCTTGCGGCTTACCCTCCGCTGCCGAATCGCCATTTTCAGCGGGCGGGTAACGTATAGGCGCGTATGTTTTTTGATCGTATCTAAACGTTTCTCCGGGACCACTAGCCGCTCAGTTTGGACGCATCCTCTAACACTTTGGAACAAAATTTGAACAAAATAGGTTATACTCGTATTCGATAGATACGTCGGAGATGGATGAATGGATGGATGGATGGATGGATGGATGGATGGATGGATGGATGGATGGATGGATGGATGGATGGATGGATGGATGGATGGATGGATGAATTTATCTTTCGGAGCATCATCCGGCGTCAAATTCCTGTAAGTGTTTTTTTTTCCTTTTTTTTTTATTTTTTATTTTTTTGCGACCGTTTATAAACGGCGGCGATAACGCGAAAAGTTTTTTCATTCTCCGTCGTCAATACCCTATACCGTCATTTGTGCTTTTCATTTTAGAAAAATGGCCGTTCCGTTCGTTCGGAAATTTATATTACACTTACGGTTAGCGGAAAGGAGTGGATAATTGGCTAACGGCTACCTTAGCTGACCTGCACGAACGAAGAAGAGAGGCCATATCTGCGCTGGGACCGGCGCCCCGTTCCATAAATATTTACTTGGACCCATACTAGGGCGCATTTTCACGCGCCGGTCAATTAGTCGCGTAATTCACGTTTCCAAATAACTGAAATTGGCGCATTTGGCAGCTCCATTTCGAAAGAGCTCGCAGCAGCCACTCCGTACCTGCGTAGCTAAGATTAGATACCGCGCCTCTTTACCGCCACGCTCCTCGTTATAGCGAACTGAAATCTCAAATTCTAATTTTCCTTCCTCTTTCAGACGGGTAAGGTACAGTTAGCTAACTACGTAGGTAGCTACGTGCGACCAACCGATAGATTTTTATTTTCAAGCAGCCGACCTCGCCTAGCCGCCTATTTGTGTGCGTTTAAGGCGCCAGGCTACGTTTAGCTACTCGTCGACATGTCGACACGCGCCTATCGCACCTGCAAAGGCAAAATGACATAACCGCAAGCCAAGTTACGCCGGTGTGGCGGGGGCGACAGACACGTTGACGTGCCGCACGGGTCACCATCGATAGTTGCGGTATTTTGTCGTCCGACATCCAACATCCATCCACCCACCAACAACCCACCCCCGCTGACCGCAGCACCTACAGCTCATGGCTAGCGCGCCTAGCGAATGTGTGTTTCATTTTTGGTGACTCGCATCGGCGTGAGACGGCTCTCCTTTCAGAGTTTCAGGGGTAGGGGCCTATATGGGTGGTGCGGACACGGTGAGTGAGTATAGACGGACAAGGGTTTAGGGCGGTAGCGTAGCGATGTAAGGAACTGAACGGAACAGGGTGGCGCAGTCGATTCGGTGAAGGTCGAGGAAATGGGCGGCGGCGGCGGCGGCGGCGGCGGCGGCAGATCAGCGAAACGGTTCAACAGCTCAGCAGCGGCTTCACCATCTAAGCTAGACGAGGATTTTATACGGGTAATGAAATAAAACACACGAGTACCACCGCTGTAGCCATACCTATTCGTGGAACATTGTCGTACGTGTAAACCTGAAAATATCCGAACAATACCTTAAACGGAAAATTTACCATTAATTTGCGTTTTTTATTTCGTCTACTTTTAAACTGCTAAATATGATAAAAACAATTAGACGGATAATGGATTATTCTCCTCTTTTTGACGATACCATCCTCGGCTCGCTAATTTAAGTACCGGCTGAACAATCATCGAGTGAACGAGGACGGGTTTTCCACATTCCACAAATAGCAAATTTTCCTTCTATTTTATTTTTCTTTCGGTTTACTTATTTTCCGACTGACTGATAGAGACGAAAGAAAAATTACGAGGATAGTAAATTTATGAAAATTTTCTCCTATTTTCAACGGTACCAATTTCAGCTCTCCAGCACAAATATCTGGCGTGGAATCATGGAGTGGAAAGATGACAAGTGTTTATAACTCGAAAAATGGTAAATTTTCCATTATTTAGGAACTTTTTTTTTTCTTTATTCATTTCCAAATTGGTAAAAATGATTAGAAAATTAGATGGAAATTTTTTAAATTTTCTCCTCTTTGTGGGCAGTGCCAACACCGGCTCTCTAGCCTGAGTAGAGGCTGGAGTAATTGCGACGCAATTTTAAGCTGAAAATGACTGATATAGGTGAAAAACGTTGACTGGTGTACGTGTATTACGAATTACTATTTTTAGTTTAACGTAGCAGACATTCGGAAGATTGCATCCTTTCGCGTTTGCTGGTTACGATAGAAGTGAAGTTCCATCGAATTTGGATTAATTAAGTTAACCGCGAATTCGGTAACCGCAATGTGAAACCGAGTTGGTGTAAGATGACCATTGTGGAATGATGGCATATTGGATCAGTAAGGTGACGAATGATTCTACTCTAATTATTCGGTTTGTACAAAGTAGTTCTTCCAGATAATTCTGGAAGATGCGTTTCGAAAACGATGATACGTTTGCCGATCTGCCACGCTTTTTTCAAGGTTGCGGATGAGTACGGCTTATGTCAGGAATGTGTGCGCAAGTGAGAGAGTTACAAAATACGGCACAGTTGAATTTCTGTGTGGCAATTATGTCACGTCCGTACGATTTAATGGAATGTATCTGAGGTATTGCGAAGGGGGTAGGTACCTAAGACAATAAATTAAATACCTCCTAACCTCCTGCATTATGGTTTTTTAACCTTAGTTTTTGAAATACACGATCTCAAGAAATAAGGTGGGACTGGATAAGCCAAAGTTCCAAACTGATATCAGACTCCTTAATTTAGCATACATTCTCTTTATCATACGGACATTTTTATCAATTAAGAACCCGCGATATTAAACACACACCCACAGTTTACTCGAAATTTCATATTTCTGCGAAATTAATCCATTATTTTTGTATGGATAAAATCATTTAAAAATAAAAATGTAGGTAGACGCTACATACACGAGGTTCACGGAAGCAGGTAAAAACGGGTTTGCGTGTAGGGTGGGCGACCAAATTGTATCTCGGTACCAGTAGCTAGCCAGTTTAATGCCTAACCATACACAAAGCGTACTGACTGCTTAGGGTAATTGTCCAAAGGCACTGCGACACTTTATACGGACCATGACACACACTGCATCATCGAGTACGTACTATTTTACGTACCCGCCTTTTCTGTCTGCATTTGCTGGAAAATGTGGAAACGTATTGTCCGTATGAGTGCATACAGACGACGTATTTGTTTGAAGTGCAATGTGCTAATAATTTGGGTTGTGGACTTTGGTCTGCGACCCATTTGTCGACGCAGGGCCGAACCCCGGACCCCGTACGGAGGAGGTGAGGAAAACATCCCCACAAAAAATAATTTTATTTTGATAGAATAACGTACCAATAAACGGCATACAAATTTTTCTTTCGTTGATAAATTTCCACAATTTTTTTAGGTTTTCCAAACCATCGACACCGGTTCTAAATTGACGACGGAGCCCCTTTGTATTTTTCAATAAAAAATCAAATTTATAAATTATCTCGGTATAATCCAGATTTCCTTCAGCAAAGTAGGGAATCAGAACCCAAAGTGGAATAAACGTTCTCAGACAATCTCAGCTTATTTTGTAAATATACGAAATTTGATTTTGAGATTGTGATCTCATTCGAGCATAACGATTAAGAAAAAGTTGAAAAGTTTTCAAAACACAACTTAACGTAGGTATGTGTTTTCTTTATTTCTTATATGAAATTTGATTTTTCGGACTCGCTCATTTTTTATTTCTTCCGCAATAAGCAAATTAACCCTTCGTAGTGGTAAAAAATAGCAACGCAACGTTTCATATAAAGAATTACACCAGATCACAAATTTTTTAATCTTTATGCCAACAAATTTGATAATTTTATTAATCTAAAACAGTTTTAAACTTTTTGAGATACTTGAAAAAAAATAGCCATAATCTACGGCAATGTTTCACGAATATAAAGTTAGTACTGTAGTTCGCAGAACTATTTAGCCACGACACGTGGAAAATCCAAATAGGACTGAACCATAGCGAGTTGAAAGGGACGAAAAAATATGAAGAAAAATCCAGAGATTTTGAGTTTTTACGATTCATTGTTTTGGGTGGGTCAATTTTGAAATGGAAAGGTTCAGCTACCAAATAGTATTTGTACCTATCGATAGTTAGTTTTTCTCAAGCTTGTCAAAAGTCAAATAAGTTTACGATCTTCTGAAATTGCTGAATTTTTACTTGTCAGGCGAATGCTAATACGTTATGATAAGAGTTCTTATCAGTCGATATTTCTTCGCATTTTGTACGGAAAGTAATTTAATTTTGGAATTTGCCGAATATTTTCTCATTAATTAATTTTGAAAAGTCTGGACAACTGTTTTTTCGAATTTTGTGGAGCTTTTCTCCATAGTTGTCGAGATGAATTTACGTATTTTTAATATTAATTATTAGAGGGGTTATATTTTTTATTTTATTTTGAATCGGAGTAATGACAGTCTATTACGAATTAGGTAGGCTTATTCATTTTCTCTTTTCTTTTCGTTGATATATGATGTCCGAGTGTACAAGATAGGTTATAGTTTAACGTTTCGAAAAAATTTTGTTTGAGGAATTTTGACAGGGTGGATGCCAGTTTCTTGGGGTGGCAATATACGAATATGAGAGTTAAAAAATAAAAGAGGTTTGTTTCAAAATTGAATTGTCGCGTTTTGTTGTTCAACTTCAATTGACAAGGAACGCGCAAACAACCACATGCATACGCACACAAAGACACATCAACGAAACTACGATCTGACGTCTAAGTCTCGCGTAGCCCCTATCGAGAACTGAAGATGTTTACACATCGCGACAAAAAAAAAAAAAAAAAAAAAAAGAAAAAAAAAGAAATATAAATTTATTTGCGCTGCAGTGTCGGTAATATAAAGCAAATCTTGGTCCACTAAGTACTAACGGATGAGCTTTGGGATGCGTACTACGTGCCTACTCGACTATACCCAGTTACCCATACCCACGTAAGGTGGATATCGCAGGTATAAAATAAAGTGCAACTCATTCGCGTTGAATTCTGCCAGTTGCTCTCCGAACTGACCAACCGATGGCAGCCGATTACGAACGCCGAGTGTCGACTCCCAAGCCAGGTAGGCAGGTAGGCAGGTAGGCAGGTAGGCAGGTAGGCAGGTATACCTACGAGAAACGAAACGAATGGAGCTTCGGTCTGCCACCGTAGCTACCAAAGTTTGTATGGCGAGAGGATAGAAAAGTCGGGGACATCCGACGCGAAAAGCCTCCTCCAGCTGCGAGCTTTGACAAAATACGTGCCGTTCCAAGGGACTGGTTTCCCATCGAACCGACAGGTACCTAGCGTACCGCAAACGTTGACGTCTTCGATTCTCAAAGCGTGTAATCGTCCATCTTCAGTGTCCTGCTCTATTTCTACTCGTACGCCTCGCTGCCCAGTCCTACGCTGCGATAAGATCGCTTCGAAGACGAAATTATTTTCGAGCTCCGGCCCACCTAATATCGTGATTCGCGCACCGTTGATCCGAGTACCTTTCGCCCGTGTGTGCGGTACCTTTAGGCGAAATATCAACACCGAATGGCTAATTTATCGCAATGAAAGACGAAAAGAAAAGAAAAGAAAAGAAAAGAAAAGAAAAGAAAACCGCCGGGTCGTACCTGTACGCTCGAGTAAATCGATCGTAGCGAGTAACGACGAAACCTACATAGGCTACCGCCGTACGCACCCGCACAGCTAACAGTATTTAGAATCCTGAATAGAAGGAGAGCGTTCATCCGCAGACGCGTTACACGTCCATCCGTCCACAAGCTCCCAGTTACGGTTTTTCGCATCGTTTGTCAGCCGCACTCGCCACGATCGCCGCATCTTCCTGCGTCGGCAATTTTGCGGCGCCACGCGCGTGCTCGGCGTTCGTCCCGATCCGGCATCGGCGAGCCGACGTGACGCGACCCAGCGTAGCACACACCAACGTCACGTATCCGGCAGTCGGAGGCAGCTGCCGAGTCAACCGCGCGATACCCAAATCAGA
Organism: Ericerus pela; assembly: GCA_011428145.1. Lineage (NCBI taxonomy): Eukaryota > Metazoa > Arthropoda > Insecta > Hemiptera > Coccidae > Ericerus > Ericerus pela. The sequence continues at coordinate 171,819 of WOFM01000108.1, read as the reverse complement.
CGCGGTGAAAAGAGCGGCTCTATAGCCGGACCGCATTAAATTTTCGAATACGTACGTATTAATAAAATTACAGTCTGGAATATCGTCTGCGATTCGGGTAGGCCGGCCCCCACCCCCACCCCTACCCCGGCCCCGGCCCCGGCCCAGGTCTGCTTTTCCGAATCAAACATTCGAAACGAATCGAAATTCGAAAGTAACGCGCGGCGAGGACGAGTAACCGATTTAGGCGTTGCTGCGCACCGTCGCTGTTGACGAAGGCGCAATTATTTGGCGCAACTTTCCGTCACCTCCCTCCATATGCCCAATCGCCCTTCATCGACAAAAGAGAGCGACGCCACGATTTATCGCAATAAAAAAGTCGACGGTACCGCCACAATTTGCCCTACAACCGGCGATTTTTTTATTTATTTGCCGTTTTGTTTTTTACCGCTGCGTCGGTATGCGCCATTTTCGAGAAAAACGAAATTTAATTTATCGTTTATTGCGGAGCAGAAAAATCGTACGTAGATAGGTGTATTCGAAGAGAGAGAGAGAGTGAGAGAGAGAGAGAGAGAGAGAGAGAGAGAGAGAGAGAGAGAGAGAGAGAGAGAGAGAGAGAGAGAGAGAGGGGAAGAGAGAGCGAGTGAGCGAAATGGATAGACTGGTGGGGTGGGAAAAGATTGGAGGCGCATTCGCAACGGCACGCACGAATGGACACGGCGTGCGGTACACGTACCCACTCGAGATTGTCGCAACGCCCGCATCGACGAGCAGATTCGTATCGAAGACGCGACGCTCGAGGCGTTCGTCTGCGTTTCGGAAACGGGATACGCGGCGAAAAGATTTTAGTAAGTCGATAAGGATCGCCTCTCGGTTCGAGCGGTTTATATCTGCTCACCGCCCCCCTCCCCCACCCACTCGCCCGCTGGTCGCGGCTCCGCGTCGCCTCGTTCGACCAACTTTTTGGACGGACCGGCGACGGTGGTACTCGGCCATCGGCGGTATCGGCGGTATCGGCGGTATCGGCGGTATCCGCGGTATCGGCACTCGCCTCGTGCGTAGGACGCGTTGACGCAGGTAAGGAAAGGACTGGGCGAGCAACGAAAAACGAATAGCTGCCTACCTTTGCCTACCCACAGCTATAATCTAACGAAATATTATTACGTTAACTATTATTTCCGCTTTTTTCTATTTTTTCTTTTCGTTTTTTCGTTTTTCGTTTTTCGTTTATCGTTTTTCGTTTTTTTTTCCTCGTTTCTTCTTCTTCTTCTTCTTCTTCTTCTTCTTTATTATTGTTACGTTTAATTACCGCCGTATTTAATATTCGAGGTGCACCTACCAGCCGGCTAGAAGATAGTAACCGAGCGTATAATTATCGCGGGCGAGAGTTTAAATCGTCGCTGTGCCGAGACGCTGGACAGAGAAAAACGAAGAGCGAAAAAGAAAAGAAGACGAAGAAGACGCGGAAGAAGGTGACGAAGGAGAAGCATACGAGGAAAATATGATTCGACCTTTCTCTTGCGTTACTTCCTCTTATTCTTTTCATCTTTCGCTGATGGTATAATTATAGTGTGCGGAACGAAAAAGTGCCCACACATACGAGCGAACGATACGTACGCATGCGGGTACGCCTTTCGAATTCGTACGTACAGCGAACGGGGACCGATTTTGCTCGGAGCGTGTACGAGCTTCGAGAAGCGCACACGAACGCACTGCTCCCCCTTCGCCCGCCAGTATCCTCCGGCTCCCTATATTTCCATCCTCTTTCGCCTCTCACTCTCTCTCTCTCTCTCTCTCTCTCTCTCTCTCTCTTTCTGCCTCTGTCTGTCTGGATGTCTGTCTGTCTGTCTGTCTGTCTGCCTACCTCTGCTTTTCATCCTCTCAATCTTTCGGTCTTTTTTTTTTTTTTTTTTTTTTTAATCAGCACATCAGTCTATCCATCAATCTATCTATCTACCAATCTATCTATCTATCTATTCACCTCTTACTTTCGCGCATCCATTCGCCTGATCTGTCATTTTTCTTCGTTTTTCGAAAAAAAAATGGTGAAATTTCGGTGGCACTTGGGAAGGGGGGCAATAAGATAGGGTGGGGATGGCGCATTCACCGTTTCGCGTTCTAAATGCGGTGCTAAATATCGGCGCCGAAATCCGTTCGAGACGCTTCATCAATCGGCGCTATACGAGGCGGTATACGCTGCGGCGGCGGCGGCGGCGGCGGCGGCGGCGGCGGCGTCATCGGCCGACGAAACGGTGGTGACGTCCTCCGTTTTCGGGTAGTGCAGCGTTACGAATGAGCGGATTAGCGGGGCGCCGCAACTCGACGCCGAAACCGGCTAAAAAGGCCACTCAACGTCGTCGTTGTAAATTAGAAAAAGCGCTGCTGGTTGAAGTCAGCTTTTGGTACTGAAATAAAAACAAAAAAAAACAAAAAAACAAAAAACCACGAAGTAACGCGTATTTTCTATCTATACGAATGCGACTATATTTTCGTTCGGCCGCGCCAATGAGTACGGAGTACGGACACCTGGGTTACAGCTACATCGGCCATAGGCAGCGTTCGACGTACAAATCGAGAGAAAATTTGAAAAACTGCTGTTTTAGCGATCCCCGATCGTACGGTACGTCAACATTTTTTACGCGCAGTCAGGCAGCCTGCCAGCCCAAATGGTGGGGCTCTCGAGCCACTCGCACCTTACGATGTGCGACCATTAAAACGAGAGCAGCATTCGTCGAGGGCACGGCCACTGCGACGCGCGAACGCGCGCAGCCGAGAATATTTCGAAAGGCGTACGCTTTCGCAGGGCAGGGCGTCACAATGGAAAAGGGCCGGATTGGAGGAGGCAGCGCCAGCTACCCCAGCAGTACGCACTTGGGTACGCACGTACCATAGGTACGCAGTATCTATCTACGGGTACACCGTGTCGAGTTCGGCTGTTGGGCCGGTCGCCGCCCGTCGCATCCAAATATCCGATTCAGTTCGTAAGTAAGGCTCGTCTTTCGACAGTCGACACTGGCGACACGGATGCCAAGGGCGGTGCGTGGGCAGACTGCAGAGGTAGCCGCCGCCGTCAGTCACGTAGCGCAGCGGAACTACGACGACGACGACGACGACGACGACGACGACGATTCCAACTTATTAACGAAAAAAAAGAACGACTTCGTACGTGAGTACCGCCACACCGCACCGCGCCAGCCCCCCTCATTCCATTAACTACCGATCCCCTCCATTTCGCTAACAAATTTCTTCTCCTTTTTCCCACGGCTACCTACAACTCGGTTTTTTTTCGCACTCCGTATTAGCCTCACTTTTGTCGTCGCCTTACGCCACGACGACCGCAGCGCGTCGCATAAAATCGACGTTCAACAGGTTCCGTCCCGAATACGGTTACGACTGCGATCTCTTCAAAAACAAAACCAAAAAAAAATAAAATAAAATATATAGCGTACTGGGACTCACGGCGGAAACGAAACTTACTAAGCTGCGGTAATTCGCATATTGAAGAATGAATGTTTCGTTGGCAGTACGATTTTCGTTTTTTGTTTTGTATTAACAATAAAATGCGGAAAAAATTATATAAATTTAAGAAACTGTAGCGCACCAACCCTCGCTAGAAAAAATAGGTTTCGAAAAAAAGAATTTTGAATTTTGATAATCGCATTAATTAGCTGCAAGTTTATACGAGTTACTGACAAAACATTAGGATTAGGCAACGTGAAATTTAAAAGCATTATTTATCGATATGAAACATTAATTTACGATGATAAAGTATGGTAAATAATCATATAATTTCAAATAAAACCAAAGAAATATAATAAGGTTACGAAATAAAAAAAAGAGAAAACACGAACATGCGGCCAATTTTTGTAAAAAAAAAAAAAAAAAAAAAAGAAGAAAAAAAAGCTTTACTGGAAGAACCGTCTAGTTGATCTGTACCAAAATTGGTAGCGTGCTACAATAAATTATAACGAATATTTATTTCAAATTTCACGCATATGGTTCCGAACTTCTGCATTTTATGACCAATATAAAGAAAATAGCGGTATCGAAAGTACCGCGTCAAAATTGGCGGTGTCCTACAATAAATTGGAATAAATATCGATTCCGAGTTCAGTGGCTACCGGTGCAGAACTAAGAATTTTATAGTCAAAATAAAAACAAAAATGGTGGTACCGGAAGTATCGTCTGGCCGAACCGCATCAAAATCAATAGGTCTGGTCCGTAGCTTAATAAAAACATTCTACCAAATTTTGCGATTATCGGACAAAAATTACGACGACCCGTGTGGGAACAAGAAATTGACTTATACGTGTAAGTCTATCACCTTCTGTTACCGCTGGTGAACCACTCACTCTAAATATCACCGTGCGGCGTAACACATTCTACCCAGTTCTGACTTGCTCCGATAACGCCCGCCCCCCCCCCTCCCGGCAATACCTATCATTTTCGATTAGCCTAGATTATAACATACGAAACCAGATATGACCAATGTTGAACCCATTTTAGTTTACTACTGTATATTTTTCGTCTCGATACGCGTATTCTTCAAGCATTTTATCTATATAATTTTTTATATTTATTTTCAGTCGTATTTGTAATACGTTTTAGCTCCCGTGGAAAAGAGCATAATTTTTCGATTCTTTGATTACACTCTTTTTTTTTTTGCATCGATCTTTGCCTTTTTCTTGTTCGTGAGTGATTTGACACAGACAAATATACGTATCTCTATCGATATAGGTATACACGTATAAATATGAATTTGAGTTATCGGTGCGAAACTTTTCGTGAGATTACGAAACGGAAAATGTACCCAACCCCAACACTGGGGGCTAATACCGCACCGAGCGTAATAAGTAGATTTTCTTGTTTTCCCCATTCGATGGAGACGGTAAAGAGAGCAACGAATCAAATAGAGTTGAACGGGTGCAGCTTTCACAAGGACGGTCAGCGATAGCGTCTTTTCATTTCACGTACTTCGACGCATTCGTTACCTACCATTTTTAGTTTACTACCCAGCGCCAGGAAGTTGCACTTGAAAAAATAAACCAATAAATAAATAAATAAATAAAAATGGTCGACTCCGTTCTGACTGACTGCGGCTCGGCGAGAGCAATCGACGGTGCGCAGATATCTGCGCCACCAACAACAGAAAGCGCGCCGTCCCGACCGTCCGCCGGTCAACGAACGTGCGGTTCGGTTCGTTCGCGAGTCCGTATCGTAGAGGAGTCGACGACGCACGGGACGCAGTCACAGTCGCACAGACACAACAGCGAGAAAGGGCGACTCGGTTCGTTTGCGCGCACCTATCTACTAGCCACGGCCCACGGTATACCGTAGCCAGAGTAGAGGCGGCCGTTCAGCACACCGCCCACCACCCAATTTGGAACGCGACGCGACACGCGTCTACATTTCGAACGACGGGTCGCGCAGCCCGCAAAGCGAAACTATACGACGGGGCGTGAAAGCTTCACTCGTCGACGATTGGTGGACGTTCCGTGTGGGCATAAATTTCGCGTCACGAGCGACCGTTTTTCTTGGGGAGACAGATGGCAGACTTCTGCTCGGTACGCGCTTCTGAAATACGACGTAGATAGGCACCTAACGTACGCGGCCCATCCGCAGCCAGAGGTAGTCGAACGTAGCCCGTAAACTGTCCGCGAGCTGACTTGGTTAGCAATGCGAGCAGAACGTCTTTCAGCGCATCGAAACGGAAAGGAACGAAACGGAAACGGAACGGAACGGAACGGAACGGAACGTACAGCTCTAGCGAAGTGAAGCGGCGTCGCTCGAGTCGAGCAAGTATTGAGAAATGAGAGAGAGAAGAGAAAAAGATGAAAGTAAAAACTGAAATTCTCGTTTCAAGGAAGCGCACTTTCGAGGACAACGTCGATACATCGGGTTGCGAACGAAGTGAGCGAGGCGGACGAAGCACGAAGCACGAAGCACGGAGCACGGAACACGGGCTACGGGCTACGGGCTACGATCGAAACAAAAGAGCGACGAGACGGAGGCGCCGGTTGCGCCCATTTCGACGAGAGTCGTGAGTGTCGCGAGCTCGATGCCGGTGCTGGCCTATGCTTTCTACCCGACATAAATGCCCGCACCCGTACCCTTATTAGGAATGTCGTATACCTACGTAAGCGTAAACGTAAGCATAAATGTGGTACATGCAAACGTTATTATAGCGTAGCTACCTATATTATACATATACATGCGGCATAGGTCGTGTAGGACTGTAGCCAATATGTACCGCCGACAGGTTCGCATAAACGTACCTATAAGCTGCCGTCGGTAGAGGTACCTACGTACGTTAATACCGTACAGTGTAGATGCGATCGCGAAATTAATTTTCAATGACCACCGCGCGACGACGCTGTCGCCGCCGCCGCCGCCGCCGCCGCCGCCACCTCCTCCACCTCCTTCATCGACGACCACCAGATTCCATCTAACGGTCTCCGTTAATTAATTTGACGGAAACGCCGCCGATTCTCAACGTACGCCATTTATTCGCAAAAAATTATGCGAACATAAACGCCGCGCCGCGCCGCGCCGCGCCGCGCCACGCCGCGCCGCACCGCCAGTAAATGTGAGCCAAACTGATGAGCGAACGCGAACGACTAATTACGGTCGGTGGTAGGGGAGGCAGATGAGGCAGGGTGGCGTGGAAAAAGCAATTATTTGACCGACGGGCAGCGTCGTATCGCGGTGGGTTGATTAGGTGAACGTACGGGCGGGCGGGCGGGCGGGCGAACGATGTGGGCAAAACGAGCGTCGATAAAACGCCGCGTCCAAAGCCAAACTGCGCCGTAATTTATATCTTTCCATCGTATCGTTACGTAGGTATAACCCATCGTTGGACGATACGCGTCTACCGCGTCGTCGTAAATGAACGGATACGGGCCATGAGGGCGGCCTTTCTGCGCGCCATCGCGTCGTGCGAGCCTGTCGCCCCGGCACACCCGCCCATTTCACCCAATTCGTCGTTCGGTGCGCTGCGAATAATCGCGGCCGCGGCTTCTCCGGCCACGATGCGCCGCCCTCGCCGCTAATAACGCGCGTAACGCCGCCTCCTTTCGAATAATAGGTGATTAAGTTATTAGAAGCCGAAACGATCGGCAGGTTAGGGCGCCTTACGCGTACCCAGCGGATACGCGCTCACCTTAATTACTCGTAGGATAGCGGGACATTCGGATCGAGTTACAGGCAGTACTTGGACCGTATACTCGTACTTCGTAGCGGACCGGTAAAGGGAGACGATTATTTTGTGGTTAGACGTGGCGGCGCTAAATAGGCAGGCAACCACTGCGTACCTACCCTTTGACGTACTTTAAACTACGTTTACGGATACCCACCTTGTAGATTGGTCGACTCGAGCAAAACGTAGGAAAATACGCGGCAGGTACGCCATGACTTTTTAAAAAGTACGCCGGTCTCGCGGAGCTTTACTGGTGCGCGGCTATACGCGACACGGTCGAAAAGGTAATCGGATAGGTAATACGGTAAGTGGCAGGTATACAATTACGCAGAAAGTGGGCGGTGATGTGCTGGCAGGGTTATACCTGCGTACCCACCTGGTGCACGGAGTGTATATCTACGCCGCAGCAAGTTGACGAAGAATTTAGGGTACGCCTGCGCAGTAGATGCACCTCTACTTTCGCGATATCGCGCTAAAAAGCGTTCGTCGGTTCGGCCGTTGTTGTACCTCAGACCGTCGGTGTTTGCTACGCGCATGTGTGGTTAACAACACTGTTCGCTTTTCAGCCGTCGACGAGTAATGCCAACTCTGCTCGTCTCTACTAGTTTTTAGCCGATGGAATGACCTCATTCCGAGGGGTTACACGCGATGCGGCACGGCTCAGCGACTCGCGCGCGTCGTCGCCGCGGAGAAGAGCCTTGTTGTGGCAAAAACAAGAATCGGGGGCGGAAAAAGCTCCGAAATATTATGAGAAAAACAAAATTTTTACAAATTGGTTCGCAGTATAAGTAGGTGTACCTCTACCCACCCACCCACCTACCCACCCACCTACTGTACGAAGTATCGACGCATTTTCAATAAAAAGTGAGAAATTGCTTTTTTTCTGTTAGTCGTAGCGGGTACTGTTGGTACGTAGCAGTAGCAGTAGCAGTAGCAGTAGCAGTAGCAGTAGCAGTAGCAGTAGCAGTAGCAGTAGCAGCAGCGGCAGCAGCAGCAGTAGCAGTAGCAGCAGCGGCAGCAGCAGCAGATATTTGCATTCGCGCGGACACAGCGACGCTCGGCCCATTAATTGGCGCACGTTTGAACGGCAATTATCGTACGGCAATTAGCCATCGTCGTAGAGCACCGGCTGAAGCGAACCGCGTGTATTTTCGCTGCTGCTCGGTTACGAATGCTTCTGTGGGTGTCGCGCGGACGGGTCGCCTCAAGGATGAGAGTGCGGTGCGAGACAATTAGGCGGCCGCATGTAGTCGGCACTTGGGGCTGCTAATACTGGCACCGGATTAGGGAACGACGACGACGCCTCCGTCGGACGGCATTAAACGCGAAACGCGTCCGATTAAGAGGGAGAAATGAAATGTGGACGAGAGAAGGGGGAGGCACGATGACCGGCGGTCAGCGGTTCAAAAGTTGGCAACGAAAAAGCTGCTCGCGCGAACGCGTCCGCGTAACGAGCAAAATTATTAACGATAAAAGGGTGCGAGCAAAGCCGCGCCCCGCCGCCCCAGCCGCACAGCGATCGCCAAAATAATAAGTCGGTCCGTGAAACGTGTTACGCATTAGGGCGGCGTGGGGGCGACCCCGGTCGACACTTTCTCTTTCCAATTTCGGTACGACCGTTTTCGCAACGGCCGCACTGTCAAACGTCGATTGCTCGCCGGAGAACGCCACGCTCGCCACCAGCGCCACGCGCCCATTTCGTCCGCACCGTCTTTTTCTGATCGCAGCCCTCGGCATCGCCGTCGCGCGTGCGAACGGGGTACTCGAAATGCGTGCGGCTGCGTGTACCGCAGCCCGAGTACGGTAACGCGTAATATTTTCGTACGAGTGCCCACTCCGGTTCTGAAGCCGAGAGGACGATTCCGCGCACTGGCCTCGAAGCGAACACTGCGTCGTTCGCCGCACCGGAAACGCCACCTTTGACCCAACGGTCCGCGCGTTTGATTTTTCGTTCGTATTTTCGCGCGCCGGTCGTCGACGACGAAACTTTTTTAGGGGTTTTTTTTTTTTTTTTTTTTTTTTTTTTTTTATTTCGTTTCTTTTCTTTTTTCTCTTTCTTTTCTTTTTGTTTTCAGCTTACGACTAGGTACGAGAATACACGCGGCCACTTACAATAGCGAGCGGCACTGCCGTATTTGTGCGTCCTTCGTGTTACCGCACACCGATTTAAGGTTAACTCGACTTATTATCATACAATGTGCAGGTTCATTCGTTAGTATCCATTGTTTCAAAAGTACGGCTACGTACGTACGTGTGTATACCTGTGTGCGCGCGCGCGCGTGCGCGCGTATGTAAATGTATACGCGTACAGCTATATACCGACGTAACATTATATCGTATAGGTATGTGAACACACGTACGTCTGTCGCGTCCGTGTACTACGTATATGGCCTGCGTGTGTACGTAGGTATACACACATACCGTGTGTAATGTACTGTAGGTTTATAGATACGACAATAGCTGGTAGGCCAGCCGCGGGTGACTGCGTGGTCTAGCGAAAGGGCAAAGGGGTGCGGGGCTAGGCGGGGCGGATGGCTATGAAAGGCGACGTCGAAGAAAGACGCAGACGGACAAACGAGGAGTAAAGGAGGAGCGCGCGTCGCCGTTGGTATTCGCGAAAAGGAAAGTTGGTCCTAAGTTAATTTTAGGTGTTTTTTTTTTTCACTTTTTTTTCACTTTTTTTTAATTAGCGCCGATACGTACGCGCAACGGTACGTACGCAGTGATACGTCGTCGGGAAGGCGTGCAGGTCCGACGGAAGACACACTTGTGGGTACCGGCGCGTACGTACGCTGGACGAGCGTTCGCCACCCGAAACACTCGATTCCTCGCCAGCAATTCGTACGAACGCAAACGTAACGCAGCCGCGCTGGCCAACCGACGACTGCGGAATACGAGTGTCGGTTGAGAACCGCACCGAAGTCGGTACCCAAGGCAGTAGTTGGCGCCTTTCGCGTCCGTCTCGGAAACCAGACGAAACGAGGTTTTTCTTTTGGGAAAAAAAAAAGTCTACACCCGCCAACCGATCGGAAGGGAGGCCGGTAAATTACCGTCTACCTGTTCTACCCTTTCCGGCCTTATCGAACGCGGGGCGACGACGAATCTTCGGCGCCGCGGGCATCGCGCAAATCCCACGCCCGCGAGCTTCGCGGCTGTGCCGCGTTTCAGCAGTCTTCGACCGGTGCGCTACCGTACGTCCAGTAGGTGGCCGAGCGCCCAGGCGACCCTGAACGTATTTTGGTCGCGATATCGGATATCGATGGAAGCGATCGAGCCGAACAAAACGCGAATTTAATAGCGCCGTTTACTACTTTTGAAGACCGGCTAAAATTCGAATAACGTTACGGATGTGCGCCGATCTGCGCTGCGAACGTTACGTCAGCTTATTGAGGTACGTACGGTCAACCCGTTCGATAGCGAATCAGTGACTAACGGCTGATCAACGTATTCGGCTCCTCAACTCGCGCTTACGGGCTAAATTATATTTCACTCGACTCGTTCCGAGGTTGAAAAAATTCGAATTTCGTTCGCCATTTTGCCGCTGACGCTCTCACGGCTCGACGAAAACGAAAAGATTTTTAAAAATTTTGAAATTTTGAAACATTTTAAAATTCAGTTCGGGTCGGTGACGGCCGGGGCGACGTCCGGCAGGCTATCCGCGGCGAGACGTAACCGACGCCGAGCAGCCGCCTCCGTCGGTGGCTGCGCGGACTCTGTTCGTATTAAGGCCCGCTCCACGTGGACGGTATAGCGTTGAGAGGGGGCCGGGGCACTGCTGGGGCGAGGGGGGCGAGGGAAGCGCGTTGGCGGGTCGTGCGGCCGAGCAGACGTCGAACGGGCGGGAGGGCGCGCCACCCGATGAAACCGTCGACACGAAATCGCCGAGAACGCGCCTTCTTCCGGCCATTTTCCTCGGACAAGCGTGGAACGCGCTTCGCCCGCGTGCCAAACGTCCAAACGCGAAACAGATTTCAAATATAAAACTGCGATAATCGCCGAGACGATCGTACCTACCAACGGATATAGACGCCGAAAAAAAGAGAAACTCGAATAGTTGGGTTAGAAAGAAAGAAAAGAAAAAGAAAAAGAAAAAGAAAAAGAAAAAGAAAAAGAAAAAGAAAAAGAAAAAGAAAAAGAAAAAGGAAAAGGAAAAAGAATGTTTTTTTTCGATGTACTTTTAAGCTAATAAATGTAAATTCATTCGTTTGTTTTTTTCGCAGTAAATTCAATTAGAGGAGCGGAGGTAGGCGAGTTGGTCGACCCATTATACGTACGTGTACGTGTACCAACTCAGGCCTACCAAAATGTGGGTGCGTACTCGGTCCGTATTGCTCGTTGACTCGCTGCCGAAAGCAATCTGCGGTTCAGTTTCAGTTCAAACCTATAGGGCGGGTAGATACGGGTAGAGGTAGGTGGCTGGAGAAGGTGGCCAAGCTGGACACGGCTGTGACAAAATTGAGAAACCTGCGCTGGCGTTATAATTAAAAAAGAGGAGGTATTTTTTACCTAAAAATATACCTACACTCTTCTGGAATCTTCTAGAAGAACTATCTTGACCAAGCTGCATAATTTGTGGGAAGATAATCAATCATCTCATTGGTCGATCGTGATAACATTCATCTCTTACCACTATTTCGTATTCGTCAGCTCAGCTCGCAAATCCGTTCTTAATATAATCAGAGTAAATGAGATGTAAACTTCACGAAGAACCTTTGAACAGTCATCTCCTTTAATAACCATCTCTGGTAACCACTTTAGTTATACAGTCTCTTGTAACCAATAACTGTTAAGAGGCTCGATAGGCGAGTCTGCAACTGTTAGTATAATCTATACTCTTCGTTTCATTAGAATCTGTTATTCGAGTCCATTAAATGTCGAGATTAGAACTCGGTCTAACTGTTTCAAGTTTATCAGTCAATCGTGGGCAAAGTTGCCATCACAGTTACTTTAATATTTCCTCCCAAAAATTTATAATACAAAATTTTCGCCAGTGGTAGCAGTTTAGAATTTTTCCAGGTGTAGTAAACCAAAAACAAAAACAAAAACAAAAACAAAAACAAAAACAAAAACAAAAAATTATCGCCGAACATTATCGATTATACGTTGTAAAGTGCGTGAAAAATGAATATTACTGGAGACGCGGCCAACATTCAAAGGTTGTTTGCGAGCAGCTACACCTGTTACGTACATGCGAGTTGCCACCGTTGATGTTTGCTCGAGTAAATACCAAAAAAGGCGGCACAAATTGTTTGACGTAGCTAACTATATTGTTCGCGGAAATAGATACAACCACTCTTTCGCTGGTCATCCACCGCTAAATGAAGGGTAAACGTGGCACGTTAACAACGTAACTCTCCTTTTTTTTGTCAGTCGAATTATAAACAAATAAATATAAATACGATGAAAAAACATTTTTTAACGACAAACCGAACCGAACGGCAAAAAATTGAATGAAAAAATTATTGAAAATTAAAATGACGTAATTATTCGCGAATGTGGGTGTAGGTATTCGCATTTTATTGCCTAACATAGGTAGGTAGTAGGTACCGACCACCGTGTGTATCGAGCCATCGAATTCGAATTTGACGTTCATTTTTTGATTCGACCCGCTCTTGGACCACCGGGGTCCGTAAAATGGGCCAATTTTGACTTTTCACATTTTATTGCCATTGTTTTTCGACGCGCGCGCTGACGTCATGTAGGTTGGGGCGGGGTGGAGGGTGCTCTGATCCGAGTTTTCGGAATTTCCAGATGTTGTCCGGCCAGTTGTTCGACCTTGTGGTCGTGGATTCGCCAGCCAGTGTCGAGTGTGGTGTGGCCACCTCAGTTCGACGGGTACGGATCGCGCGCGGAATATTAAATAATCGAACGGAGGACGCGTGCGAGACGAAAAAGGGCATCGCTTTCGAGAGCACGTATCCCCACTCGTAAGGAACGTACGTACGTACTCTGCGTCTCATTTTCATCCACGAAATTCGGTTCGATGCGCTTTCCGAATTATCGGTTACCTACCTACACTTCGTTCGTTCGTTCGTTCGTTCGTTCGTTCGTTTGGTTCGATTATTTGAAAACGATGAGAAAAAAAATAAAATTCTCGTCGTCGTTAACTAGGCCGACGAACACGGGCGAACAAATTCGAACGCGACACCTGTAAAAGGATAGGATGCGGGCACAACTGCTTCAAAAGCGGTGCCATCGTTTTTCGTAGCAGCGTTTAGATGGGCAGCGTCCTCTACTGTATTTGATGCTCTGCGGGAATGCGGACGCGTTCGCTTCTCGGCGATCGCTTTGGCCGCATCACTTGACGTTGACGCGTTCGGTGCGTCCGCGTCTGCAAGAAAAGCGGACGCGAGCCGACGCACTGATGGTGCAGCGATGACTGGGCAGCTACATCGCTGGCGGTCACGAGATGGCCAGACTGACGACGACGGGACCAGCGGCCCCCAAATACGCCAAATTCGTCGACCTTAATGAGAAGGATGGGCGACGTCGCCTCGCACCCGAGCCGCTCGAACGCAATCGGAGGCGCACGCCGCCCAATCGACCGACTCTACATATTCTTTCTCGGCTAATGGGACGGATCGTTTGCGCGCGACTCGAGTCTCCGGAAACGTGCACCGCGTTGAAAGAAAAGGAAACTTTCGCAGAATAACAATTCGAAGCGGACGGAAACGAGGAAGCAAAAAAAAAAGAACGAACGACATAAAAAGTAGCTGAAATAAAAACGCCGATTCGGGCGTAAAGAACGAATGTTTTTTTAAAAGCTCGGCTATTATCGTAAACCGAAAGAGAGATAGAAAGAGAGAAAGAGAGAGAGAAAGAGAGAGAGAGAGAGAGAGAGAGAGAGAGAGAGAGAGAGAGTGAGAGCGAAGAGGCGGGAAAAAAAGCGGCGCTGCTGTATAGGTTAGGTAACCTACGGCAGGAGTAAAAGCGAAGCGACGTTTGTCGCACATTGTTCTCCACGACGTTTTTCTCTGTCCTCTGTCGAGGGGTGGCATGCCGTTTGCGGGCGGAGGGGCGGGGCGGGGCGGGGCGGTTACGTGCAGGGTGAGAAAAGAAGAAAAATAAAAATGACACGTTCCGGACCATCTAGGACCCTTTACGCCAACGTGCCATAATCGCAGCGCAGCGCACCGCACCGCACCGCACCGCACCGTTACCGCCGCTGCCGCCGCAGCGTGCCACCGTCCTCGTCGAGAGGTTGGCAGTTCGAAATGAAATCAGCTCGACTCAAATTCCAATTCTCATTCCTATCTTTATAAACGACGACGACGCTTCCCCCTTCGTTTCATTTGCGCACGAGTTATCATAAAATCCCAATGGAAAAATTAATTGAATAGCTTTCCTTTTTATTTTTCTCATTTCTTTCGCGCTTTTTTTCCTGCTTTTTTTTTTTTTTTTTTCTTTTTCCGAATCGAGTTTTCGCCTCACTCGCGGTCTTTCTTCCTCCTGGAGCGTAACACGCTGATGATCATCCTCGAGACTGACTTCGTCGGCGACGTCTTCATCCTCAAACCTAAGTTTTTTTCTTAATATTCTTTCTTTCGTTTTTTTGCGTGTGCGTGTGCGTGTGTACGCGCGCGTGCGTCCGCGTGTATCTCTCTCTCTCTCTCTCTCTCTCTCTCGCCGCTTTATTTTTAAGTTAGTTTCGCGGCGCTGAATTTCATGGGTAGTTAATAAGTAGCTATTATCTTCGCTTCGTTCGCCTCATTTTTCCCCCTCGTTCTTTACGCTCTCTAAGCCCGCCGTCGCACTCGCGGCCCAAATTACGATCGGCGACGTCGTCCCCCCCCCCGCCTTTCTACTCACCTTCTTCTCTTTTTTTCCACAATCCGTACCACACTTTCGTTGTTCCTCTCTTCACTTGGTTCGGCCCGACGCGACGCGACGCGACGCGACGCCCATCGTAGGTACGCGTCGTAAAAAGTGGCCCATTTTTAATTATCGGGTAGGCCGCAGATCGAGTGGCTCGGTGCGGTAGTCGTCGTTTCAACCAGAATAAGGCTATTCGCTGGCAGCCCAGACCCACGTCTCGATGACCGCACAGATGATGATGGCGAATTGCCCATTTCGGATTTCTCATGTTATCAGTCGCTAATGTTTTCGAATGTCAGATGGTATAGGTACTTTTATATAGGCGATAGGTAGCCACCCACAATATATAAACGTCGCCGTCAAAATCTAAAAATCCGGAAAATTCGCCAATTTTCAGTCAGAAGGGAAAACACCGACAGAATGACTCGATATCCCCATTCCGCGTATTTGCTCGACTAATTTCAGTCAGAAATTTTAATTTTTTTTTTTTTTCGGCGCTGTCATTTGTCGGGTTAAAATTGTTTCCTGAAAAATCGACGATCATTCCACATCAATACCTAATACCCACCGTGAGAACCGGAAAATGCAATTAATTCGCCAAATCATCCTATTTGACTAAAATTATGCGATCAATTATGGAAAAAATTCGAGACATTGGCTGCTTCGGCCTTTAGCTTTAGTAAAAGGTTCGTTAGGTGAGGTGAATTTTTCTTCTTCTTTTTTTTTTTTTTTTTTTTTTTTCTTTTTGAAATAGACAAGTTTGAAATTTTACAAAATAATTTCATTTTCCATCATTTACGTTTTTAACTAGGTATTTATAAAAGTGTCCGAGATGCGTTTCTCAGGTATTTTTATTTTTGTCGGGTATTTTCAAAATTGACTAAAATTTTTCGATTGCTATCGATAATACCTACCACTTGACACAAAAACCTGTCAAAAACATTTCATTATTTTTTTTCGCATTTTTGATTTGTCTAAAAGAAATAGATAAAAACTGCGTAACTTATTCAATTTTTTTCAAAATTCCTCACTTCCACGATGCACACCTTTTCTTAAAGATGCGAAGACCTTCCGTATCATCATCATCCCTCGCCTCGATTTGGTACGAGTTTAATTCATAATGAAAATAGGTCTGTCTATTATACTTTTCTCTAAATAAGCGAGTTGTTTATTCCAATAATTAAATTTGCTTCGACACGTTCAGACGTAAATTATCTGCGCTTGGGTGTTTTAATTCGATAAAGTGGTTGATCCTATCAACCGTGAAGCCATTACTGACATCAACCGTATAATTGCAGTAAACTAACTGTTATTCGCAGGCTTCACCTCCCTTTGGCAATTCACTTTGAGAAGAGTAATCTTCGTAATAAAAGCACACATTTTCCACCAGCGCTTGAAACCTACCTATACCTTGATACCACCTACTTGCTGAGAGTAGCCAAATCTTCTATACAGAATGCGTATCTAAATATATCTCTCATCCCCTTTTCAAATATTTCTCTCCCTCATCATGTCTCTGACGATGACTCCCTTCAAAAACTGCACTCCTTGTCTTTCTAATATCTCTCCCATTTCCAAATTATTATAATGACGGCTACATACGTAAGATTACTAAGTTGTTAAGATTTCCCAGCATTTACCTTACAGAAAACAATTTTCCCGGAGCCAAAAAAAAAATTATTTTTAACGTATTTATACAAATTTGAGACCTGAATTCCAAAAGTTATTGCGTTCAATTTTTTTTAATCAACCCGTGTCCGTTTCAAATGGAATACAACCTTTTTCAAAAAATGCCTACGTGTAATATTTTTTTCAGAAAGAATAGAGCATTGTTATCACTAATTGAAAGGACCACCTCGGGAAATATGAAATTTTGGGACTCGTTAATATCATTACGGGTGCTAAGGCGTGGATAAGGAAGGAGTCATGGGGGTTGAGAACCCCACAGCAAAAAAAATCAATCATTGGTGCCTATAAGAATATAAATTTAGGGAGTGAAATAAGCGTATGTCTTTCATATAACGGTGGTAATATTCCAGCGGGGACAGTTGAGATTTATTTAGCACTAAATTTACGCGTACCATTTCCGACGACATTATCAATCAAATAAAATTAGGATTTTTAGTTTCGAATACATAATACCGTTCAAAGTGAAATTTCTAACACTGCCATTGTAACGAATGCTGCGAAGGAATTATACTACAAATTGAACTCTAGTTATGGAAAACCAAGTATGGTACTAATATACCTGAAGATATCAAAAGTTTCTCTACAACAGCTTTTGATACGCCCTCCACTTTGAGTACTGAAAACTGCACATGGATATTTCCCGAATATTTACATTATTAAGAATTTTAGTAACTCTGCCCTGCTCATCAGAATCAGCAAAAAGAACATTTTCAACTTTGAAACGACTGAAAACTTGGTTGTATAATACAACTGTAAATAATTGCTTAACAGGATCAACCATTCGCAGTGTCCATCGAATTATCCCATTGGTTGCAAAGGAAATGATAAACAGATTGGCTAGGCAGAAAAATAGAATTAAAATTTTAATTTTATAAATTATTAACGGTTCTAATAATTACAGTTTGTTTTTGTTTGTTATTATTTTACAAATATTACAATACAAATCTAATTAATCTACCAATTTCGACGTCTTTGACAATAATGACTCCTGTAACGGCCAAAAGAGGTGGTAATGTACCTAATTAAGACCACTTTCAGTTATTACACCATACACCAAGTATCACGTACTCAACAGTAGTAATACTTTTAAAATAATTCAAATATTCAAGTTTATCATCTACAAACTATAGTGGACCTTAACGTGTAATTGAGACTCGATAATGTTTTAAAAACACACGACTGAATTTACACCTTTAATAAAATAATAGATTTGTACAACACAGTACATAAATTCGTACGTTAATACTTATACATACAATATCACAATCCGTTTGACAAGACTATCTGTTCACTGGAGACTTCTACTCGAGAGGTTCCAGATACTTAGAAGTAACTGTCGAGGAACTGTGTTTTATTCCTCTGAAACGAAGGTTTATATACTCGTTCAGGGTATGAAAACGTACGTGTCGGATAGGCTAAGTGAGGTAGGGTGTTGTTATTATAGGGTTGTGCTGACTTGTAGTATACTCGAGGGACAGGCACAATTAGGTCATGAATATACAGACAGTATATCTATGTTCATAAAATAAAATACGGGTAAATTAGTGGTTGTTTATAAAGAGTTGTAAGATGATTATTGTTGATAAATATCTACGTTTTTGGTATTCGAAACTGTGTGGACGAATATGTTTGTCATTTCTAAAAATAGACGAGAATATACGTTACACAATTCTCCCGGGGGGAACAAAAAAAATCAGGAAAAAAAATTTTTCCAAAGTCTATCCAACAAGTACGAGTTAAACGAACATTTCTTATTGAATAAGCATGGTTAAAATTATGCCATATAATGCGAGAATATATACTTAGAATAAAATGTTTTACAAATATTGGTTATGAGTAACAAAATTTTTTCTTAAGTATATGAATAATTAGTATATCGTATTATTTTGCGTAATTTTTACAATGCTGTGCTTTTTGTTAAATTAGCACAATTTTGGTGGGAAGTTAATTTTAAATATACTGTAATAAAAATTAAAATAAACGATATCGTAATTAGCCACAATAAGAATATCCCATTAACAAAAGTTAGATAGTCATTAAAATTTTGGTCGGGTATTTGAAATTCAATGGATTTAATTTTGTTCTCCAAGTCGTTTGCGGGAACAGTATGGGGAACAAAATTTTTCCATTTGGGATTATAGACCTTTGTCGTTGCTAAATCTATAGCAAGATCAAAGGGTTACGTAGGGTTGGAAAAATACGTCCAAAGTAACAGTAAGTGATTTTCAATCTTAATAGTCTCTTCTAAGGATTCGGAGAGACAGGGGATTTCTATTGGGATAATTACTGTATTTTTATTATTTTCGTCGATATTTTCAATTTGGATATGACAAGGTACATCCAAAATAAAGATTCTGGGGGAATTATTATTGATTTTAAGTTTTTCAGATTTTTTTGTAATGGAGTTAGTTGCAATAAGGGAGTTGAAATTTACGATGGCGAATTTAGTGTGTCCAATAGGATGCACTAGAGTTTGGTTATTATTGAGATTACATTTAAACGAGCAGGATTGCAGTAAATTTTGATTTAGGTCTTGAAAGAAAACGTTCTTTGCACAGGAAGATAATTTATCACTTCCTCTATTAGACGGAAGGAAGCATAATGGTTTGTCTGAGTTACAATAATGGAGATTAGTTCCACTAACGTAGAGTACGGAGTTTGTTCTGATTTCGTGAATAATCAAAGACGGTTCTTGATCCCAGGTGCACAATTCATTAGAATGACTTTTGAATGTGAGTGGAATGAAGTCGTATATTTCGTATTTAGAATCCAATTGTTTCAGGGGAATTTTGATTTCTAATTCTAAAGTATTTTTAAAGAAATTGCAGTTTACAAGTTCGGCATGGTAATAGTTTTGAATATATTTAATGGGAATGGTTAGATCAAAGTCTAGGTTTTTTGTAATTTCCACCTGTTTTAAGATATCTTTTTCGAGTATTTCTTTCGAGATAATTGACGAGGGGATCATATGGAATTTACAAGACGTTAGGATATTTGAGTCTTAATGTATTTATAAGGTAATTGTCATAGAATCATTGTATGTAGTTTAGGGAGATTAGCAGTTCATGTTCCTCAAGGGAATTTTCCATAAAAGAGTTTGTATGCGAGATGAATTTTGTCATAAAGTTATTTGTATGGTCAATAAAACTGTGCAGATTAGTGGAAGTATTTACTAACGCTGCATGATCGGTCAAAAGTTGATTTTTTATTATGTCGTATTCTTTCTTCAAAGAGATTTCGTTAGCCAGAAAATTTCGTCCGTCTCTAAAATTTAGAACTCGACAGCAGAAGTGTACCGCATCTCCGAAGAAACATCTGATCGGAGTGAATACACTTTGTTTGCTTCGAATGGAAGATGGGGTTGAATAGAAATCTTGAATCATAGAGATATTTTGTTCTTTAAGATTTTTTATTGCGTTTTTTAGACCTTTTGCCATTTCTGCATATTTGCAATTTTTCCAGGTTGTTTCATTACATAACCGGTGTTTGAAGTTTGTCGCTAATAGATAATCCGCTGATTCATGCAGGTATAATTTAATAGAATAAATTATCGGAGCAGATTTAGAATAAACGAAAATATTTCTTATTTCTTGAAAATAAGCGTCAGTTGACGCCGTCGTAATCCTATATGGGTCAGACGATGTTCTTTGCGCAATTATTATCGAAGAGGTACTTATTGCGAAATAGAAAATTAGACTCGTATATATTTTCTGAAACAGAAAGAATGCAACGTCTAAATTATTTAATTGTTTATTGATCTTAATTTTGAGGAATTTTTATACGAGTTATAGAAACGTAAAGAGAGGATCTAGTTTATTTATTTTTTTTTTTTTTTAGCAAACGTATTAATTTTGATAATTTGGTCGAAGAAGAAAAATTTTACTATTTATAAGGTGATTTTTGTTCGTACTCTAGTTGAGTCTTTTGTTCACACAAAATTGGTTGTTTTTGTGAAGTGAATCTGTGGCTATGAACTATTACATTATTTTCGCTTATTATTTTTATTTATTTTTTTTCGTTTGTTTTCCATTTTTTTGTAAAGGCTGTCACGTATATGAACGATCGTATTTTCACCTCCGCCGGGTTGGTTGAAGTGAACGAGACTTTGTTCCTTGGGGACAAAGTTCTCTCTAAAATGCTACCACTCCAGGAATGTCCTTGTGAGGCACGTCTGTATTTCGCAGTGCATTGACTTTTTTCCTTGTTCTACCGCATTTTGACCGTGTCTAACCTTAACTCGTTTTTGAATGACTTTAAACCTCATTGCAACCCGGACGAAACAATTGAAGAGGACCTTGGCTATTGGAGCCATAGCGTTCGGTTTGTATGCTGCCCTTTATCAGAGACCTTTGCAAAAGAGCTGTTATTTGCATTGAGAATTTTCTACCCTAGGTCTCTAACTGTTGAGTTCAGTTCTACGGGTCTACGGCTAGTGTTTAAGGGGAATTTGGATACGCGGTGGCTGGTTGGGTTGGGCATATTGTCCAGGTTACTTGTAGGGTTGGTCAGTGTTTTGCAACAGAGCAATCATACCATAACCGTTGAATATGTCCATCTCAACCAATACTATCTCATTGACCTATTAGTAGGGTCAGATGTATCCGGGTTCACTAAATTTATAAATCAGCATTACAAGCCTAGATTGGGGATGTCTATATCTTCACGTGGCTTTCATCTCGTGAGACATTAAAATGATGTTGAACGTAGTCGGGCAATGTCCCTAAGGAGTGGATGGCTTCTTCATGAACCAATTGTATACTCGTTCCTATGGGACACACCGTCGATCGAAGAAAGTGTGTCCTCTGCCGAGGGAGGATTGTTCGATGACCAAGATGTTTGGGAAGGTGCTTCACCGATGTCTACTGAAAGCAGTGGGTCAACGGATGGGGAGCAACTAGCCAATTTTCTATCGGGATACGCCGACACATGGCCTGACGGTAAGTTTTCCTTATTATTAATTATTATTTTAACTAAGTCAGAAACGTTTTTAGCAGGCCAAAAAAAAATTTTATGGAGGAGGGGGAGGAAAAAAAGAGAAAAAGAAGAAAAAGAAAAAAAAGTCGTGAATGAAAAAACACGTAGATGCAGGTAATATACTTTACACACATCTACTTTTGTTTTTTCCAAGGTCGACCCCTTGGTTTTGGTAGAATTTGGGTTGGGATGGAGGTTTCGAAGTTTTCATCGGAATTTGTTTATTTGTTTATTTCGTCAATATTACGAGTGTGGGGACTCACTGGTATGAGGTAAAGGGGCTCAGACCCCTTGAGACAGTTGCCGCCCCAAAGAGCAGGCAAATAATCGTCCTTGTGACGTTAAACCACACTAAATACGTTCGATCGTAATTACCTGCAAGTACATGCAGGTAATGTACGAGTACCGAATTGTGACATCACAAAACAATGTCACGATCCATGCACGAACCAGCCAGCCATCTCTTATCATGATAGGGGATGATGCGACCTGGCCACCCTCACAGACGTACGTATATTCTTACGTACATGTCTTAGTGTGCGTGTAAATAAGCCGTATATAAACCACCCAAATTGGCTCTAAAATCACCAGTGTTCGGTCTGGTTCTGGCTTACCCGTACTTATGTACGAAGTGGCTGAACACGCTTAAATTCTGTTGAATTTTCTTCTGGTGAGAATATCTCTCACAACAAGGTATTCTTCAGTGGTGACCTCAACATGATTTTGGCTACGTCGTGAGGTGTCTTGAGGCGCGTTGCGCTATAACAAAAATTCGGCGCGGTGTGCTGGCGAGAAACTCGCTTGCTCGGCAAATACAAAAAAACTTTTTTTTGCAGACTAAGACACCTTTTAGGTTGTTGAAGTAGAGTCTGCTGAAGTGGGAATTCATACCACTCTCCTTAAAATATACAAACAAGGAGAAACCAGACAGTAGACCTGGAGGAAGAAGGTTGGACTCATCCCCCAACCCCTCCAACTTCGACTCGACACTCCAAGAATTTACCAAATACTGAAGAAGGCCCTCAACATCCAGAATTAGCCTGACTGGGAACAGCAATAAATAAAGATCAACTAGCAGTAAAAACGTTGAGAAGTGGTCGAACTTTAAGCCAAAGTTCTGACCCAAAAACACCTGTCCTACAAACACAGGAGCCAGTGTTTTCAACCAGCATGGAAGGAAGTAGTTCTGTGGAATACGCTTGTCATCAGAAAGACATAGCAATGGTCCCACCACCAACTGAAAACCCACAACCATCGCAGGGAGGTAGTAGTCAGCCACAGCTGACACCCAAAGTCTTGGCGCAGATTATGCAACTTTTGCAATTATAGCCAGGGCAGAACTCCAACTTCTACAGACGGAGGATAGAGATCACAGAATTTCTGCCCAATGAGGTAGACTTATGGTTGACTCTATTGGAAGGCAGGTTCAAGACCGAGAACATAACTCTGAACCAGTGGTATCTACACATCTGTGGAGGCATGCCCCCACAGATAATCCGCCACATTCCGGACATCATGGAATGCCCTTCGACAGAAGATGACAAATATGCCTGGTTTGTCAAGAAGATCAAAAATGTATTCGGAAAAACAAAGAACGAAATAATTGATGATGTGATGGGTGGTATGAAGATGGGGGATGACAAACCCTCAATCTTCATGGCAAAATTAAGGCAGAAGACAGATAACATAGTAGCCTCTTCTGTCATAGGCAATCAATTTTGCAAACAACTTCCCCAAAGTGTTGTGCAATGTCTAGCGCCGTAGGTTCGACCGTGATAAACACATCCGCAGACTTGAACTTCCTTGCAACAACAACAATAGCGGCAATAGCAGAGGACGACAGTCCCGGTCCAGAGACCGCAGATCTAGTTCCAGTAACAGGGGTCAGAGTTCAACTCCCCCAAGAACATCATCTCCCAAAAACCAGTCTCGAAATTGGGATGATAAAAGTTACTATTTCCATAACCGGTTTGGCACAGAGGCCACCAAATGTAACAACAAACGCAGATGGTGGGGCAAATCCTATACCAAGGAGGCGTCAAACTAGAACAAGGAGCCATCTATGAGGCCGAAGACCCCTCGGAAAAATACTCATGCCGCCTGTTCATTAAGGACAGGACGAACAGGAGAAGGTACTTAATTGACTCGGGAGCAGACCTGAGCATATTGCCAGTTAACAAAACCCAAAAAGTACTCCCTCCAAAATACTATCTCCGTACTGTGAATGGTCAAAACCTTCCAGCTTACGGACTAGAAAACAGCAAAGTTGACATCAGACTCAAGAAAATCATGACGTGGTCCTTCACGGTTGCAGATGTTCAAAACCCGATCCTGGGTGCAGATTTCCTTGCACATTTTGGCCTGATCATTGACCTCAAAAACGGCAAATTGATCGATAGTGAAACTGAACATTGTGTGGATGGCAAAACGCTAGCTTACAGACTGGATACAAATATATTCAGCTGTACCAAAGTTGACGGACAACTCTTACGGATCCTGTCTGACTATCCTGGAGTCACTCAACCATCAATTCGCAGGCATCCTACATACAAACACAATATGGTGCATTACATAGAAACCAAAGGACAGTCTTGCCAGGCTAGAGCACGAAGGTTACTGCCTGACAAACTCAAAGCGGCATGGGAGTACATTCATCACATTATTGAGGAGGGTGTATGTCTCCCCTCAAAAAGCTCATGGAGCTCCCCTATCCACATGACCAAAAAAGCAAGTGGAGAATGGCAAATTGTTGGAGACTACAGGGCCTTAAATGCCATAACAGTTCCTGATTGCTACCCAGTCCCCAATATAATGGACTTCAACGCGAACATGAAGGGTAAAATGATGTTCACCAAAATTGACATCAACTGGGCATTCCACCAAATTCCTATGGCTGACCAGGACGTACCAAAGACAGCAGTTATAACCCCCTTTGGACTATTCGAATGCTGTCTGGACTTCGCAACTCAGCACAAACTTTCCAGAGATTTATCAATGGACAGTTTAGGGAATTGCCGTTTGCATATGCATACTTGGATGATATCTGCATTTGCTCTGAAGGTGGTGAGCAACAGCACGAGGAGAATGTAAGAGCCGTCGTACAGTGTATACACGCTGCCGGGCTTACTATCAACGTAGGTAAAAGCTTATATGCACAGACTGAAATTGACTTCTCGGCCACAAAGTCTCGACCAAAGGCATTTCCCCCTTGAAGACCAAAGTAGAGCCAATATTGAACTTCCCGAAACCCTCAAATGTCGCTGAACTTAGATGTTTCTTGGGGATAGTGAACTTCTATAGACGTTGCATCAAGAATGCAGCAGCCGAACAAAGTAAGCTGTTTGCACTAATTATGACAAGTAAAAAGAAAGACAAAACTCCACTCGAATGGAATGAAGAAGCCGAACAGGCCTTTGAGAAAATCAAAGATACACTGGCAAATGCAACTCTATTGGCTCATCCAGACGAAAGTCTGCCGTTATGCGTGAGTGCCGATGCATCTGATTTTGCTATTGGTGCAACCCTGTACCAATTGGATAAAGACAACAAGAAGTTACTGCTAGCTTTCTTCTCGAGGAAGCTCTCAAAAACAGAAAAGAACTATAGCACATATGATAGGGAATTGCTCGGAATTTTTGCTGCGTTGAAGCATTTCAGGCACCAATTAAAGGGTAGATGTTTATCTGTGTATACTGACCATAAACCCCTAACATATGCCTTCACACAAAAAGCAGAACCGGCATCACGGAGAAGAGCATGTCAATTAGACTACATTGGTCAATTGACTACCGACATTCAGTATATAAGTGGAGAACTTAACACTCCAGCTGATGCCTTAAGTAGAATCGAAGCTATCTCGGCTCCTGTCCAATTGCCTTATGCTGAAATAGCTAAAGCACAGCTTAAGGATGCAGAAATGCAAGAGTTGTTATCGAACGATGATACTACTCTCAAATTGAGACAGCAAAAAATTCCCGGTACTGATGTTTTATTAACATGTGACATCAGTACAGGTAAGAATAGGCCATTTCTACCAGTAAAATATCGCAGATTGGCTTTCAACAGTGTACATAATCTGTCACATGCTGGGCCAAAATGTAGTGCTAATTTAATTTCGGCAAGGTTTGTATGGCCACGAATGAAGTCTGACTGCAACAAATGGGCTCACAGTTGCCTGAACTGTCAAGAATCCAAAGTAGGAAGACACACTCGCTTGCCCCTCAAATCCTTCAAACAAACAGAGTGGTTTAAAACAGTACATAAGGACTTGGTAGGCCCATTGCCACCATCTCAAGGACACAGATACCTGTTGACGATAATAGACAGGGCAACACGATGGCCAGAAGCAATCCCTCTACACGAGATGTCAGCTCCTACAGTAGCTGCAAGGTTATACGATACCTGGATTGCGAGGTATGGCGTACCGGAAGTCATAATTACAGACCAAGGTCGCCAATTTGAGAGCTCGCTCTTTAAAGAGCTATCCAATAACCTTGGTGTTCAACACAGTCATACCACAGCTTACCATCCTCAAGCCAATGGCAAAATTGAGAGATGGCATAGAGCCCTCAAAGCCTCTATTATGTCTCACAACACAAAGAGATGGGTAGAAGTACTTCCTACCATCCTCTTAGGCCTTCAATCTGCCCTACAAATGGATACAGGTCACTCGGCAACACAATTAGCGTTTGGCAAAGAGCTACGCCTCCCAGGGGACTTCTTCACAGAATCGAAGGAAGTTAGCCCCGAAATCATGGTACAAAATATAAGAAACGATGCCAATAATTTCTTAAAACAGGCAGCTCGCCATGGCCAGCCCAAAATACTTCACACGTATTTGTTAGAGACAAAAAAATGAGATCTGCACTGGAGAAACCATACGCTGGTCCTTACAAAGTAGTATCACAAGACGAGAAAAACTTTGTGATACTCATTGCAGGCGAACCTCGAACTGCATATATGGTAAGTGACGATAAAAGAATAAAAAGGTTGAAAAGGGAGAACATAGAAAATATACAGACAGATTCACCAATAAACACAGAAGATTCCGTCAAAAAATGTGAAATAAATAACTCACAACAGAAAACATTAAAAAAGTCTGTAAGATTTTTGGACGATGTTACCACTAAAACATTCGATCCGGAGGCCCCCATAAGCCCACAAAAAAGAGGCAGGCCCCTAGGCAGTAAAAAACGCAAAAATTCCCACCCTTCGCGCATGTCTGAGAGGTTAATGCGAAGAAAATAAAATTTACTCCCAAAAAAGAAATGTTGAAACCCGCTAAAAAAATATGCGACGAAAATCGGAACTCCGTGAGACAAAAGAAACTTTGGAGATAAGCAAACATGGAATGCCAACAAAAAGAAAACTACAGGAATAAACAAATCCACATGCGATACGGAAATAAACATCGCAACGTGCGTTTACCGTTAAATACAAAGATAATCTCAACGTCGAGACGTCACAAGTGGAGATTCCTTTGTAATAAAAATTTGAAAAATATATTCTATGAGTTTATTTCAGGCATAACTTTGCTTAAACCAATCAGAACTTAACTGGAAAACTTGCATACGGCCGAGAATTTTAAGCGCTATCCCCTCTACCTGCTGATAAGAAGATGTGAAAATAATGAAATGAAACTGTAATGGTAAATCGAAAACAGCAGTAAATTCACCCGTTTCAGAACCACCTTAAATCTTGGACGTGTTTTCTGAAGTAATATTTTTGGTTTCTTTTTCCTCAAATAACCTATTCTAATGTCGCTGCCACTCAATACCATCCTGAAATCCGCCACCTCCCAAACCGGCTGGAAAACTGCTGAGTTTTCACAAACTCAGTGGAAGACCGAGCAGAAGACGGAGCTGGATCGGATAGAGGAGGAGCTACTCATGGACACAGCTCCTCCTGTAGACGAAGTCCTAGCGGAGATGACAACTCCGCTTTCCCCAATTGTCTCTCCTCCCCAGTCACCGCCGGAACTGACCCCGATTCTGGAATCCCCGAGATCGGAGCCAAAACCCGCAGAGACCAGGGAGCCAATGAAGTTCCTTTTCACGGCTGAGCAGGCAGCAAACAAAAAGGTGAAGAAGGCCGCCTTAGAATCAGAGACGTCAAACTCCCCGATGCTGAGAAAGCCACTCTTCAAATGACCGCTGCCCACTCTCTCCCGCCACCAACCATACGCCTATACAAAAAATCGTCCACCTAGGCGTAGGGGAGGAGGCAGTCGCGCCCAATACCAGGCGCGCGCCGATGCAAGGCGACAATCATACAAATGCGTCGGCGCTGCAGTTGGAAGCGCACTGGCCAAGTGGGAAGCAAACCAGAAGAAGAGCTCATAAACCCACAAGTCCCCCCAGGCCTGCGCGATTTGATCATTTTTGCAGTGCAAAAACTGGGGGGAGTAGCTGTGGGGACTCACTGGTATGAGGTAAAGGGGCTTGGACCCCTCAACAACAGTTGCCACCCCAAAGGGCAGGCAAATAGTCGTCCTTGTGATGTTAAACCACACTAAATACGTTCGATCGTAATTACCTGTAAGTACATGCAGGTAATGTATGAGTACCAAATTGTGACATCACAAAACAATGTCACGATCCGTACACGAACTGGCCAGCCATCTCTTATCATGATAGGGGATGATGCGACCTGGCCGCCATCACAGACGTACGTATATTCTTACATACGTGTCTTAGTGTGAGTGTAAATAAGCCGTATATAAACCACCCGAATCGGCTCTAAAATTGCCAGTGTTCGGTCTGGTTCTGGCTTACCCGTACTTATGTACGAAGTGGCTGAACACGCTTAAATTCTGTTGAATTTCCTTCTGGTGAGAATATCTCTCACAACAAGGTATTCCACAACGAGATTTATATGGAATTAATCGTCGCACGTGCACCGTTTTGTCATATGCCATTTTATCGTCTGTTTTAATACGAATTACATAATTTAAATCCGTGACCTTTCTAATAATTTTATGAGGTCCGGTATATTTCATTTTGTTTTTTGCGACGTTTTTCGATTGACGCAGCAAAACAAGGTCAGTAGGCTTGAAGTCAATGATCTTATGATGCGTGTTATAATGTTTTGCGTTTTTTTTTATGCCTTTTTTGCTAAGCTTGGTGTTTCTTCTCTCGTGTGAAGGAGAGTTTCAATTTCTTTTTCACGAGTTGTGGTATTTTTTGTATTTTCTGGTATTTCTGGTAAATGCAATTCTGGATTAAATCCATGGAGTAGGTAAAATGGGGATTTATTATTTAAATGTTCAATTGGGCTTATGTTGTACACAAAAATAATTTTGTTAATGGTCTCGATCCATTCTTTTTCGTTTGAATGTTCGTATTTTGAGAGTGATTTTTTAATGACACCGTTGATTTTTTCAAAGAATCCTTGTGATTGGGGGGAGTAAAAAAATGAGTAAATAATTTTAATATTATTTTCTTCACAAAATTTGCAAACGGATTCATTAGCAAAATGACCTCCGTTATCGCAAGAAATTTTCCTGGGAGTGCCATACATATAACAAATAAATTTCAAATACTCAATTACGCATTGAGCATTTGGATTTTTTGTTAGACATGGTACAGAAATTTGTGCTTTTGTTGACACCGACAAGTACATACGAGTATTCATACTCGGTGTTAAATTTTCCTATAAAATCGATTTCTAAATGTGAGAATGGTTTAGGATTTTTGATTTCAATATGTTTGAGGTAGCCAGCCTCTTTTGGGGAATTTTGAGCTATTTGGCACTCATGACAGGATAACACATATTCTGTTATTTTTTGTTCCATGTTTTTGAAAAAAACTGATTTTTTATTTTATTTTTGGTTTTTTTAATTCTGAAATGACCTCCATACAACGGATTGTCATGTAGTTTTTTTAGAACTATCGGGATTAATTTTTCAGGAATTACTGTAACCGCTTCATCATATGATGAGGTTGGGTTAGGTAATTTCTTTAGGACATTGTTTTCGTCGAGAAAATATAATTGTATCGTACGATTTAACTTCCGTATTTTATTTTTATCTTTTTTAATTTCGTTGTAATTTAGTAACGAAATAACATTTTTCCAATGCGGATCATTTTCCTGCATTGTCTTTAGATTTTCAGGTAATTCAATTTTAGGGAGGTGTTCAGAAGTTTGATCTTCTGTTTGGGGATGTGATGTGGTATTGGGATTTGTGGTTTGCGGGGAATTGGGAATCACAGTTAGGGTTGTTTTGATCTGATTATCAAGATTTGACTCTCTTTTAAGAGCAGATCTAGTGACTACATTTGTAGCTTGTTTGGGGTTGGGGCAGTTTTGAGAATGATTAAATTCATTCTGTGAGGTTGTGGGTTGTACCACGGGGTAATATGGGAAGGTTGATGGAAGAGAAGGAGGATAGGGGTAATTTTGGGGCATGGTATTTGGGTAGTACCACGTATTTTGGTTTTGATAGAAGGCACGGTTTAATGGGACAGAGTTATCATTGTGAATTCTACATAAAATATTCACATTTTTCTCCTCATCAGGGAGGGCATATTTTTTATCTAGCAAAAATTCACCTTTTTTGAACGTGATTTAGTCCGGTTCATCATGAGGATGAGACAACATATCAGCCATACAATTATTTTTTCCGGCGATATGTTTAATTTGAAAACTATATTCATTTAATTTTGAAATTTACCTAATTAATCTTGGGCTTGGGGTGTTGAATTTCTGATGATAAATCAGCGGTTTATGGTCTGTGTATACTACAAAGCGTAGTGCAAGTAAATATCCATGGAAATGAGCTAACGCATTTGTAATTGCCAACATTTCCAAGTCAAAGGAACATAACTTTGACTGGGCAGGTTGGACTCTTTCCAAAAAGTATCCAACCAGATGTTTATGCTTCGTAACGGGATTAGTTTGCAGAAGCACTGCACCTAATGCGATTTTCAAAGCATCAACTTCAACACAAGTTTCTAATTTTGGATCATAAATTGCCAGTACAGGTTTGGAAATCATTATTTCTTTTAATTTTTCAAAAATTTCAAGATGTTCTTGATTTAATTTGATTTTAGCATTTGATTTGCTATCTGTTCCTCTTAGTAAGTCCGTAAGAAAAGCAGTGATTTTAGCTAAATTAGGGATTAGTTTCCTATGATAGTTTATCGATCCTAAGAATGATCGTAATTGTTTCAAGGTATTTGGGGGATTTAGATTTTTTATTGCTTCAATATTTTTATTTAATGGTCTTAGTTCATTATATCGGACAGTATGTCCTAAAATTTCAATTTCGTTCATTGCAAATTGACATTTTTTTGTTTTAATTTTTAAATTTACTTCACTTAATCTTTTCAGCACTTCTCTTGCATTTTCAAGACATTCTTCAAATGTTTCTCCAAAAATACAAATATCGTCCAGATAACATACCATCTTTTTCCAGAATATATCATGGAATATGTCATCCATGATAGTTTGGAAAATGGATGGGGAAATACTTAGGCCTATTGGGGAAGAGTTGAATACGTATCCAATTCCATTCACATTTATTCCAGTATATTGTTTAGATTCTTCAGTGAGAGGAATCTGTAAATATCCACTGTTTAAGT
This sequence comes from Ericerus pela, assembly GCA_011428145.1. NCBI lineage: Eukaryota > Metazoa > Arthropoda > Insecta > Hemiptera > Coccidae > Ericerus > Ericerus pela. The sequence continues at coordinate 140,586 of WOFM01000108.1, read as the reverse complement.
CAATTGTTGTAAACCATTTTTTATTTCTTAAATACGACCAAATAACGTCAATCGTGGGGACACGATTGTTATCCATAATAATTCTTTGATTCATTCTTCGGTAGTCTACTAATACTCTATAGACTCCGTCTGGTTTCTTTTTTACAAAAATTGGGGATTCAAATTTTGATTTTTGCTTTTTTAGGACACCTGCTTTTACTAGGTCATCAACCAGTTTATGTAGGGCCTCATGTTCTGTGTGTGAGAAATTAAAGTTCCTACACTGCAGTGGAGTTTTGTCGTCTACTCGGACAACTTGTTTGGGTACTTAACAAACAGAGACTTCGTCTGTTTTTCCCATAAAAATATTATTAAATTCATTAATTATTTGATATACGTTTATTTTTTGTTCAAACTAGAGATTTGGGTTTATCAGGATGGGATTTCCTCGATTGTCCTTAAAAATAGTTTTCTCGGTTATTTTTTCTATTTGGCAGGAATTAACTTCTACTGCACTACTTAATTTGAATTTTCCGAGGTATTCGCCTTTGTAAATCACATGGGGTCTGTTATTGTGGTTAACAGCCGCAATCGTGTCTTCTGATACGATTACAAAGAAATTATGTTTTTCTTCCATAGATGTTTCACATAGAAACTCCAGGTGCTCAGGCAATGTTGCTAAAACTAGCACAGAGTTTGCCTCTATTTTAAAAGTTTGGGAGCATAATATTTAAAGGGCTTAACATAACCTAACTTATTTTCCTTTTCAATAGGGTAATTGTGACATTCAGGCACGTCAAAACATCGCTCTTCGTAACCACATTGTAGAGTGAATTTGTTTTTTGAAAAGTCCATTTTGGCTTTATGGGTTGACAGAAAGTCGTAACCCAATATGACCGGTTCAACAAAGTTTTGGACAACGTAGGTGGGATGTGGGTAAATACAATGATCAATGGAAAAAATCACATTGGTTACCCCTATGACCTCAAGAGGTTGGCTATCCGCACCACGAAATCTTATTTTTGTTAGTAAAATTGGTTCTGTAAAATTGACTTTCTTTAAAACTTTTTCATCTATTAGTGTCTGTACCGAACCTGGATCGACTAGGCTAAGTATTTGTTTGCCACAAATGGCAAAAGGGAGGTGAAATTTACATTGGGTTCTGCAGTACCCTTTACTTCGAAATTTCTCCTCACTAACATTGTTAACCTGTTTCGATTCTTTTTTCGAGACATCCCTTACAGCTGACGAATCATCTGTAAGGGGGACAATTAGTTTTTTGAGCAATTGTTTTGGCAGGCCTGGGGGTTTGGAGTTTGGTGGTAATGTTGTTGGGCTGTCATCAAGGGTGCCAGAGGAGCGACCACTTGAGTGTTTGCAGCAACATAGTGAGGGTTTTGGGGAATATTAAATGGGGTATTATTCCATGCTGGAGCATTGTTCCAGTTTGAATTCCAATTTTGGGGGCCATACTGGTTCCAATTTGGAGCTCTATTACAGTAGTACCCGTTATTATTTCTAGAAAAATTGTTTCTACGAAAGTTTGGGTTAAAGTTTCTACCTTTATAATTTGGGTTAAAATTTTGTTTATTATTCCAATTTTGATTTTGATTATATTGGTTCCAGTTTTGGTTCTAGTTCCAATTATTATTATTATTGTTATTATTATTATTATTGTTATTATTATTTCTGTTTTGATTTTGGTTTTGGTTTTGATTTTGATTTTGGTTATAATTATTTTGTTCATTATTATTATTCTGATTTTTATTTTGGGAATTTTTGTTTTTTCTGGGTTCCTGAGACTTCGAAATGTTCGCTATTGCAGCGCTCATTTTTTCAATCTCAGCTTTCCAGACTGGATAGGATGAAACTAAATTTACACTTTTTTCAGTTTTCTTTTCCGATTTTCCAGCTCTTAATACTTCGATAACTTTTTCAAGTTGCTCGATTTTGCATCTTAAGAGGGGATCCTAGTGTCCATATAATTTATCTTTAAATTCTAAGTATTTAGAGTAGGCCTTATCTAATTCTTGAATTGTTTTTGGTTCTGTTTTTATTAGGAATTCTCTTTCCTTTTCAGAAAGATAAGGTATTATTTTTTCAATTATCCTTTCTTCAGTAATACCCGGGTTCAATTTGTTTTAAGATTTTTTTCACGAACATAATGTACACAGGGAAGTCAGCTTCGCCTTTATATTTCCTTTCGTATAATATTTCGCGTAACTGGGGCTTAGTTCTGGTAAAGACTTCCAGTATTTTTTGTTTAGTATTTTGCCAGTTGTTACATTCGGGATTTGCTTGAATTCTGTCTTCAAACATTTGTTTAACAAGGCCAGAAAATGCAATTCTTATTTTTTTAAGTTTCATATTAGCATCCCAGTTGAACGATTCTGCCTCGTTTTCAAATCCAATTAGAAATGACACGATATCTTCAGCTGGGGTGTGACCATAAAGGGTCTGACGTTAACAGCAGCCTTTTCCTGACATTTTGTTTTGTAATGGTACGTAAGGATTTCCTAAAATTCTGGTTTCAATTTCTGGGCTGAGAAAATCTTCGTCTGATTTTTCTAGACACTCAGTAATATTGGCTAAGTTAATAGCTGACCTAACTCTTGGAAACGGTGTGGAGTTTTCCAAACTTTCCAAAAGTGGGGTTGAGGTAGTAGGTGGGTCGAAATATTTTCTTATTATAGGATTTTCTAATTCAGAAATTTGTTCACGAGGTTTTTGTGTAGTTTGTAAAATTATTTTTGTTTTCAGGGGTTAATAATTTTTTAATTTCTTTGCTATATTTAATTTTTAATAGGATATCCTCTTGGTTTTTATACAAGAAAAATACTTTTTATCGACTTCGATATTTAAATTTTGACACACTTTAACTCCAATAAGCCAAATCAAGTTTGTTTTAGTAGTATTGGGTTTGTATAAATTTTCCCAAGTTTCATTCATAAAAATAAATTTTTTGCGACTTAAATTTATTTAACAAATCTTATATTTTAAGGTAGGGACGCGAATTATAATTAATATTAATTGTTACTTCATTTTTTCCTTTTGTTTGTATAGGAGCTTGATCAATTTGCTGCTGTTCCGTTGCCAAAATCTTCCTCACCTTTGACTTTTTTGTAGATACACCTGTTTTTTCTTATTTTTATATATAAAATATCCTTGGTTGGTTTTGAAGTTGGGTTTTTTTTTCACTACTGATCTTTTTCCACTCGCAAATAACCTTTACTTCCTTTCCTCAAGAGCGCACCTTACGCATTTCTCATTGAGTACTCAACTAGAGTTTTCAAGGTTTAAAGTAAAGTACTTCGGATCAGAGGACTTGAAACAGCAACTTGGATCAGCAACTCTGGAAAAAATAGGTACTAGAGTGAGAGTTCGATTCGCAATAGCAGAACAGTTGGGCGCCAATAATGTAATGGCCAAAAGAGGTGGTAACGTACCTAATTAAGACCACTTTCAGTTGTTACACCATACACGAAATATCACGTACTCGAAAGCAGTAATACTTCTAAAATAATTCAAATATTCAAGTTTATCATCCACAAACTATAGTGGACCTTAACATATAGTTGAGAACTGATAATATTATAAAAACACACGATTGAATTTACACATTTAATAAAATAATAAGTTTGTACAACACAGTACATAAATTCGTACGTTAATAAACATACAATATCACAATCCATTTGACAAGACTATCTGTTCACTAGAGACTTCTACTAGAGAGGTTCCAGATACTTAGAAGTAACTGTCGAGGAACTGTGTTTTATTCCTCTGAAACGAGGGTTTATATACTCGTTCAGGGTATGAAAACGTACATGTTGGATAGGCTAAGTGAGGTAGGGTGTTGTTATTATAGGGTTGTGCTGACTCGTAGTATACTCGAGGGACAGGAACAATTAGGTCATGAATATATAGACAGTATATCTATATTCATAAAATCAAATACGGGTAAATTAGTGGTTGTTTATAAAGAGTTATAGGATGATTATTGTTGATAAATATCTACGTTTTTGGTATTTGAAAATGTGTGAACGAATATTATCGTCATTTCTTAAAATAGACAAAAATATACGTTACACTTATGACATAAAGTGGGTGTAGTTATAATTTTAAGAGAAATTAGGAATATTGCATAGTTGTATTTTGTATTCATGGAATAAATGACATCATTATGTTTAGTAAGAGAATATTTTATTAGCAGGAAAGGGTGACGTCAAGATACAGGTCTTGACAAGTTTCAGTGACGTCATTAAGACAGGATGTAAGAATGAAGTTATAGACAAAATGAAATAGAGGAATAATTGTTGGTAGAATACGGAGTATATATTAAAATAAGAAATGATATGAAATTATCATTACACACTGCTGTACTGGGGGGAGTAGTGTGGCGACTACATAGGCAGAGTCAACTCTCTATCGTCACCATCACGGGGCACCTGACCGTGTGTATACAGTAGCCATATTTTGGTGATGGTGACGATTGAGGTAGGTATTCCCAGGTTGACAGTTCTATTCCCCGGGCTGGCAGAATACCTACAATTATTATGATCATTATCATTATTATTATTATTATTATTATTATTATTATTATTATTATTATTATTATTATTATTATTATTATTATTATTATTATTATTATTATTTATTATTATTATCATTGTTATTACTACTACTACTACTACTACGTATTATTATTTTTAGTTTTTTTTTTAAATAAAAATTATACTTGGAAAGGAGACTGCGTGTTTGATGCGACAAGCCGGACCGCATTATGCATTGTTCTATAGCAATAATGGCGTAAGTGAAAGAGGCTAGTGAAGAGACAGGCTGGGCGCAGACGATGAAAATGAGTGAGAGAGAGAATGAGTAAAAAAGGCGAGGTAAGGTAAAGAAATAGAAAGAAATCTTCCAGCGTAGGCACAAAGTAATTGTAGTCGAACAATTCGCCCTCAGGCGCGTAAACGCTTCGACTATAAAACGGACGCGAAAGGACCGCCTTTTTTTGCGTCCTCGTCGTTCTCGTCGTCGTCGTCGCATTTTCGGATGTAATTTTTTTAGACGTCGTCGATGCCGCGTACCTGTAGGTGCTGCGGTGGATGCTGCCGCCGCCGCCGATCGTACCTCTACCGATCCGTTTGTCACCTGCATATATGCGTACGAACAACATCCTGAAATTGAAATGCTACACGGCATAATATATATAGCCGATACGTACGCAGGCAATACTATCGCAGGCAGGGTCACAGTGTCGGATGGCCGGATAGGCACGTCCCACCGTCAATCCAGCACCCCAAGCGTCGAATATCACTTCTGCGCTTCTTTCCGTACACCCTAGAATACCGTCTACCGACACTGTTATTTCCTCCGTGTATTCTTCAACGCGTCCACCGAGCGCGTTAAAAAAACTAAAAAAAAACTAACGCAGCGGCAGCTCCGTCACAAAATGTAGCTTTTCGAAAATTACTTATAAAATTAGTCGCTAAAAATTTATTAATAGATCGTAATTGCGACGATTATATTAAATTTTGTAACCGCCGATGTGAAAGTGCGCAGTTAAAAACAATTAGGTATCTCTTTCGAAAACTACACAAAAATAAATTTTTTGCAAATACTTTACGGCTGATCCGTACAAGAATTGTTACCAAGTATTTTGAAATAAATTATAGTCGATATTTTTGGCGAATTTCTCAGTTGTTGGTTCATATCAACGAATCATTATTCGAAATAGCGCATGGTAAGTACGGTCAGGCCGATTCGCCTCGGAAGATGTAAAATATTAGAATTGACCGTAACAAATATTTGTTTCAAATTACGTTGTTATTGATCGAAAATTGATAATTTTATAGCCAAAGCAGAAACGAAAATAGTCGTACCGGACGTACCGTGCGGCCGATCCGCACCAAAATCAATAAATCAGGTCCCTGACTTAGTAGTGCAAATGTTATTTCAAATTTCGCGACTATCGAACAAAAATTACGACCTGTATCGTGCTAACAAGAAATCGGCTCGTATATTTTATCTTATCTATAATAGCCACTCGTGTAACGCTGTCACGTGACCATAGTTTTATATATATATATATATATATACACACACACGCATATATTATATTTGGCTACGCGTATATTTGAGTCCAACTCGAAATCATATTTTTCTTCATAATATCATTTCAATACATCTGGTTAATTGATAATTCGGACGTAATTATTTATGTAGGTCTGTGTGAATTATTGCCGCTTAGCGGCATTGGGTACACTCTCTTATATATGTTATACCTACTTACATGAATTCGAGGTTTTGGTGGCAAAATTTTCCTCGAGGTGCGAAACGAAAAACGTAATCACCCCCACCCCCAAGTCGTTTTATAACAGCGAGATTGATAAATAGATTTTCAATAGAAAACCTACTTAAAAATATACGCGTATAAAAAAAAGGGAAAGGGAAAAAACTTATAGGAGACCGAGAAGGATGTTCGAATAGGTAGTTGCATTTATTATACGTGTATTAGAGAAAGAAAACAAGCTTACAACCTACTTGTACTCTTGGTCTCAAGTCTTTACGAATACTCGTACTCTTCTTTCGACGTTTTGTTTTAGAAATAGGGCAAAAAAAAAAAAACGCGCAAATTGTCGGTACGTCGTCGTCCCAAACATTCGCTCTTTAAATGAAATTTATTGAAATTTATCGTTTTACAAAAATAATATTTTATATAATTATACAATATATACCTATGTACACATAGGTAAGTGAAAGCCACTCGACCCTCATTTATAGACCTAATAAGAGAAAAAATACGAAAACAGAAGCGAAACGAAAAAAACAAAACAAAAAAAAAACAAAAAACCGAAAGTTGGCTGAGGGACTGGTAGAGTACTACACAAATCCGAATAATATTAAGAAGTTACTCTCTAAACTTCGCAGCCCTCGTCGACTACTTAATTTACCCCTTCATTTTTTAGAATTTTTTTTTTCTGTCTTCCGCCTTCGAAGCAGAAGAAGAAGAGGAAGAGATGGGGGGGGAGGGGGAGTAAAAAGGGTTAAAATGCGACGCTCGATTAATAAGTCAACTGGGTAGGGAGGGAGCGTTCGAAATTATTGCGTTTTTCACACCGCGTTCCGAAAATCGCGGACGCGTGGGTACATCTGCTCGCAGTTGCGACGACGCGACGTCAAGGACGCGGACGCGGACGAGGACGCGGACGCGGACGCGACGCATTTTTTTGGAGAAACGCTCCAGAAAAAAACTCGCGTAGGTAACGAATTTTATTATTTTTTTGTTTATTTCTTAAACACCTTGTTGCGCGAGCTGCGGTAGACGATAGGCTGCTATTCGTTTCGAAAGCGTAAATTGTAAAAAATATTAAAAACCACCCTTTTTTTTCGGCGGTTTTCGCCTTGAAAAGGGAGATTTTTTAATAAACAACGTCGTAAATAATAAACGGCAATAATAAAAACAATCGTAATAATCGTAATGTTAATAGGCACTTTTTAATTAAGAGAATCGCCGCGAGTCGAATTGGGCCGGCGAAATTTTGAGAGCAGAGCGCGCACCACTGGCCACTGCCGCATAAAATGGTCGCGGCGCTGGCGCTGCCGCTGGCGCTGGCGCTGCCGCTGGCGCTGGCGCTGCCGCTGGCGCTGGCGCTGCCGCTGGCGCTGGCGCTGGCGCTGCCGCTGGCGCTGGCGCTGGCGCTGCCGCTGCCGCGGACGAGCGAACAAGCGATGGGGAGGGCTGGGCGCGTTTTACCCATTTGTTAGCCGCTCCACAGTCGAGCGAATTCGGCCACCCGTACCTGCAGCTACGTAAGTACGCCTATTAGCCCGTTATACCTGCACGTAATTATTATAAAATCGAGTCCTCGTTCTCTCCGAATCCGCTAATCCCTTATCACCAACCACTCGACAGATCCGAATGCTGTTTGCATAAATTTCTAGCCTATTCACCGAGCGACGGTGCTGCTCTCCTACATTTTCGAGTAATGCGCCACAGTGTCAAATACATTTCTCGACACACTGGGACTGCAAACTTTGGTCTGTTTTCCAACTGAACCACTCTACGGGTTTTCTGCGATTCCCGAACAGAGGTTGAGACAAAATTTTTCATTCACTGTGGGCTCGGAAAATGTAAAATAAAAAATTTTCACTTCTAGGTATTGCCGTTTTTCTTCGAAATTCGCTTCAACTTTAACTCGAGTTGGTATTAATTGTAGTCCTTTTCTCCTAACATCCAACTAGGTATATCCTTGTAAAGTGACTGGTAACTTTAAGGGTGAGCCGAGGCAAGTTGACATCACCGGCGGTTATGTGTATAGCCAGCTCCATCCGAAAATTTACGCTTCAACCTGAATTGAAGTAAGCAATTGGACCGACCTTTTTTGGATAACTCGTGTGGAATACCTCGTTGTGAAAAAGTAAGGCAATCAACAGCATTGCGTGTTCCGCTACATCACACACCAAGTGTATAGGAGAGTCAAATCCTAGGTGAAAACTGGCGATTTTGAAGCCACATTCGTGAGTTTATATATAAGTCATATATGAATGTAGTTATGTCATCGGATTACGTCATTTCTTATCAGTCATCTGATAAGAAACAACGTTTGACGTTCGCTATCAGTCTGTAACATCTCCGACATTGTTATCTATCAATTAGTTACAGTCCGAATGTTTGTATCTTATATATATACACGTATGTACAGGTAAGAACATAAAAACAAACAATTGCGAACATATTTCATTTAATGCCAGTGACGAATAATAAGCCAGCCTTTTGACGGCAACTGTCTTCGTGTGGTATGAGCTCCTTTGCCTCGTACGAGTCAATTATGCCCACAACTACCCCCCAACATTTTTGCACCTCAAAAATTATAAATCATACCACCGTGGGATTTATCAAGCCTAGTGCTGTTTTCACTGATCTTACTCCCATTTAGCGAGAGTGCTGTCAACTGCCACCCCTACACATTTGTAAGATTGTTTACTTGCGTCTAACCTGGCCCGGTAATTGGAGTGACTTTGCTGTCCCCTATGTCTCGGTGGTCCGTTGAATTTCATTTGTTTTCGAGCATAGGAGCATAGGGATGGAATTGCGGTGAAGAATTAGGAAGGGGAGTCGTCTTAATCTTTCCAAACATTGGGGAGCTTAAATGCCCCGAAGGTTGGTAGATATATGGGGAGGCCAGAGAAGGAGTAGGTGCAAAGCTTGGGTCTTTGTCAGTAAACGAGAACCTAGCTATCTCCCTTAATGTAGGTTTGGGAGTACCTGATGGAGGTTTTTCCACTCTCAGGTTCTTCTCCAGCATTTTGGTTTGAGAAACTAGGGGTGGAAAAGGTGAGAACATTGTTTTTATGATGTCACTGATAGGAGTTGTGGCCATCAACAGTTTGTCTTCGATTCTTACTAATTCTTGTTCTTACTATAAAAGGCATTGATTTTTCATGAAATCAGTATTTTTTAGAGTTTGATTATTGGCAAAATCAGTGGGCAAGCTGGTGTTATCCACGGACGACATTTTAAAAAGATTGATAGCTGAGAGAATATAATGCAGGTACACAATTTGCACGAAACAAGGACTGAATATCAATTTTCAATTTAAGGAACAAAAAATTTACATGAAAAATTTGAAGTCTGTTACCTAGGCAATATTAGAAAAGCGAATGATTTCATAGTGAGATTTTTCAAAAGTCGCAGTTTCAGTTTGTCATCTTCATCTAAATGTATTCATTTGTGGAGGGGATAGCCAAAAGAGTTCACATACTAATGAAAACTTTCCGGATAAATTCTGTTCATTTTCAACAAAGTTATATAGAAAAACAAACTTTTGAAATGTAAAATTTTCGATCTCGTAACAATAATTTTTGACAGCTGTATTGATATTATATCATTTTGGACATTTTTGTTTGTTGTGTTTATTTAACAACAAGAACACGTGATGTTTTGGTCACAAAGGCATAAGGATTTATTTATTCCAGCTTACCTTTTATTGTTATCCATTTTGTTCGACGATGGCATTGGAATTTAATCTTGGAAGATTCTGTTTTTGTAATTTTTAGTGGGTATTTTTTATGTACAGATATTAAACTTTATCGAGAGAATTCTTCAATTCCTCCTTGCTAAGCATTCAGATCTACGACTAGAATGCTCATTTTTCATTTTCTACTTCCTAAGAGCCTGCCTTTTTTTTGTGAGAAAATTAGATCCAAAGAGTCATATATTTTTGTTACGATGTCGTCAGAAAATTTGACTAATTTTATTTGTGTGTTTAGTGAATTTTGAATTCTATCACTTTTTTTGACTAATTCTTCATCTACTTAATATTTTTGGTTAAATTTGTCTGTATATTTTCATTTTTATTTTGTGTGTGGATCAATCTTTTTGCTTGTTGGTGCATTTTTCTGTCGTCATTAATAAGGTATAAAGATTTCAATTTACCAATTGAAATTGTTTTTGGTTTACCTACAGTTAGTATCGTAAAATTTTTGTTTTCACATGATATTACTTTATGTGGGTTTCTTCTGTGAAGATATTATTTTTTCTTCTCTACCAAACACATTAGATGTGGAAAAATATTTGAGAATATATATCTTGTGCTGGCCATGACAAGCTGCCTGTTTTAAAAAGTTGTTTGCACCAGTCCATATGTTTTGGACTAAGATTTTGGGGCTAATTTCTTTAGAATCAGTGAAAAAGTCCTCTGGTAGGTATAGCTAAAAACCAAACATCGCTCAAATTTTACATTTGCTTGAGGATGATAATCTGTGGAATGAATGTGTTGAACACTAAGCTTCTCAAAAATTTGTTAAAGAGTGAGCTTTCAAAGTGGCAACCTTAGTCCACAACTATGACTTAAGGTATTCCATAGTAGGCAATCCAGGTGTCATATAATCTGGCAGCTACAGTAGGAGATGTCATTTCATAGAGAGGAACTGCCTCTGGCCATCAAGTTTCTCTATCCATCTTTGTCAATAAATACCTCAGACCTTGGGATGAGGGTAATGGGCCCACCAAGTCTATATGGATGGTATTGAACCACTCTGTTTGTTTGAAAGATTTGAGAAACAAATGAGTACATCTTCCTACTTTCAACTCCTTGGAATTTAGGAAATTGGGAGCCTATTTTTTACAGTCCAACTTAATTCAAGGTCAAACAAATCTTGATGGTAAGAGTCCCGCTGTATATGCACACTTTTGAAAGCCAATTTGCAATACTTTGTCAACAGGAATGGCCTGTTATTGCCTGTACTAATGTCACATAATAATAAAATGTTGGTTCCCAGAATTTTTTTTGGTCTCAAATTTAGAGCTCTATCATCATTTGATAACAGTTTTTGCAATTCTGCATCCTTAAGATGTTCTTTAGCTATTTTAGCATAAGGTAATTGAGCCAGTGCTGAGATGGCTTCGATTCTACTAAGAGCATCAGCTGGAGTATTAAGTTCTGCACTTATATACAGGATGTCCATAGTAAATTTGTTCAATTTAGTCCAATTTTCAAGGTCTTCTTAGAAAGGCAGTGTCTGCTTTTTGTGTGAAGGCGTGTGTTTGGGGTTCATGATCCGTATACACAGTAAAACATCTACCCTCTAACTGGTGTTTGAAATTCTTCAATGTAGCAAAGATTCTCAGCAATTCTCTGCCGTATGTTCTCTGTTTTTGGGAGCTTTCTTGAAAAGAAAGTATATGGTAGCTTTTTGTCACTATCCATTTGGTACAAAATTGCACCAATTGCAAAATAAGATGCATCAGTTGTGACACTTAATGGTAGACTTTCATCTGGGTAAGCTAATTGAGTTGCTTTTGCCAGTGTTTCTTTGATACTTTCAAGGGTTGTTTGGCTTGTTTTATCTAATTAAGTGGAGTTTTACCTTCCTTTTTATTTGTTTTTACTAATGCAAACAGCTTACTTTGTTCAGCTGCAGCATTCTTCATGTAATATCAGTAGAAATTCACCAACCCCAAGGAACATCTGAGTTCAGGGACTTTTGAGGGTTTCAGGAAATTCAAAATTGGCTCTACCTTGGGCCTTCAGAGGAGAAATGCCTTCCGTTCATACTTGGTAGCCAAGAAAGTTAATTTTGCTTTGTTTGTGTAAACTTTTACCAACATTGATAGTAAGGTGGCAATGTGTACACATTGTATTATGGCTCTTACATTCTTCTCCTGCTCTTACTCACCACCTTCTGAGTAAATACATATATCATCTAAATATGCTTAAGCAAATGGCATTTCTCTAACCAATCCATTAATGAATCTTTGGAAAGTTTGTGCAGAATTACAGAGTCCAAACAGTATTTGAATAATCCAAAGGGCGTTATAAGCTCAGTCTTTGGGATGTCCTGTTCAGTAATTGGAATTTGGTAGAATGCCCAGTTGATGTCAGTTTTGGATAACATCATTTAACCCTTCATATTTGCATTAAAGTCCATTATACTGGGGACTAAATAGAGATCAAGAATTGTTTTAGCATTTAAGGCCCTGTAGTCACCAACAATTAGCCATTCTCCACTTGCTTTTTGGTCATGTAGATTAGAAAACTCCATGAACTTTTCAAGGTGTAACATATGCCTTCCCCTATGATCTGATCATAGTATTTGTGCAGGTTTGAGCTTGTCAGGTAATAATCTGTGAGCACAAGCATCACAAGGAGGTCTTTTTGTCTCAATATAATAATTTATGTCATGCTTCTATATAGGATCTCTGTGAATTGATGGTTGTATAACTCCAGGATAGTCAGACAGAATCCGTAATAATTGTTTGTCAACTTTTGTGCAACTAGAAACATTTGTGTCTAGTTGGTACACTAGCGTTTTGTCATCCATACATAATTTAGTTTCACTATTCATGATTTTTCAATTTTTAAGGTCAATGACCAGACCAAAATGGGCAAGAAAATCTGTACCCAGGATTGGTGTTGGAATATCAGAAATTGTGAAGGACCATGTCATGTCTCTTTACAAACCAATGTTGCCTTTACTAATTTCAAGTCTGTAAGCTAGAAGGTTTTTACCATTCACAGTAAGGAGATAGTATTTTGGAGGATGTACTTTCAGATTTTTATTTACTGGCAATATGCTGAGGTTTTCATCCGAGTCAATTAAGTACTGTCTCCTGTTCATCCTACCCTTTATAAACAGGTGGCAAAAAGTATTTTTTCAAGTGGTCATTAGCCTCTTAAATGATTCCTCATTCTAGTTTGACAAACTAGGCTTCTTATAGGGTTTCCCCCACCACTGACATCTGCTGTTGCATTTGGTAGCCTCTGCGCCAAACCAATAGTAGAAAAAAGAGGTTTTTTCATCATAATTTTGAGACGGGTGATTGGGATGATGATCTTCTAGGAGGAGTTAGACTCTGATCCCTAGTACAACTGCTTGTATGATGTTTAGACCTGGAGTTCCTTTCTTATTTTTTATTGTTTCTACTTTTTGAGCGATCATTTTTTTTACCATTATTTTTTTATGAGTTATTGTTTTTCTTCTTCATTTCTGTAGTCGACTGAGCAATTTAGGATCTAAGTTGAGCTATCTCTCTATTCTCTGTAGATAGTGCTCTGATTGAGGTTTTTGTTCTCCAGTGTTTCAGTGCACTATCTGCATTCTTGGAAAGATGGTCTAGGTCCGCTGAAGTATTGATTAGTGTGGAACCTACAGCAGCTAGACATTGCGCAACATTTTGTAATAATTTTTTGCAAAACTGGTTTCCAATTACTAAAGGGGCTACTACATTGTACACTTTTTCCTCAATTTGGCCAGGAAGATGAACAGTTTATCATCTCCCATCTTCATACCATCCATAATGTCATTAACAATTTGGTTTTTAGTTTTCCTAAACACATTTTTAATTTTTCTGCAGAATCACAAATATTTATCTGCTTCCTTCGAGAGGCATTCCATAACATCTAGAATGTAACGTATAATTTCAGCTGGAATACCACCACAAATGTGTCTGTATTTTTATTCATTTTGTAAATTTTCAGTTTTAAATCTATCTCCGAGGAGAGTAAGCCAGAGATCAACTTTGTTTAGTAGGAATTCTGGAATCTCTATCCTCCATGTAAGAAATACAGGGTTCTACATTGGCTGTGTCTGCAAAAATTTCAGTAACTAGGCCAATACTTTGGAGGTCAACTGTAGTTGACTACTTCCTCCAGAATTTGATAAAGCTGACGACCCTTGGTTAGGAGCATTTGGATTAGATAGTAACATTTTTGTTAGGTCACTAAACTTCTGCTGTGCTCAGTAAAAATCAGAAGTTTCTTCAAGAGCAAACACAGACTCCTTTATTTGTGAATCTGGTGTGGGAGGGTCAGAATCTTGGCTCAATGTACAATCACTACACAAAGTACAAACCTCTAAATCATCTGTGTTTTAAAACAGTTTCCAAATGTAAAACTTCTAGTCTTTGGATCCTCTTTTTGTTGATCTGAAACTATGGGGACTTCAGAGTAGTGAAGGAGTTGGAGGATGAGGCCAATTTACTTCCTCCAGGTCTACTTCCTATTCCCATCTGGCAAATTTGATCAAGAGGAGGGGTATAGACTTCCCACTTTTGAGTTAAACCTCTACTTTGGCAGCCAAAGGTGTCTAGGTCATTAAAATATTTGTTTGACAAGTGAGTTACTCGCCTGTGCAGCACCCCAAATTTTTGTAAAAGTGCAACACACCTCTCGATACCCACGATGTAGCTAAAAAATAATGTTGAGGTCACCATTGTGGAATACCTTGCCATAAAGAAATATTCACACAAGAAGGCAATCAACAACATTGCGTGTTTGGCAACATCATATATAAGTGTATGGAAGATTAAAATCCTAGGTGAACACTGGTTATTTCATAGCCAGATTTGTGAACTTATATAATAAATTAGCACATGCATGCGTACATGTATGTATGTAGTTGTTTCATCAAATTACATCATTTCTTATTAGTCATCTGTTAAGAAATGATGTAAGAAATGACGTTTCATGTTTGCTACCAGTCCACATCGAACTCAATAACATACTGGAATGAACACAGGAGATAAAGGCAATGTTATATTTGCGAGCCACTGTGTTAGAAAGAGAGAGAATGAGACTGGCGATGTTTCGAAACTCTTTGTTTATCAGCTTCTATGCATATGTTTGTATGATTGTATCTTGTTTTTGGTTTTTTTGACCCTTATAACCACATTTTTGTATTTTTTTTTTAGGACAGAAATTGAAGAAAACGCGAATAAATATACAATCGAACATTTATCTTTTTTTCATTTTCATAAATTCGAGAAGAATGCATAATTTTGGATATGAATCCTAACTAAATTTCATACAATCTGAGTTATCGAATGTAATTACAAGACAACCGTTATTCGCAGAGAGCTGAAATTTTTATGACATATTTTAGTATGTTTGTTGAAGATTGTGTGAAAATTTCAGCTCAGTTGTACGTTTCAAAGTCGAGATATTGCAGAAATTACGCAAATCCCCAACTAGATTTAATCCTTATCACATGAATCACTCAATCTGGAATTTTAGCGATATCTTGTAAATAAAATGTAAAATTTCAGCCAAATCTTCTCAGAATATTGACAACTAATGTACATCAATATGTATCAATAAAATTTCAACTTGATTTTCCATTTGCTTTTTGAAGTATCACTGAAATTCTGTTCAGGAGTAATTCATGTGATAAGGATTCAATCTAGTTGGAGATTTGCGTAATTTCAGCAATATCTCGACTTTGAAACATTCAATTGAGCTGAAATTTTCACACAATCTTCAACAAACATACTAAAATATGTCATAAAAATTTCAGCTCTCTGCGAATAACAGTTGTCTCGTAATTACGTTTGATAACTCAGATTTTATAGAATTTAGTTGGGATTCATACCCAAAATTATGCATTCCTCTCGAATTTATGAAAATGAAAAAAAGATAAATGTTCGATTGTATATTTATTCGCGTTTTCTTCAATTTCTGTCCTAAAAAAAAAATACAAAAATGTGGTTATAAGGGTCAAAAAAACCAAAAACAAGATATAATCATACAAACATATGCATAGAAGCTGATAAACAAAGAGAGAAACATCACCAGTCTATTTCTGTCTCTGTCTAACACGTTGGACCGCATTTTACGTCGTCGTGTGTTCGTTCCAGTATGTTATTGAGTTCGATGCCAGTCCATGACATCTCTGAAATTTTTATTCATCAGTTAGTCATGGTCCAAATATTTGTATCTTACCTATATGTACCTATGTACAGGTAAGAATATACAAATGTACAAGTGTGTACATATTTCATTTAACATCACAGAGACAAATAATAAGCCAGCCTTTCGGAGGTGAATGTTGTTGAGGGGTGCAAGCTCCTTTACTTCTTACGAGTCGCGGATGCATTTTCTTGTTCATCACCTCGTATTTAATCCCTTTGCCTCGAATACGCCATCCTACTCTAATCAATTTAAATCTCCCACTTCTTCTCCGTTTCACTCTCCATTTCTCCCAGATCTTCTATCTCTTTCCTTTCTCTCTTAAAAGTAAAATACAAATTAAAATTATGTCTAGGTACACCAAGTTGTAAGGATCTTCTGAATTCTGAAATCACAAAACAGATGTCATTTTTCCTCCACCAAAGGAATAGATTATTGATACGAATTGAAGACCAGCGAACCAAAAGTTATTGTGTTCCATTCTCTTTAATCAACCATCTTCACTCGAAATAATTTTTCAACAATTTTTAAGGGGGAATTGTTCGCAGTCATTATACAAAATTCAAATAAAATATTAGTTTCGCCTCGAACCCCCATGGGAAGGGGGGACAAAAATTAAATTTCTTCCAAATTGCACGAGTACTAATTGTAGTTGGTTGTGCAGTAACGAAATTATTGTAATGTAAATTTTATGTTGTCAATATACGAATTCCCTTAAAATATAATAAATCACCCCCTCCCACACCATATATTCTTTATTTATATACAAGTCCCTTCGTCATGTCCCGAAAAATTACCTTTGACACGACTATGAAAAAAATAAAAAGTCCACGACGAAGGAAAAATTCATATAAAATTGAACCGGCCAAACAATAAACTGGCATTGAATAGAAACACAAAGTGACAATGTCAATTGCAGTACTGTTTAGTACATATTACAGCGTCCTTGAAATTTTTAAACTAATATTATGCCCTCGTATGACTATCCATTACAACAACGGAAAGAAAAAAAAGTAGAAACCATTATTTTTCTTAGAATTAGTTAAAAATGCAATAAATTACTCGAAATAAAGACATTTTCCAGACTGGATGATGTTGATAGCATAAAAAGAAATCAGTCTGACCATTTGCCCCATTAAAATATATGGAAATTAGAACTTTTCTGATTAGTTGAAAAATGATTATATTTAAGGGATAAAAACCGGTATCGTAACTTACGAGAAGTCTACAATCTGTTATTAGTCCTTTAAAATTTTTTCATTACTACCAATTTATCCCTCCATCTATCTTTTTCACATTTTCTATGAAAGACGTTATTCAAGGCTAAAACAGTGTTTATGAGATCAAAAATAACGTAAAAAACCCAAGTGGTTAGGTCACGAGGATGGAATATTTCATATAATTTATCAACATATTAAATTTAGAGGTATTTGTTGAAAAGAGCTTCTTACTGGCTATGATAGAGGAAATTATTATCTATCAAATAAAAATAAAATTAGGTTCCTAGCATTCTTAGTTACGGAGATATTTGCTGGTTCGGTAATTTTCGTCATTTTCATAAAATGACACATATACATATCTACCTGTAGTGAAAAGATTAAATCAAAATGGAATAAGTTTTATTTTGCAACACCCAACTGAAAAAGACGTTTTTTAATGTCCCTCGACTGAACAAAAAATAGTGAAATTCAATACGACGCCAAATACTTATAGTTATTTATGATAGAAATGCTAAAAGAAGGTGATTTTGATAGGAATGTAGCCTAAGGTAAGTGCTGCAAATGACGAAAGTATCAATCACCCGCTACGCGTGCGAGTCGAACACTATTTTCTGCAAGACCAACAACCCCAAAAAATTAAAATAAAAAAAATTAAAAATTAAAATTAAATATTTGTTTATTTTAAAGCCAAATAATATCGAATAATTTTATAACTTTTTTTTAAAACGTCTTTGCGCCTATCACCCCTCCAGAAAAAATTCCTCCGCTAATTTTTTAACTAAATAATTAATTTAATAATTTTACTTTAGAAAAAACAAACAACTGAGAAAGTAGTTGAGCTGTGTGAGAAAGTCAACTCAAATTTGCACACGTGCCTAACTGTACTTTTTTGCGTCGGATTAAAATTCGTTACTTTTTGTTCAGTTAA
Organism: Ericerus pela; assembly: GCA_011428145.1. NCBI lineage: Eukaryota > Metazoa > Arthropoda > Insecta > Hemiptera > Coccidae > Ericerus > Ericerus pela. The sequence goes on along the minus strand of WOFM01000108.1, from coordinate 122,269 downwards.
GGGGGCAGTATATGGTTCAGCTCGGATGTGAAACTTGAAAAAATTTTGTTAATGTAATTCAAGATGAGGAATTGCAGCGATATATTTTTATAACATATCTCGATTTCCGTAGAATAAAATTGAGTTCGAAATCGCAATATTAAACTCATTTTCTCATTAATCATAAAGCATGATAACCATACGCGGCCTAGGCTTAGCAAAATTCACCTTTCCTATCAGTTATTTTTAGCCAGTTAAATTTTTCATCATTCCTCGTTATCATTTAATGCTGATGGATAGATCCAGATGCTCATATTTCTGTTCAACAAATTTTCCTCAAACTTGGAATTTATCTAGATCGTTTTCTCGTACCCAAAAACTCCTTTCCTGAAAATTTCGGTAACATTTTTGGTCTATCGACTTTCTCGCATGGCTCGATCACTTTCTCGCACAGCTCGACTACTTTCTCAATTTTTTGTTTTTTCAAAAGTAAAATTATTCAGTCAATTATTTGATTCGAAAAAATTTTTTTGAGTAATTTTTCTAGTGTTGAAGAAGATAAGAAGAGTACGAAGATTGTTGGGTGAAAAAAAAAGTAAAATAATTAATTATTATATAGTTTAAAAAAAAAACAACAAATTTTTGCCTTTCTTTACCGAGGGCGGTGACATGTCAAAAGTGGGAGACTGCTACTCGTGCAAAAATCATGTACTTTTTCGCACTTGTATCGCAAGTAACTATTTTTTTTATGAAACGGATGATTTTTAGCATCACCTCGCCCAACCAATCGGTGAGATCAATTTTGATAACCCGTTTTGCGAGCAAATGGGGTGGGTGCAAAACTTAAGTTGATAATACATCGAGACTTATGTGAAGCGAAATAAGTTCGAATTTCGTATCCCAGGTGTAACGATGTGGGTACCCAACTCAGCTAATCGTCGTCCGACTCGAAACGGCCGAACGAGAGGATGCGACGCCCGCTGCGAAGACGTTTGAGCCGCATGCCAATAAAATCGCTTCCTTAATTGCTTCATTTCCTACTCCGTCACTAATTTTCGTTTCGCCACCGCATCTTATCGTAGCGTATCGTATCGTATCGTATCGTATCGTATCGTATCGTATCGTATCGTACGACCCGACAATTAGTCGGCGCTGCGCGCGACGAAATTCCAATTTCTCGAACCGGCTGCGCGGCCAGCGCGGTCATTAAACAAGGGTACGGACCGGCTGATGGTCACCTCGCCACGTAGCCGAGCGTAAATTGACGCGACGCCCTCTCCCGCCATCCCACCAAATCGTACACCGTAATTAAATTTTTTTTCGCATACCTCCACCTGCAACCTTCGACGACAATGTACGAGTCGAATAAATCTGACCGTAGGTAATTAAAAAAAAATAAAAATAAAAAAATGCTGAAGAAAATACGCGGGTTATAGTCGAAATAATAAGTAATTTCGTCTCCCTTTTTTCTATCATTATTATTATTATTTATTATTATTATTATTATTATTATTATTATTATTATTATTATTATTATTATTATTATTACCTTTTAGTCGTCTATTACAGCGTTTAATTAAACGTCGCCATTATTTACCTTCTGGCCCGTAATCATATCCGCGACAGTCCCACACTATAACAATAAACAATCGTAATTAAGTTAGTACATAAAAAGGCGAAACAAAAAATTGAAAAAAAAAAAAAAAAAAAAAAAAAAACTCGCGCACCTTACACCCTGGCGAATTCTCGTCACACACACATACACACGCGCGCCAGCACGCACGCACACATTCGCACAAAAGCGTACACGCTGGAAACGAAGACCAAACCAAAACAAAAAAAAGGAAAAACCAAAAAAAAAGTAAAAAGTACATACCTATATATTAGGTATACACCGTCTTAGTCTAGAAAAAACAAACGATAACGATCTGGGCGCGATAACGATGGCAAAAGGAAGATAGTAATTACATATTTAATTATAACTTCTTTTTATCGGGTCCGAGTTTTTCACATGGGTTCGACTCGACGGCGTTTGCGATGAAAAAAAATTAAGTGAAGAAGAAGAAGAAGAAGAAGAAGAAGAAGAAGAAGAAGAGAAGAAGACTAAAAGAGGAAGACCACGACGAAGAGGAGTAAGAAGAAAAGGGGGGAAGGGAGAAACGTAACGAAAATCGAAATAAAAACAAAATTGGGAATTTAAAATGAAAAAAAAAGGAGAAAATAATGCGGGTGATGGAATCGAGTGTCGTGTAAATACGGTAATTAAACGAGCGCCCGTTTCGATTATATTTTAACTTAATTAAGGCTGAAAATTTTTCAGGCCGACCTCTGCGGTCTGCTCGCGTACTTCGTGTAAACGCACGTGTTTCGCTGACACGGTAGTGTGAGGGTGGAGGCGTCGTCGTGCCGTGCCGTGCCGTGCCGTGCCGTGCCGTGCCACTGTCTTCTCGTTTGCAGCCGGCCGCCCACTCGGAATATGCTACAGCGGATACAGGACGTGACATGAGTATAGCTTGTGGGCACTATACGCCCGTGATCTTGGACGCAATACAATCGTCGTCACTCACACAACGCAGTAGCTCTGTTCGATAGGATTACACCGACTTACACCAACCTACACGGGTAGGGGATATTCCACAAATATTCGAGTAAAACTTGGCGCATAGTCGCATAACATTCCTGCATTTGTGGAATCGCCCTCCTGGTGTAGGCTCGTGTAAGTTGGTGTAGTCCTATCGAACAGAGCTCGTGTGTCGCACAAAGTGGCCAGTGAGTGCAAAACTGCCGCCCTAAGTTACCACAGTTACTCTGGTTACGCGCACCATTAATACCAACGCATCTGGTTAACGAAAAGTTCGTCGTTGGACAAACAGACTTTATTCTACGTAAACCACCAAAAAAAATAAAATCAAATCAAATTTTGCAAATCAGATCGGTAGTAAAGCTAATACTTAACTTTGCCGATCCATGCTATATATATGTATATATATATATATATATATATATATATATATATATATATATATATATGTAAGAATATGTATTCACATTCTTAAAATAACCACAGTTTCTGTCTGTGTTTCGCACTCGCTGATATAGTGAGTTGCAGAGATCTCTCATATATATATTAGATTTGTATTATATTCATCTATTGATGGATTTTAAGTATGGAAAGATGAAAGATGTGTCTACATGATTCTTCATTATTTTCTAAAGAGCTTACAAATCCATCAATACATGCCAAGCTAGTGGGATGATCTTGAGGAAGACGGAATGCTAATTAGTAAACGATCAGCTCAGTTCTTTCCCTAGTGCGGCTCCCCCTCGAAGAATGGGGATGTAAGAATATGTATTCACATTCTTAAAATAACCACAGTTTCTGTCTGTGTTTCGCACTTGCTGATATAGTGAGTTGCAGAGATCTCTCATATATATATTAGATTTGTATTATATTCATCTATTGATGGATTTTAAGTATGGAAAGATGAAAGATGTGTCTACATGATTCTTCATTATTTTCTAAAGAGCTTACAAATCCATCAATACATGCCAAGCTAGTGGGATGATCTTGAGGAAGACGGAATGCTAATTAGTAAACGATCAGCTCAGTTCTTTCCCTAGTGCGGCTCCCCTTTGAAGAATGGGGATGTAAGAATATGTATTCACATTCTTAAAACAACCACAGTTTCTGTCTGTGTTTCGCACTCGCTGATATAGTGAGTTGCAGAGATCTCTCATATATATATTAGATTTGTATTATATTCATCTATTGATGGATTTTAAGTATGGAAAGATGAAAGATGTGTCTACATGATTCTTCATTATTTTCTAAAGAGCTTACATATATATATATATATATATGTAAAAATGAAGCTCGTCGACCATAATCTTATTTTCTTGAATTTTCATTGCTTTTGCTCGTACATCGTTATACTTCACTTCATTTTTCTAATGACCACCTTTTCTGTTTAAATCCTGTTTTTATTCGCCTAGAGTCCATTCCTTTTATCCAATTCCACAATTCCTTATCTTTTTGCATGTTATTACCGTTTTCTCAGAAATTCGCCACCGTTGTACATGATTTTTATTTCACTTGATTCATTCTCGTTTTCTCTGCCAGCCAGTTGTCTGCTGTGCATTTATTTGAGTTCGTTCAATGTACATTTTATTTTTTATTACCAATTTCATTGGAAATTTCATAATTTGGTCGAATTTTATTTTATTTTATTTTCGTGAACTTTTAATTCACTTGATGAATAATTTTGATTTTATTTCACAATAAATTTCGTGAAATTAGTGCATAATTTGTGTCTAATAATTTTCTGGTGCAAATTGGATAATTTGATAATTGGACGAAACTTACAAATTGGTAATAAAAAAATTTTCTTTAGCTGTGCGTCTTTCTTTGCGCTATGTCGGGAAATCGTTTTCAACTTTTCTTGGTTGTTGATGCTGTCGATGCTGAAAAAAAGTCAAATGCAGTTTTTATTCGGCGGATTCGTGTTTTTGATGCTGACGACTGGTATGTTTTTCCTGATGATGCTCAGAGATTGTCTTCTCATGCTGAGTTGCTCACTTTGGGACCAGTCAAGTCTGCTATAACTTCTCTTAAGGCCCGTGGTCAATACAGAAATGTTAATGTCACTCTTCCTACGGAGATTGAGAAGCTGTATATGGATACAGATGAAAATTTTGTTTACAAGGGTTTTTTGTTGCCCGAGTATTGTCCTTCTGGCGCTGCTAAATCGTCTGATCCGGCCATGTCTGAGTTGGTCACATCTTTGAATCGACTGTCTGAAGGCAAGGAGGAATCTGTCAAGGCGATTTTGAAGCATTTTTTAGTTGAAAAATTTTCTGCAAAGAATCGGAATGTGGAGGCCTGGTGCCAATCCTTCGAAAAAGAGTCTGAGCGGTTTTCTTTGTCCGGTCGAAGACAAATTGAGGTATTCAAATCCTGTATTGATGTGTCTTTATCGGATTGGTTTTCTATAAATCAAAAACGTTTAGGCTTAACTGCCGAGTGGTCAGATTGGAAAGCTGACTTGATTTCTACTTTTGGTGACTTGTCTTGGAAACCAATCCGTTATGCTTTCAACTTTAAGTATTTATCTGGTTCATATATTGATTACGCCATAAGAAAAGAAAGGATGTTGTTGGATTTAGATAGGAATCTGCCAGATTTAGTGATTTTAGATTTAATTGTAGTCGGATTGCCTAATCATGTGCAAAATTCTTTGAATCGGAATGTCGTCACATCTGTGAAAATTCTCCATTCAAAATTAAAAAAGTTTGAGGCCGATGATAAGATTTTTGATAATGTTAAAAATAAAATTTCGTCCCCACCTTCTCAAAAACGTAATTTTGGAAATAATTCAAAAAACGGCCGAACTTTTTCCAACTCTAATGTTGAGCAAAAATCTAAAATTTCTGGAAATGAAAGGAAAACCTGTCCCATTTGTACTAAAAATGGTTTTCCTGGTCGTTTGCACTCTGAGTCGAACTGTTGGTTCAAGGACAAGGAGCCTGCAAAAGCTGTCCACAATGTTGAGGTAACCTCTGATGAGGAATCAAAAAACGCATAACTTTGCCACTGATCACTACTAATCTGACCATAAATGATAACTATTTCTGCAAGGGTCTGTATGATTCAGGCTCAAATATTTCCATTATTAATAAAAGTGTGGCCAAATTTTTAAAATTAAAAATTTTCAAATTTAAAGAAAAAAAATTCAAAATGATCAGTGGCTACGGCAATATTTGCGGTATTATCAAATTAAAAATAAAAATATTTAACGTAATTAAGAAAGTTGTGGTTTTTGTGTTGGATAGCCCACAATTCTCTTATCCTTTTCTCATTGGCTTGGATTTAATTAAAGAATTTGGCTTATGCCAGGATTCAGATTTGTCAATTTTCCAGAGTTTTCAAACTCGAAATTTTTCTGAACATCGAATCATGAAGAGCAATCCTTTAATCGTCAATAATATTGAGTTGAAGGCAGATTTAGGTCATTTAGACGAGTTTAAAGCGAGTAATCTTCAGTCAGTCATCTTTGATTTCAACAGAGCCTTTGCAAAGGATAAGTTTGATGTAGGTCAAGTTGCTGATCATGAAGCATCTGTTAGACTGTCTGAACATAAATATGTCTATAGGAAGCCGTATAGGTGTAATATCCTTGATCAGCAGGAGATTGAATCTCAAATTAATAGGCTTTTGGAAGCTGAGCTCATAGAGGAGTCTACCTCCCCTTTTGCGGCACCGGTAACCTTGGCTTATAAGAGGTATTCAGACGGTTCTCGCCGTAAAGACAGACTCTGTATCGATTTTTCGGCATTGAATAAGATTGTTGTGCCAGAGAGCCAACCCTTTCCTCTAATTGAGGACTTAATAATCAAAGCTAGAGACTGTCAGTGGTTCAGCGTTTTGGACATAAATAGTGCTTTCTGGTCTATTCCTTTAAGACAGAAAGATCGTTATAAGACCGCTTTCGTGACTCAGACCTGTCACTATAACTGGAAATGTCTGCCTTTTGGTTTGAAAACCTCACCTGCGATTTTCCAGCGCATTTTAAGAAACGTTTTAAAACGTAATAGTTTAGACGCCTTTTGCGTGAATTATATTGATGACATCTTAGTCTTTTCTAAGACTTTTGCTGAACATCTTCAACATTTAAAATTACTTTTGGCAGCAATTGAAAAAGAAGGTTTTCGCCTCAGCTTGTCTAAGTGCAACTTTGCACAAAATAAAGTAAAATATTTGGGACATACTGTCCAAAACAATTGCATTAAGCCAGTTTATGATAACGTAATTCCAATAAAAAATTTCCCTACTCCGAAAAGCCAGACAAATGTTCGTCAATTTCTTGGCAAAATCAATTTTTATAGGTCTTACATCCCTAACGTATCAAAGGTTTTGGCTCCTTTGCATGATTTATTGAAGAAAAATGTTAAATTTGTTTGGAGTAGGGCTTGTGAGGAAAGTTTTAACGTAATCAAGACCTGTTTATGTTCTGAACCATGTCTAGCGATTTATGATCCTTTGAAGGAGACAGTAGTTTATACGGATGCGAGTCTCGAAGGTATTGGCGCGATTCTAAAACAAAAACAAGAAGATGGTACCTTCAAACCTGTTGCTTACTTCTCAAAAAAACTAAATGAAGCTCAAAAAAAGAAGAAGGCTTTGTTTTTGGAATGTTTAGCAGTGAAAGAGGCTTTGATGTATTGGAGACATCATCTATTGCCAATGAAATTTAAAATTTTCACTGATCACAAACCTTTGGAAAATTTTAACGTAAACACCAAAGTTGATGACGAACTTAGGGAATTAATGCTTCAAATTTCGCATTTTAATTTTGAAATTAAGTACCTTCCTGGTGTATCAAACCAGGAGGCTGATTGTCTGTCTCGAAACCCGGTTTTGGAACCACATGAAGCCAATTCGGAACTAAAAGTCGTCAACCTTGTACAAATGGAAGAAATTAAGGAAGATCAAAAGAAGCATTTTGCTCAACTTTCTAAAAAAATTAACGTAATAAATAAAAACAATGTTCTTTGGACGAAATTACGGAATTCTGATAAAGTAATTGTATCTGATGAATTCATAAAGGAATTAATTAGAAAAACTCATTTTAAATATGGTCATATTGGGCCAAAACAAATTGAGCTAATTTTGTCTCCATATTTTTATAACTCAAATTTAATAAAATTTACTCAAGAATATTGCAGGAACTGCTCAGTTTGTATCAAAAATAAATCGCGCATACCAGCTGTGTATGGTCACATGTCACAGTTAGGCCCTGCAAAGGAACCTTTCGAGATAATGTCAATTGACACTATAGGTGGTTTTGCAGGGAATAATTCCCCAAAACGCTATTTACATTTATTGGTCGATCATTTTACTCGCTACGCCTTTGTACTGTCGTCTAAAACTCAACAAGCCTCAGACTTTATTAAACTAATTCAACTTGTCATTAATAAATGTCATAACGTAAAGAATATCCTTTCAGATCAGTATACTGGTCTAAATTCGTCAGATTTCAAAACTTTTCTTAAGAATAATAAAGTAAATTTAATTTTCACCTCTGTTGATTCTCCTTCATCCAATGGTTTGAATGAGAGATTGAATCAAACATTGGTAAATAAATTGAGATGTAGAATTAATGAAAATAGTCAGAATCAAGGGAAATCTTGGTCAACTCTTTTGGATGATTGCGTAAATCAATATAATAATACAGTACACACTATCACTAAGTTTTCACCAAATTATTTGTTGAATGGTATAAGGTCACCATTTTCGTTTCTGAATAATAAAATAAATAATGATTTAGAAAGTGACAGAAAAATAGCTTTTCAAAATTCGCAAAAAAATCATTTCCAAAACAAAAAAAGAGTTGATCGAAAAAGAAAAAGTCATGAATTTAATGTAAACGATTTAGTGTATGTAGCCCATGGCAACTCACTAAATAGAAATAAATTAGACGAGATTCGTATAGGGCCTTTTCGCATTTTGGAGAAAATTAGTAACGTAATTTTTAAAGTAGATACTGGCTTTCGACGTAGAGAGAGTAATATTTTTCATATTTCAAAATTATACCCTCGTTTCCCAGGGTTTGACCGACTGTCTGGGGAAGGGGGATGTAAAAATGAAGCTCGTCGACCATAATCTTATTTTCTTGAATTTTCATTGCTTTTGCTCGTACATCGTTATACTTCACTTCATTTTTCTAATGACCACCTTTTCTGTTTAAATCCTGTTTTTATTCGCCTAGAGTCCATTCCTTTTATCCAATTCCACAATTCCTTATCTTTTTGCATGTTATTACCGTTTTCTCAGAAATTCGCCACCGTTGTACATGATTTTTATTTCACTTGATTCATTCTCGTTTTCTCTGCCAGCCAGTTGTCTGCTGTGCATTTATTTGAGTTCGTTCAATGTACATTTTATTTTTTATTACCAATTTCATTGGAAATTTCATAATTTGGTCGAATTTTATTTTATTTTATTTTCGTGAACTTTTAATTCACTTGATGAATAATTTTGATTTTATTTCACAATAAATTTCGTGAAATTAGTGCATAATTTGTGTCTAATAATTTTCTGGTGCAAATTGGATAATTTGATAATTGGACGAAACTTACATATATATATATATGTATATATATTTATAGTCAGATTCAAAAAAAAAGATACATCTAAAGAGAGATAAAGGCTCGAACTTGGCAGGTAGGTTTCTAATCTCGTAGCTACGAGACAAACAAAAACCACTATAATAAAACCTTCACAAATGACGATAAAGATCTCTTGAAGAATCTTACACAAAAACTTCAGAAACCCTAAAACGTCATCAAATTTAAATGAAAATTCGCTCGGAAAAATAAAAATTACGTGCCTAAATTGAAGGATTTCATTACGTTCGAATTTAACGGAGTTTAAAAAACTAAATGGACTTTACCAACTAAAACATTTTACCTGTTATATTTGTTATTAACATAGAAGAAAAACAGAAACAGCTATACATGAAAAAGTCACGATAGAAGACTACGTCGTACCGCTGTGAGCAGTAAACTGTTCAACCAATACTTTTGGGACGAAAGAGACTAGAATTTGGATTCAGTAGGTTCACTTTATAAACAATACATCGCCCCCATCGCCCCCATCGCCTGCTTCTTACAAAAATAAAAATAAAGAACTACTAAAAAGAAACGCGAGTCCATTACCTACCAGCGGATACAAGAAAAGAAAATAATAAAATAGCGCAGCGCTGCGGAACAAAGTGGTTAGTCAAATAAGAAAAAAAATTAATATGTTGTTCAATCCGCAGGCTTTTTTGGGGCGTCGATTTTGGTTGATTCTCGTCGGTAACGCAACGGAAAAGAAAGCACTTATTTTTCCACAGTCTCGAATTAGTATGGAATATTCTCGAAAGTCGACAGATTCGCGGAACATTACGTTAGGTGAAAAAGCAAGCCTTCGTATAACTTGGCGGAAAATATTTCACAAATTAACGACGTCGCCAAGATTAAATTCATACAGGAAAATACTTTCTTAGACCATAAGCTGCCAACATGTTCGTAATTGAAGATTTTAACGTTTTCAGTCGGACATCTCAACGTATTAAGAATTCGTTCGTACATATCCTGCGATGCGACTAAATTGTACCGGAGTGGAATCTATTTATGTTTGTTTACCTTTTTTCCTTAATTGACCACATTTTTATGGGGCTGTTAGCGTCCAACAATAAGTTCTATCCAAAATTGAACGAGAAATATGAATTCCACACTTCAAAAAACATAAACAACTCATTTTACACCGTTCTTTAAAATCTCCGTAGGTTTTCCAGGTTGAATGTAAACAAAAATACGTGTATATTTTATATATATATATATATATATATACACATACATACACATATATAATAGAAGCGTTCCACGTTTGCATGTATTCGCATCGTTATATTATTTTTTTAGTAAAAAGTATATTTTACAAAAAGATTAAAAAATTCGATAATTAATTATTTTTAATGCTTACGTACATTTGTAATTTGGATATATGAGAAAGTTTTGCGTTACCTAATGTAGCGCTAGGACGTGTCGAGTCTTCTAGTAAGATGCTCTTAGACCTTTCTAGGGATCTCACAATGACCAGTAGCGGTCATATTTCCCGATGTAGTATTGATATTCAAACACTTGTCAAAAAAATTTGTACGACAATGATCTGATTTTGGCATCGAATGTATGATCAGGGAATATGAAGTAGTCTAAAAAGGTGCCATTAAACCTAAAGTGTCCATTTTCCCTAATATAACGATGTTGATGTTTAACGATGGTAATACAAATTTGTTTTGCAATGAACCAAATTCGGTATTAGCATCTAAAACATTTCCACTTGAGGTGAAGTTTCTCGGTTATGCCTTAAATACGCTTACCATAACCATAAAATTTCTAACCATGAGAGGAATGCAGGATGGGTAGATGTACCAAAAGAGTTATTGCCAAGTATTCTGCTGCGAGTAGGTTTTTTTTTTTATGAAAATGCGCTTGTTAAAATTAATTTCAGAAACAACCCGACGGTGGGCATGGATATGTTTAGTCACTCGATCTTTGAAACAGACGTTGATTTTGTACTAAGTACTTTAACATTCTAACCGTCACAACCGGATCTCCAATTCTTGATCTGAGGCAATGCAAAGAGTCTACAGCTTCCGTATAGTTATGTATTTTAACATTTTCTGTCGACCCCGAAAGTAACATTACTTTGCGATATGGAAACGAGAATGGGTAAACGCATTTTTGTATTATAATTTCGATTTCAAAGAATTTTCAGGAACGATCGGCAACCATTCTTTCACCTCTCTTTTTTATGCGTTAGACCTCTAAAACACGCATTTAAAAGTAACGCTCTTATATTTTATCGTTACCCCTTTTGTGTATAAATTTGGGGTAAAATAAGAAACTGAAAGATGAAGCTCAACCACCCGGGACACCGGACCAACGCCTCAAACCGGGATAATCCCAGTCAAACCTGATGCGTGATAAGCTTAGGCATAAAGCAACTGAATCTGAGGTGACTGACAGCTTACGAGTGAGAATTACCGTATTATTCTAATAATAGAAACCAACCAAGTTTTCACACTTTCAGGTTCAAGAGTGTCCAAAGAGTGGTTCGATCCAAAAATAGGAAACGCAAATTCTCCACAAATATGTTAATCTGTAATAAATAAAACGTTTGTCCTATATCACTTTGACACTTTGAAAAATGTACTCGACCATTCGATACTCTATGTAGTATAATATGAACAGTTGATGCCGTTTTTTGAGGCCACAAAATGGAAAGAGTGGTTCCGTATAAATATGGACTACAGACTTAAACTTGGTGCCTCGAGAAACATATCCGATGATATGTTATTCGATAATACGCGAAAAATTAAACCTAACCTCCAGACCCCTTGGAACTTGCGTTACTGATAATCTGAGATTACAACCATAGACTAGAACGGAACGAGAAGAAACCCATCCGATGGTACATTATTCGATAATATTTTAAAAATTAAACTCGACTCGCCGGCTTCATTTCACAAGTGATGATTGACGATTGACAAAGATGAAACAAAATTAATTGCGGGGACTAATCACTAAACTGAATGAGCCAGGCAGTGAGAAAAACACGTCATAAATATTCGTAATTATTTACAACCCGATTAAAAATATGTTTTTCACGTACGTAATTTTTATAGTGGCAACGCTGATTGAAACATACGAGTTTTGACTTTTATCAGTGGGGTCGATTTTTCGAAATTTTTCGAAATTTTCGAAATTTTTCGAAATTTTTCGAAATTTTTCGGTCGTTTTTAATCGATTTAATCGAAAAGAAAATAATCGACACGATCGATAATCGACTGTTCGAAAATTGAAAATCCATTTATCGATCATAAATTTTGTTTATATGAGAGAAAAACGTAACGAACCAAGTTAGAGCGAAATAGCCACGAAGAAAGACGATTAAGATGACTCAATCTGGCATGGTGAAAGGTTATTCGAAAATGAAATCGAGAAATTCGTACGAAAACAATTGAAAATCGATTTTTTCAAGGTCTAATTTCGTCGATTATTGGTCGATGGCAAAAAAAGTGGACACCGCTGAGTTTTATTATAACGATGATATACTCGATCATATTCGTACGTACTCGCATAATTCTCACGGAACCGACCACATGGCTGGTTCCCGTTTGCGGATTGGGCCAAGTCTATACAACGATGTATCTAAATATTTACGAATCTGTGAAATTCCACCGAATGCAGCACCATTTTAAGTTTGCATAGTGTTTTTCGTCGATTCTCCTTCGCGAATAAGTTTTCTCGTGTGATAAAGCAATAAAAGCGAGCTCGGAACCTTCGTGGGTTAAATTCGTCGGAATCGGTTGGGTATGGCCTGGCCTACCTATAGGTATTCTGAGATTAGCCTCGACATACACGTTTCCAACCTTTTTTTTAATACATTATAAGTATGTGGTATGGAAGAAGTAAAGATAAATGGGCGAACGGGCGAACGGGGGTATGGGGGTACTCGGTACGGTACCTACGAGTCCCGGTTTCGTGTCGATTTACAAAAAAGGGTTTCAAACAATTACTAGACACTACGCGAGTGAAACTGCGGGAAACAGCTCGTACGATAATTATATAAAACGATAAGAGAGAAGGTGGCGGGTGCGGAACCGATACAGTTACAGGTACGTACGTATTTATGTTTTCGTGTCCGGGGGGGGGGCGGAGGATGATTTGGATGTTAAACACCCCTCAAGGCTGCAAAAAAAAAAACTCGCCCAGATACCCGATTTACAACACAAAAAACACCTACAACCATTTTTTCACTCGCTCCGGTCACGAAATTGTTTTTTCCATTTGCAAAACACTCTCCCCCCCCCTCCCTCACCGGGAAACAAATTGCTGATACGGGCATCGCAGATTACGCGTATACGTGTACGGAAAAGTGATAACGGGGCCACGTTGGCGTTCGTATAAAACGGAAAAATCAGTTTCGACATTTTCGGACGAGGCGTGCGCGCGAATCTCGCCGCTTGCCAACAACACGTAAAAAAGTACGAAAAGTAGTCGCAGGCAGACCCACTAAACGACCTATTTGGACGACTCGGTCGGACGCCTTACAATCGTCTCCATTAGCATAATTATACGAGATGGCTTCTTCGCGTTAATCGCAGCGTCCAAAAAAAAAAAACAGCTAAGCTAATTCGCGACGTTAAAACGTAGGAACGAGCAGCGTCGTCAGCGTCGTTAACGTGTTTTCGCCAAACAATGTATACGACGACGCATACTCCAAACTAGTTTCTCTTCTCTCGTCGCGTCGCCGACATTGTCAACATCATCATCATCCTCCTCCTCCTCCTCCTCCTCCTCCTCCTCCTCCTCCTCCTCCGCCTCTTTCAACCCTTCTTCATCCTATAGGAATCTATCAGTATAAATCGATAATCCTACGTAGAAAAACCAACGCGAAAAAGTTAAGAAATGGAGAAGAAAACATAAAAAAAAAAATCACAAAAATACGAGTCTCTTAAAAACAAATTAAATCGGATCATGTTTTAGTTTTTGTCGTTTCGATCGAAAAAAAATAAAAACACAAACGCAACCATCGGAAAAAAAAAAAACCGAGACAAACGAATGAACGGGCAAAAAACCTGTGGAAAAAAATAGGAAAGAAAGACGAAAATTATACGATCTCATTAATAAAGGTTGTATTTTATATTATATCGAATGGTTTGGCTATTCGGAGGGACGAACGCGTTGGAGGGCGGAAGAGAGCGGCGGCAGCAACGGCAGCAACGGCAGCAACGGCAGCAGCGGCAGCACTCGCATAGTTTACGACCTGCACGCACAACTTGATAAATAATTCATTAGTCGAAGAAATTTTTACGAACAGTGCGTCACAAACGGAATGAACGGCTTCGGGCGCTTTTGCCCGACCAAATTCGTGCGGCCTGAGCGCATTTTCCGCACCACTGCCGCATTTAGGACACAACCGACCACATTTTACTTTCCATTCTGATTTTCCCTCACCCCTCTCGCCGGCCAGTCGCTCGTTCGCTCGTTCGCTCGTTCGCTCGTTCGCTCGTTCGCTCGTTCGCTCGTTCGCTCGTTCGCTCGTCCGTGTTTTCCGTTTTCTTTCTTTTTCCTTCTTTTGCCTGTTTTTCTTACGCTATTTTTCTTTATTTTCCGTTTTTGAAAGGTTGCCGAGCAGCCGTGCGTCACCTCAGCCGACGTGCGTGCGATAGGCGCTGCATTTTGCATGTGGTTCGCGGCCGTACCTTCATCGCGAATGAAAAACCGACGACCGGTTGGTCGGAAAGTCCGTTCGAATCGAATTGGAAAACGCGTCACGTCGGATCGACGCAGCCGTCGTCGTCGTCGTCGTCGTCGTCGTCGTCGTCGTCGCCGTCGCCGTTGTCGCCGACGCCGCCGCCGCCGCCGCCACCGCCGCCGCCACCGCCACCGCCACCGCCACCGCCACCGCCACCGCTACCGCCACCGCCACCGCTGCCGCCTTAGCCAACCACAATTTACGCGTTGTCGCAACGCAGCAGACGATCGAAAATTCGGTTTAACGACGACTCGCACTCGAGGAGTCGCGGAGCGGTATTCGCGACAAATAGCTGCCGACTGCGAGGAGCGAACGTAATCGGATGCCCCATCCCACCCCACCACACCACACCCCCGTCCCCTGGACACCCGGAGACACGTCGCCGTCCATGCGGTGCGTGCGGCGTTGCCGCTTGCAGCTGAGCTGCGGCTTTCGGTGGTGGTCCGAGGGCCGATGTCCGCCCCCTCCCCCGGCCACCCGCGTAAGGCTGCAGAAATATCGTTGCCCAGGGCTGCCAAATGCTAAAAACTGTTTGCGGGTCGAGTGCCGCAAGGAGAATGTTTCGGAGCAAAAAAAAAAGATGAAACTAATAATTCGAATTAAATGGCTGAAACAAATCACCGAAAGGTGTGGGAAAACCACGAGACCAATTCTTCCCGAGAGAGTAAATTGAGAAATTGACGCTTCTGGCGACTACGTCGAAAACGACCTCCCATTATAGACGCTCATTCGGACGCCTAGGCCACCAGAGATGAACGGGCGGGACGGCCCGGTCGCCCCGACACGCGGGCGCAGATGCGATGGCCGGCGGCGTCGCGACGCCAACAAAAAAAAAAACCATTCGCCGTTTTCTTACGGCATATGACGCCATTTTCGCGTCCAGCTCCGAAGTCTAAAGCCGCGAAGGAAGTCATCGTCGCGTCCACTCGTTTCCAAAAATCGTTTCGTCGCCTGGTCGGAGAACGGCCGTAAAAATCTGCGCAACTCCGGACGCCGCGGGCCGGACGCGTGACGTCGTTCGATAGGAGCGCGACGAACGAAAAAAAGCGATAATAAAAATGATAAAAATGATAAAAACGATGAAAGTGAAAAAAAAAAAAAATAAATAAATAAATAAATAAAAATAAAATAAAATAAAATAAAATAAACAAATAAATAAATAAACGAATAGGTAAAAACGAAAACGAAAAAAAGTCTAAAAATTGGTCGGACGTGGCCCATCTACAGCGGGGGTATTTCGGTGAGGCTGGGGGGAGGGCAGCTCGGCTGTAGCCTGTAGTGCGGTATTTCGTACAAAACAGGTTCGTTCCATCACCTGTTTTTTTTTCTTCGTTTTTTTTTCTCTTTCTTTTTATTTTCTCATTTCATCTTCTTATTTTTTAGGTTGCCTGAAAACATTACCAAATATCTACACAAGGCCTATCAATTTAGTTAGATAACATCTAATGCGAGAGCAACTTGACAGGTTAGTCGGTAAACCCCGCAGCTACTATCGACTCGACTTTAACTTCTTCTTCTTCTTCTTCTTCTTCTTCTTCTTGTTCTTCTTCTTCTTCTTCTTCTTCTTCTAATACTACTACTTCTACTCTTTCTTCTACGGGTACGTACCTTCTTCTACTTGATCGTCGTCGTCGTCGTCGTCGTCGTCGTCTTGGTCTTGGTATTGGTTTTTGCTCTCGGTCTTGGTCTTATTTTTTTTATACTTGATATTTTTTTTCACCTCATCTTCATCTTTGTCGTCGTCGTCGTCGTCGTCGTCGTCGTCGTCGTCGACGTCGACGTCGTCTTCATCTTCATCAACCACTTATTGCCCCAACAACTCGTCCCCTTCGCTACCCTGTCGCGTACGCTCCTTTCGCAAGCGAAAAATCCTGTCTTATCTCGCAACGCGCCTAATACACGTCTACCACGTTGTTAGCATTTCCATTCGGTAGGCTCACTCGGGCAGGTACCTGTATTAATTTTTTCGTTTCGTTGCTTCCACGGCTTCGAATGAAATTAAAACATTTTTTAATTGCGGCCGGCGCGGCGAGAGAATCCTCTTTTTAATCGGATAGGGAAACGAAATTAAGAGAAGCCGAATTTCCAACTTTCGACACGACGATTAACTCGTCATTCGTCGCTCCTCGTGTCGTCCGTCGTATCGCTCGATGCGAAATTCCTCCTCACGCGCCGCAAAACCAGTTTCCAAGTGATTTTTTTCTAGGTTTTTCGTCGAATAGCTAATTAGAGGTGGCCTTATACAGCGTACCCACCCGTACCCCACACGTAGACCGACTACTGACGCTGCTTTTCCAACCAATTCGTGGAAAAGTGGCGTCGAAATTGAATCGACGGGCTTCGCAGACGCGAACGGAGCCGCGAATGCGTGTACTCGTCGTCGTCGTCGAGCGACTGTTGCTCGAAACTTTCAACGACGCTTAATATTAAGTGGGTAAAGCTGGGTGGGATACCTTACCTATACGCATTTGCGTAATAATTTCGACCGTTGGCCACCGAACGGGATGAACGCGTGAAAGGACCCTCCTCCGCCATCTCCTAACCTTTTCGCCCTCCCCGCCCGTCCGAACCAAAACTTTGCGAAAACCTAAAACTTCTCGCACCTTTCCCCATTATACCGTGCAGACGCGAGTCTGTATGGTTGGATAGGCGTAGGCCTACACATTGGTAACAATTGTTACACGCAGCTACTCGACGCTGGCGTAGGCTACCAAGTTAATCGTCGAAACGCCGCAGCCGGCAGATACACATAATTTGCGTATCTATATAACGAATATATATATATATATGTGTGCGTGTGTGTGTGTGTATATACGTGCGTATTTATAGGGGAACAATTTATTTTATTATTATTTAGCGGCTATAGTCGCGTCACGAGTTGCCCCTCATTCGTTCGTTTTCTCGCATCCGCCGTCGTACGATTCGCGTCTTTTTTCACGCCACGAGATACGCGGTAGAAGACAACTCGACAATTTATGCCTACAACTGCGAAACGAATTGCTGTCTTCTCGCATTAGGCTAAAAACACAATACCGGTAGGCTAATAATCGTAATAGGTACCTACCAACTTACACAATATAATGTAGGACACGTGTAAGTGGCCGAACGAAATTCGCTTTGCTAAGTGATTGATTGGGATAGGGGCCGATGGCCGCCCTACGGGGCTATGGCGCCACGACAAAACCGCAAGAATTTTTTTTTTTTACACGCGCTCCGAAAAGGATGATGGCTCGACTTTACGAGTGGATCTCACACTTCTTCGAACGACCAAGTTGCGTAAAATGAAAACAGACGCGCGTGCGCGTAAAAAATATGTAGGAGCGTTTCAGAGCCGGAGCCGGAGCCGGAGCCGGTGATGGGAGAGGAAAAACGAGGGTTCTTCCCGAGTCCACACTTTCTAAAAGGGACTGCCCAAATGCATGCGGCGAAAAAAAAAATGTGGAAAATCGATTATTGGCTAAAATACTTCATTTTCACCCCTGGACGCGTTGTTTTCTCTTCGCCCCTGTTCAGAGCCCTGCACTCTACGTACGTAGGGGGGAAGGTACGTTGTACATTTCCGCGAATTTGTCCGACATAAATATCCCCTACCTATTTGGTCGCCCTTCCGCCTGATTTGGACGGTACGAAAAATTCGCCGATATCAAAGAGAGTCGTCGATTCGAATCAGGTAGACGCGCGCACGTCGCGTTTCACTTTATTCGAAATTGGAAGGACAAGTCGCGAACGAACGATGTCGAAACGTGTAGCTCAGCAGCGAACGAGTCACGCTCTTGGCGTCACAAAATACGGCTACAGCAGCAACTCTTTCCGAAACGATAAGAAATCGGTGGCTATAGCCAAGTACTTGGCTAAAAGGTCGAGTAACACCGACATCGTAACTTGGATCGTCGCATCGCGGCTTTCGTCCTGCACTCACCCACTTTAAAGCCACCGCCTCTTTCAAAATCGAAACAAAAACTGACATTATGGACGCAGCGTGCGACCGACGCGCACCAAAATCGATAGGTCCATCTTCTTGGCGAACAACCAGCGTCCGTACCAAATTTCGAGACTATCGCACCCGAATCGCAACCCACCTGTGTGACGTGCAAAACGGAAACGAGAACGAACGTTGCGTACGTCCACGGTGGGGCCAATCCGCGTCAAAATTGGTGGCGAGTTGCGAGCGCACCACATCGTACGGCGAATACTCGTTTTTTAAATTTCGTAGATATCGGTCAAAAATTGACCATTTTATAGTCTAATCGAAGACAAAAACAGCGGTACTGGTGCCGCCTGCGGCTGGCCCATCCGCAACATATAATCGATACGTAGGTCGGGTCCGTGCCTCAGTACTTAATGTCCGTATTTGCGACCTGTATCTACCATCGCAATAAGAAAACGAATATATACCCGCCTAATAAGCGTACGCCGTAGGTACGAGTCGGCACTTTCGCTGTTACGCGCAGCTTCGCACGCCAGACCACTCCGTTCTCAGTATTCGCCTCTCTTCCTTATTTCTTATCCTCTCCGATTTTAGCTTAAATTATTGTCCAAAAATTGGTTCGATTAAAAATTGTGTTGGGAATTAGAATCTAGCGCCGCAAACAATAGATATCGCACTTTGTTGTTGAAAAAAGTTATTTCGACGCCGTTTCTGCGGTCCCAAAGGGTCCGACAATGAGTTCGGTCAATAAATGGACCCGAAATCGGAATTCAGCATCACGCGAAACGAAACTGTTAATATGAGAAACACCCGCACTGACCCAATTTGGATGGCCCCGAAGGGAGCGAACAATCGATTCGATCGAAAATTGAATTTAAAATTCGAAATCAACGACGCAAAAATTGTTTCGTAAGGGTGTATCGCCCGTTTAATAGCTGAAAATATTTTCTTAATCTTCTTTTTGAGGTCTCCCAGCGACGAACAACGCATTCGATCGAAAATTAAACTCGTAGTTGAAATTCAGCGCCACAAAACACTTGAAAGATGCCTATCGACTGGGTGTAAATAAATTGAAAAAGATGTGTATTAGGCGCACACAGACAAACCACGCACGCACGCACGCACGCACGCACGCGAGTGAAGTGAGAACAGGGACACAATAATGCAAAACGTCGCGCAAAAAACGGCAAAATTTTGCGAACGCAGCACACGCACACGAATACACACAGACATGCAAAAACACGGAGGTAGTATTTTCTCTCACTTCGGAGGAATCGTCCAACTGTTTGAGATGAAAGTTGGCTTATTTTTCAGCTGGGCTCGTGAACTGTCTTCGCGCCAAATTTCAAATCAGTTGTTGGTGCGGATGCAGCCGCTATGGCGCGGTGGAGTCTCAAACGTAGGCAAACGCTCTTTCACATTTATAATACCGAAATAAAAGTAAAGAAGTCGAGATGATGATGACCCACCTAATAACACACCTACGCAAGTACGAATTTCAGTTTTTGCTACCAAAACGTAGCCCGGATTACGAAAAGAAAAACGTACTCGGCGCCGCTCGCAGTTCGCAGTTCGTCTCACGGGATGGCAATTAACAAGTCGGTACGGGTATTTTCATGAAAAACCTATTTGAAAAGTATTTCTGCTGCGAAATGTATAGGTAGGTGAGTAGGTAGGTGAGTAGGTAGGTGAGTAGGTAGGTGAGTAGGTAGGTGAGTAGGTAGGTAGGTAGGTAGGTAGGTGAGAAATGCAGCTTTGCCACATTTTGTGACGGGCCCTTCGGTTGGCGAACACTCGGCCGAGGGTTGGCTGCGTCTATGAACGACATTCGCACATACGAGTGGCTAAAAGCGACGAAAAATTAAGATTCGACGAAAGCGCGAGGTGGGGCCGGCGACGATGACGGCACAACAATTTAGGGGAGGAAAGAATAAATTTGAGGTAAAAACACGTACGAAACGAAAAATGGGTGCTGCGAAAAAGCGAAAAAGCGAAAAAGCGAAAAAGCGAAAAAGCGCAAAATGGATGAGGGTAGGAACTGTAGGAATCCTAGCGAAACGTCAACAGCCGAACAGCCGAACAGCCGAACAGCCGAACAGCCGAACAGCTGAACAGCGACGGCGCGCCGCGCCGTTGTTGAAATGGCGACGAAACAGGCGCACATACGTAACGTAATCATCGGTAACGTAATCAGCAATGCAACGACGTAATCTAATCGAATCGAATATCTAACGTGTGATGTGATGTGATGTGATGTGATGTACAGTGTGGTGGTGTGCAGTGCAGTGCAGTGCAGTGCAGTGCAGTGCAGTGCAGTGAAGCGCGGTGCAGTGGTAATTGGTGCGGAGGCGGTGGAGGGGGAGGGGAGAGACGAAATTGCAGCGGGAAGATGTAGCGCGCCGATGCTCTCCATAGGTACGTATTATAAACGTATTATTTATACTTTACTATAGGTGTAGGTAGCCACCGGTACATCGTTTAAATATACATCTTTTACGTATTCGAAAAGGGTTTTGTGGGTCAAAGTTACTACGTACACTCATTTGAATAAAATTTAAATGGGATCGATGGCGGGTGTTGGCTTCAACCGTGGTCTAGGTCAGTACGCAAAATGTATGCGGCATGGCACGCGGTCTTTATGTAAATTTTTATAATATATACACGTACCGTAGGTAGGCTATATCTGCGTAGCTACCTATATATATATATATATATATATATATATATATATATATATACATATTCGCGCGTATATAGTACAGACGTAGCGTATGTAGTACTCGTATTCGACTGTAGGTATGATTAGTATCGTATATTCTGTACGAATGCCTACGCATACGCGCGTACGAGTACGTACCTACCTGGGCCAAACATACCTACTCGGACGTGCGAATACGAATGTTTGCGAACGCGCGCGGCGAGCGGCGTCGCGTAAACTTCGGCCACCGGATCGGCTCACCCGTCAATCCCGCGTCGCCGTTCGTCCCAACCATGGACGCTCGCACACGCACGTACACGCGCCTGCGACGCGCACGTACGTACATTTGTCAAGTATAACAGCCCACTCGATTGATTGATTGATTACGATTATCGATTTTTGCGACTCGCGTACATATGTAGGGTCCGTACGGCTGTACACCCTGTCGTAGGTAGGTATAAATTATACTACCGTACGCGTATACCGTAGGTACGTACCTACGTAGCCTAATATTACGAGTTTTAATTGGTGATTTAGTGGTTGGAGCGATTCGCGCGCAGGTAAACGTATACACCGCACGGAATACCGCGTATAACGCGAGTAGCCCAAGTGCGCTCTTATCACATCCGTCTGCGGTCTATTCGCTTCCAATTTTGCACCCGTCTAAAACGTCAAAAAATGAATCAACAATTCCTTAGCGTCGATTAGCGAACAGCGACACTCTCGGACAACCATCGAATCGATTCGTTATTAAACGGACGATCATTTTTTACATTACCGTAATAAATTATTACGGGTTTACGAAGTTTTCTAATTAGGTTCGGCGACAGGCGAACGCAACTTTGTTCTTTCTTTCTTCGATTCATCGATTCGTCGATTCTTCGATTCTTCGATTCTTCGATTCTTCGATTCTTTCGTTTTTCCATTCGCGCGCAATAACCCGCAGCAATCCGCTCGAATGTGTAAAAGTGAAAATATGTGCGACGAGATTTTTCCAAATCGAGTCTAAATCGGTGGCGGCTGGCCGTAAAACGGCTAATTCGTGCTGGTTGTATAAAAACTGGGTTTCAGCTTCAGTTCGACGTTGAACCACGCTCGGTGTTAAATAGCTGTTGCGCAAACATATGGTTCACACCTGAACCAAGGGTTAAACTACCGACAATTTGAGTCGAGGGTTTGGCAGGTTCGAGAGAGTTGAACCTCGGTTCAGCCGAACCGTGCCGTTCTTATCATCGTGGAGGGGTGGAACATTGATTAATAGTCTGCGATAAACTCTGTAGTACTCGCTGTTAGAATTTTTCAAATTTTTTATAGCACCCCGTGGTTCTGCTCTTATCGGCTCTTATCGCCGATGAACTATGTCTGGCCATTTTTTTACGTATTTTCGAGAATAATTGAGGAAGGAACGATTAAATTTTCGCCAATTCGCGTTTACATCATCCTAAAACATTGACGAACATCTCCAGAAAATTTCACCGTTGAATACTTGATACTCCGTTTGGAAGAAACGTATAAAATTCGCACTCGAACTAGATTACCACCCGGTGTTCCGCATTTTCAACTAAAACTCGCAAACTAACGAACGGATCAACGCGAAACTAAAATTAGACAATTCTCAAATATTATAAAGTAAATTATCGGTAGGCGTATAGCAAAGGTAAGTAAGTAGGTGGCGCGTCCCTACCTATCGATAGACTATAGGTATAAGTATTCCCTTTTGAATTTCCACATTTTAGCCCTTGAGACCCATCGAGTTGCGTCTTTGGTGCGCTCCCGCTGCTGTGGTTTCTTTTCCATATC
Source organism: Ericerus pela (assembly GCA_011428145.1). NCBI lineage: Eukaryota > Metazoa > Arthropoda > Insecta > Hemiptera > Coccidae > Ericerus > Ericerus pela. The sequence goes on along the minus strand of WOFM01000108.1, from coordinate 98,998 downwards.
TTCCATCTCGCTCGCATAAGTTGTTTCGATTCGTTCTTGACATCCGATTGTACCATCGGCTACATTGTAAAACCAATTTCTGCGACGTCCAAAAATGATGGTCGCACGATCATTTGAGAAAATTGATCGAAAAATATTATTAGCCAAAAAGATGAAAATTGGACGAACAGCCTAAGACGGCGGAGTGCGAGAAACGTCGGTGTCTTAGATCAGAGGGGAAAATAACATAAAACGAGCTTCCCTGCGTACTACTTGGAACCACGAGGTCATGCCTCAAGGTATCTCACACAACTCCCCACAATTGAATTGTGAAAAACCATAAATTTCAAATAAAATATCATCTTCGATTGTGTCTTGCGGTACTTGTTATGTACGGTAGTGATGATATCGAAGTTGTTTTACTTTCAGCTTAATCTTCCTTTTGTTTTCACGTTGAAAATTATTAATTGGATTAAAAGTTTTAAAGGAAAAATCCAAGTCTTATAATTATACGCGATTTTCTATATTTGACTTACATTTTGTAATGGAAAAACGTACCTATTACTTGGTTGGGCGGTTAAAAATGGACTGGCAATGGTGAGTGTGAACATTTCTCATCATACCTACGAGTTATTACATTTTAGATCTATCGTCACATTTGCCACGTCAAATGATTCTTTAATCGTCGTCGTCGAGTTCCATTTTCTCGGTCTATTTCCGTTATACGTGATTTTTATAAATAGGTAATTTAATTTTAACGGTTTGATCAACTGTGGAATACCTTGTCGTGAGAGATATTCTCACCAGAAGGAAATTCTACAGAATTTAAGCGTGTTCAACCACTTCGTACATAAGTACGGGTAAGCCAAAACCAAGGCGAACACTGGCGATTTTAGAGCCGGTTCGGGTGGTTTATATACGGCTTATTTACACGCACACAAACACACGTACGTAAGATAATACGTACGTTGGTGAGAACGACCAGGTCGCATCATCCCCTATCGAGATAAGAGATGGCTGGCCAGTTTGTGTACAAATTGTGACATCATCTTATTGTGTCACGATTCGGTACTCGTACATTACCTGCAAGTACGTACAAGTAATTACGATCGAACGTATTTTGTGTGTTTAACGTCGCAAGGACGATTGTTTGCCTGCCCTTTGGGGCAGCGACTGTCGTCGAGGGTTCCGAGCCCCTATACCTCAAACGGGAGAGTCCCCACATCAACTGTAGGAAAAGTAAGAATTATTTGGAGTAATCGATGTTTACCTTTACCTAAGGAATTGGACGGATCTCTCGTAGAATGATACGACGAATTTTTATTCTATTATCGACTATTATTGCGAATTAATAGTAAATCGACTCGAATCTCACAGCTCTCTAATATCGACGAGGGTCCTATTCGAACCGTCAGTTGGCGTACGCTTAGGTATCGTTACCCTCCACTAATTGTCCACCCCCGCTCTTGACCCCCGAATGCGTACGAATTTTTCCAACAAATGGACCGAATAATAGGTACGTACCGGTATACTCGACTCGATGTTTTCGACGGCTAAACTTAGCCATGGGTATCGGCTACGTATACCTAACCTACCTACCTGGCCAGGTACTCGAGTATAGCAGTCGGCGCGTTATTTTTTGTTTTTTTTTTTTTACCGCGATTCCGTCTGAAGAATTGCGAGAAAGTGGAGAAGTGAATTTTGGGGAGGGGCGATACGATAAATTACCGTCGTAATTAAAATGTCGAGTCGCCTCGTTACTTCGACGAGATTTGCGAGCGTTTTCTGCGACAAGTGCCGCCATCGTTTTTTGGGCTCGGACAAAGAAATTGGGATCTAAAGTCAAAGTGTCGCCCTCGGGTGGTTCATTCGTCGGAGATATTAATTTCGGGATTACGAACCGATTTTTAGCGTTGGGAACATACACAGTCGACGCTTTCGAAAGCAATTACACGAAAACCATAGGTGGTGGAAAGCTGAAATTTTTAGGAGACATCTACGTCGGTTATTTGAAGATTCCCTGAAATTTTGGCTGAAATCGCGTATTCATTTTTCGAGATATCGCTGAAATTCTGTACAAACCGTGTGATTTCAACGATAAGAATTGGCCAAAGTTGGGGATTCGGGCGGCCCATCGCCAAACTATCGATAGTTGGCACCATAAAACCGCCGTAAAGTGAATTACGTCTTTAACCCGCCGATCGGTATTATCCGTTACGCCGAGAGGAAGAAATTCGCAACCGAATAGGCCCGACCGGATCGACCGGATCGACCGGATCGACCGGATCGACCGGATCGGCCCAACTCGACTAGATGTAAGCGTAGGTCGTACGGCGCCGTTTCGACAGCATCTTGCGCCGACTGCGCCGCGGTTGTAGGATGGGTCGCGCGGTCATTTTGTGACGCGTCTTCTTCGTCCGGCGCGACTGTGCGCCGCAGGGTGCGCTCGCAATACGTACTCACTTTATACGTACCTTAGATCATTTTTAATTCGTTTTGCGGCGCTTCTGCAACCCCACCCCCCACCCCATCGATACGTGCATCGGCGGCCACTGCTCGCAGTAACCAGCACCAGTACCCGCAAACGTTTCGTTCGTTAATCGGAGCGCGGCGCACATCTCGCACGCACGCAGCTGCTCCAATCTGCCCGCAATTATCGCGGCGAATTTTTAGCCTTTTTTTTTTTTTTACCCACACTTTTTGCGCACACGTCCGTTCGCCCTGAGGCGCATTCGTTTTTATTGTCTGCGTCCGCGTCTCTCTTCGTCTTATGGCGCGACTCGCCTATCTACCTGCCTACCTGCGCACTCGGCTATAGCTGCTCGGTATGTAGCCGCGTACCTACAAGCGTTCGCGCAACATTCGCTCGACGAACTGAGTGCGGTGTTGGGCGCTCGCTTTCAGCAGGTTTTTATTTTTTAATCAACCAGCTGGAGGCAGGTAGGCTACCCGTGTGCATAGCACAAAATGACGACCGTCGGACACTCCAGTTAATACCAAGGTACACAAAAGCCATAAAAACGAATAAGTAGTGATACGTTCTTATGGGAAGCGCGCGCCCAGATGCTCGGTTTTTTTTTTGTTTTTTTTTTTTTTGTTTCTTTTAATTTTTACTTTTATTTCTCAAAAGATACCGAATAATTGATAATAAAACAATTTTATGCGATTAGAACTGTCGTAAAATTGGTGATAAATACGCACGACAAACGGGCGTACACCTGACTGCCGTATAATTAGGTATCTACGCTTTTTCGTCGTAGTCGTCGTCGACGTCGTCGTTGTTGTTGTTGTTATTGTTGTTGTGGTTGCTGTTTTTACGAGCGGGCTCCGTTGCTTTACGTTTGGCAGACGGCAGCCGCGCGGACACGAGTCGACGCGACACGCGACACGCGACACGCGACACGCGATTCGGCGTGCTTCTCCGCTCCGCCGTCTCGCGACTCGATGGCACGCGCCACCGCGATCCGTCAGCGCCGATTCCACCGTTTCGTTGCCTGTGGCTCGCGGTCGGATACGGGCGAGCGGGCCATCTTCCGTCGTCCGTCGAGCGACTCGCCGCGAATTAGGAGACGGCGTGGCAGCCGAAACGCGACAACGAAAACCACGTTGTTGAAGGTCGAGCCGGGTGCAGCGAGACAGCGTCCGCAGCCGCGGCGACAGCTACGCGAAAGAAAATACGGAATCTGCGGCACATCCGAACGCTCGAGAGACGCAAACGCCCCGCGCGGCGTTCGGCGCAAAAATGTGCGTCGTCGCACTCGGTGCCCGGTACCGCAGAGGGACGCGACGCGATACGAACGCTCGGCTCGATATCATCGCCGGATGCGGTCTTACGTACTACAAAAAATGAATTTTCGACGACGCGGGTGTATATAGGTAGGTCTACCTACGATGCGAATAGCCCCCATAGGTAGGCCTGCTACCTGCGTAGTCTAAAAAGGAAGCGATTAAGCGACTGATTGGTGGTTCCAAACGAAGTCGTTACTGGACGCGTCCGATTGTACATTACGTCATCGTCTATTCCTTCCTTGTGGTGAAAACCGAGTCCTTTTTCGTCTTTCCTAGTCGTTTATCTTTTCTTCTCCTTCTCCCGCATCGTCTTTCCTCTTTCGCTCTCTGTCGCTCTCAAATCTCTCTTTCTCTCTCTCTCTCTCTCTCTGGCGACTCGGTTCGTGAAGATAGTACCTACGATACGACAGCGTATAAAGTCGGAAGAAGAATCGCCGCACGGAAAGAGAGAAACGATGCGACAGCGCATAGACATAGACAAGGACGGACGACGTCTACACTCTGCCACATACACGCGTAGGTACCTATATTATAATATACGTATACATACATACATAAATACATATATATATACACATACATACATACATATATATATATATATATATATATATATATATATATATGTAGGTAGGTAGGTAATAACTTATATATGTATAGGTAAGCCATTCTTTGTAGCTTCGGGTGAAAAACGAAGACGACAACGACGATGAAAATCGCGGAAAGGGATGGGGGAGGTTTTGAAAAAGATTTGTATCTCTCGATGGGTTGTAAAGTCGACGAGTAAAAAAAGGGTTATCGGTACAGGTAAACGGGTTGCACGCCACTCCGGTATACCAACAGCCAAAAAAAATAGGTACCTACGAGAAGTATACAGCTATACGTATAGAGGTACCTACACACCTACAGTTATATCTCCTTTATGTAGGTAGGTACCTACGCAGACTTTCTTCTTTATTTTTCTCTCTTTGCTACTCTGTCTCCTTACCTCCGCCGTTCCACCCTTCCGCTCTTCCGCCCTTCCACCCTTCCACCCTTTCACCCTTCCGCCGTTCACCTTCTTTTTGTAACTACCAACTACGTATACCTACGGATGTATTCTTTCCCCATTTTTTTTTTTTTTTTGATTCTTTTAAATTTTGTTTCACCTTCGTGTCCTACGCGCGTCGCTCCTTTCTCGCGCACTCTTTCGCTCTCTCTGCCTCGTTTTTTCACTCGCCACGTCTCTTCGTACGTTTAGGTGTTGGGTGGTGTTTCGTCGTCGTCGTCGTCGTCGTCGTCGTCGTCATCTCGGCGGAATATTATGTCGCTGGCATGGCTGCCATTCGCAAGTGCGCGTACCTGCGTATGTAAGGCATGCGTGTGAGTGGGAAACGCAGATGAGGAACAGCAGCCGACAACGGCACGCGGATGAGTGAGTGCGTGCGTCGGACAAACGGCGTTCACGCCGCGTCGTCGCCCATAAATCGCGCAACACCCGTCCCAAATTGGACTCCGCCGTTGCGGCCGAGCGACATCAGCGCGGCGCCGATCGTCCCGTTCGCCCCGCTCGTCCGAAATGTGAGCGTCGGCCCAAAATCATTGCGAGGCCGCCCGAATCACCGCCTCTACTCGCACAGCCCAAGTTTCACCAGTTGTCGCTTCGACTTCTTGTCCGCCAGATAGCGCGATGCCTGCGCCCAAGGCGAGCGAGTCGTTCGTATTATCCGCCGAGGGGTTGGCGCACTGGGTACTCCCGTACGGCTACTCCGTATATCCGCATATACCCAGCCTACGCCCTACAGGCGCCTACTCTCGTGATTTTGTTGAAAAATCGCGGCTATACTATGGGGACGACAGCGACGCCGATAGTAGCCTACACTCGCAGCCGCACTCTCAACCGATTCGCCATCGAAGAAGACGAAAATTGTTTAACCACTGGTCGAGCCAGCCGGCCAGCCACGTAGCTGGCTGCCCAATTTTTATTCATTTACGACGCGGGTAGCCAACAACTTCTAATGCCTATCCGGGCCGGTCGTATCGGGCGATCGAGATCCGGCGCCGAACCGATTTAGGTGGGTATACCGCCTACCTACGTACCGGTTTATTAGCCTGATCCACGTTTGGCTGGTTTAGCTACTTGGGGTGGGTGGTGGGTTACCCACACTATTCCGCTGGCCGTTGCAGTCAGTAACTAGCCGTGTGAAGTCAACTTCAACTTGGCAACTTGGCGGATCGCCGTGCAAATTTCACCGAATAGGTAGGTACTCGCCCAAGTTTTAATAATTATTTGATTAGGTGTACACTCGACGTGATTCCGATTGGACTGTCCGCCGCGCAGAGACTTTCACCGCAAAGACGATGGTCAGAACCAAGCGCGAACGAAGGACAAACACACGCATGCATGCACACACATACACACAGGTACGCGCACGCGCACGCGCACACGCACACACACGGTGTAAACGCGCGGCGGAAAATCGAGGCGAGGGCCGAACAGCTGGCTGCGGCCTTAGCGCTAACCGTATTCGCCGTACGTGCAGCTCGGTGAGGGACGACGGCGCGACGTCCGTAACGCATTATGCTGCCCTTTGAAAACGTAATGACGAAGCGTTTTCGTGTGGGATGGCCGAGCCGCCACCCTACGTTCGTTCGTCGACACGTCACGTCACGTCACGTCACGTGACGCCGGTGTGCTATCGCCAGAAACATTCAATTTCGCCGATAACGGACGACGATTCGATGGACGGGGCAAAACGGTGCGCCACAGTGGCTACTGGTCGCACCAACGGATCGCAGGCGACGCGACAAGGGTTGCGACTTGCGCAACCGGTGCTGCGGTCGACCGACGATGCGAGTCGACCAATTCGAACTGTGCGGCTGACCAGCCGACCAACGAACCCAAAATCTGGTGGTAGGCACGAAGAAACGCCAGCGGAAGGATCGGTGCGCGGTCTAATAAAGAATCGCGTTATTAGTTGGTTGGGGTGGCGGCGGCGGCGGCGGCGGCGGCAGCGGCAGCAGCAGCAGCAGCAATCGTAAATCAGTACCATTATTTTATGATACGTGATAAACGAAAGTCGTAGACGATCGGCACGAGAGAAACAAATTAGGTTATCGACGCGTTCGCCGAAACGAAGGCGTCCCTCGCCGAGACGAGAATAGCGTCCGCGGCACGCGCACCCACCCCTCCCCCCCCCACCCACCCGGCCAAATGGAGAAAACAAAACGAGAACGAAGGCGCAGAGGAAAATAAAGGGGAAAAGTGTGATCGGTGACGGCGTAAATTGGCGCCTCTATCGGACCCGTGGGAATGAAAGTCGTACCGTAATGCCGTACCTACGCAGCCTGCCTCTCCGCTCTTCGCCTACACGGTTTAGCGTATCCTTATGGGCAAACCGATATGTCGAAACGCATCCGTAATCTACGAACGCTATACGCCTCCCTTCCACTCGCTTCCGTTGCTCCGGTCGTTCCTTCGCTCTTTCCTGCGTTTCCGTCTTCTGCGCCTCGCCCCTCACAGCCCTACACCCCCGCTCCCCATAATTTCGGAACTATCCTTTCGACAGGCGTCGCCGTCGTCGTCGTCCAAGTCTACAAAATTGGACGAATCGATCGTCGACGACGTTATCAATCGAAACGCCACCGCATCCGCAGCCGTATTGGCGGTCGGCTTCGTTACGCCGTGCCCGGCCAAAGGGCTGCAGCCAAAGGGCGTTAGCCGCGAGCCGTACCCAACCTTGCGCGCTTACGTCACGTCGCATCTACGTTTCGCGTGACTCGAAAAACGCGTTATCGCCCTAAACTATACCCATAGTATAGGCTACTCGTTGTTCCAAGTTCCCACGTCATAGCCTACCTGTACGTACAAGTCCTACACGTTTGCGCTTTGTTTTACAATACCTACGTCATTATCACACTGGACGACTGAAAAGCTTATATTTACATAACGAATCATCGACGAAGGTTTGCCCGAGTAATTCAAATACGATAGGTACCTACGTATTCGATCAATCGACGGTGGACAGTGGGTACAACTTTAGCGCAGCAGCAATTGGCTGGAAAACCCAGTTTGCCATTTTTCGTCTTCAAAAAACAAAAACCTGAATTCCAAATGGGTGAAAAAGTTTTAAAATACTTACTATCGACAATACTCGATCGATATCGTTCTAATAGATAAATCTGTAACGTATATTTTCGTCTATTTTAAGAAATGACGAACATATTCGTTCACTGATTTTCAAATACCAAAAATATAGATATTTGTCAACAAATTACCTTCCTATAACTCTTCATAAACAACCACAAAACTATTCGTATTTAATTTTACATATACAGATATACCTTCTGTATATTTATGACCTAGTTGTACCTGTCCCTCGAGTACTCGACGAGTCAGCACAACCCTATAATAACAACACCCTACCTCACTTTACCTATCCGACACGTACGTTTTCATACCCTGAACGAGTATATAATCCCTCGATTCAGTTGTACAATTGTTCAGTTTAGTTCAGTTCTCCAACAGCTACTTCTAAGTACCTGGAACCTCTCTCGTAGAAGTCTCTGGTGAACAGATAGTCTTGCTGGTTGAATTGTAATTGAATATGTATTAATATTAACGTAGAACAACTTACTGTGATGTACAGAATATTATTATATTAAAAGTGTAAACTCACTCTTGTGTTTAAAAATATTATTGAGTCTCAAACGAATGTTAAGGTCCACTATAGTTTGTGGATGTCTAAACTGAATCTATTTTAGAAATATTACTACTTTGAAGTACGTGGTATTTCGTGTATGGTGTACTCCCGAAAGTGGTCGTAACTAGGTACTACACTATCTCTTTTGGCCGTTACAAAATCAATATTTTGTCGCTATAAGAAATTGTAAGTAAAAGAATTACGAAAAACAATCGATAGCTATCGATAGCTATCGATATCTGCGACAATAATGTCCATCCATCCGTGTTTTATTGCTAAAATTTTGGCTATTTTTCAGAAAATTAGTCGAACAATAGTCACAAATTTTCGACAGATTTTCTTCTTTACCCGATCTATCTTTCATCAAAATTTCAGATCTATTCTTCCGATAGTTTTCACTTAATTTTGGAAAGGACGCGCTATATCGACGTATTATTGACATCGTTCTCGCAGTTTTTTACGTTTTCTGTCAAAGCTATCGAAGACGATAGTTGTGAAATTTTAACCATACCTGCTCGTGCACTATAAAATCGATCACCGTATCACCGTATCACCGTATCACCGTATCACCGTATCACCGTATCACCGTCTTCGTTTCATGCTTTCGCCACTTTACGCCACGTGTTGAACGCGCCTAACCAAGATGGACTTGAAGAACGTCGTCAAGTTGACGGCCGACATACGATCTCGTGCAGGCAGACCTACACGTTTCAAGCAGATACGATTGATTTCGATTTCACCGACATTACAGATTCGTGCCGTCGAACAAGCGAAAATTTCGATCGCAACGGTCGAAATATGTTTTTCACGTCAAGTAGATTATCGAATATTCGAATGTCGAACTTAGGCTGTATAATCTGGTGTGTGTGTGTGTGTGTGTGTGTGTGTGTGTGTGTGGTATGGTGGATATTATCACGCTCTTATAATAGCCCAACTACGGCGCATCGGTGCGAAGGCCTTACGAAAGTGTCGCCGAATCCGTCCACATTTTGGCAAATTGCTATATCGAATCTCCGCAGTTCTCCACCTACCAGACAGACAGACAGACAGCTAGCTAGCTATACCTAACCAACAACCTTACCGGTTATTGTATCGAAATTTTTACGGCGTACAAGCGCGAAAAATCGAGGCATTAAAAAAAAAGAAAAAAAAAAGTTGAAATGTTTTCACGATCCTCGTTGGTTGTGTAGCAGCGTGCGCGAGGACGACGTCGCGAATAAAAATATTCTACGTGGAAAAAGAATCCGTACCTATACCGTTACACCGACGTCGAAAATAATTAGCATAATTTTCTACACCAATCATTTCGAAACACACGTCAACGTAATAGGTACGTCGAAAATTACCGCCCTTTAGAAATGAAAAGAAGAAGACAGAAAGAAGGTTTGGAAGAAAAAAAAAAAAAAAAAAAAAAAAACCGCCAAAAAATGTAAGGGAAAAACGCCAAGTGTCGAAGAATTTGGCATAAATTCGCAAACAGCTGGACGCCGCTAAAACTAATAAAGTCGTACTTCAAAATTCTGTTTGTCGGAGGGCGTCGATAAGGGGGAGGAAAGAAACCCGTAAAATGAGGAAAGGAAAATGACGGCAACGACGTAACGACGAAAAATTAAGACTTTTTTACCATTTTTTACGAAATTCACGCGAGACGCGAGAACTACCTCCGTTTTGAAAAATTTTACGTTCTCTTTTCCTACTTCGGTTTTTTTTCCTTCTTCTTTTCTTTTTTTCTTTTTTACTTTTTTACTTTTTTTTATTTTTATTTTTTTTATTTTTTTTTCTTTATTTCTTTATTTATTTATTTACTAATTTATTATTTTTTTTATTTTTTTTATTTTTTTTATTTTTTTCCAACCGATAGGTTGTCGTGACAAGCTGTCGTCGCTGGAGAGGTGCCAGCCAGCAAATTCGACGAATAAATTGCGCGATCCGCCTGGATGTTTTAAAAAAATCTAAATCCAAACCTAAACCTGAACCTAAAGCTACGGCTAAAGCCGAACCCGTACCAACTCGAAACGTTTTCAAAACCCGAAATTCGCGTTCGCTGCGAATCTTGACGACGACCGACGCAAAAAATCGACGCTTATAGCCGAAAAAATATGCTAATTAGTGTAACTGTTTTCGATGCCATACACGACGTGGTTTGGCGGCGCCGTATCGTTCGCTTTGACAATTTTTAATCGCCCAAAGGCGATTCCGTAACTGTCAACCCTGATAGCTGATAGGCTGTGCGACCTGCACCCGTGCCCTTGGGTTGAAAATGTTGCGTCGTCGCGCCGTCGCCGTCTTTGGCTATTGCCGAATTACCAAATGGGGGCTAAAGGGCGATGCGCCGAAGGGTGGCGGCGCGCGCCGAGCGGTGAAGACGATGCCGAGTAAAATCGAATCGCAGCCCTCTACGCGACCGAACGGACGCGCGTTTCGGCCAACCGCGTCGCCGATCGCCATCGACGCTGCGGTCGCGACGAGTCGATCGCCGTTGGTCGGCCCCCACCCAATCATCGCAGCGACGTATACGGCGGCTACGCGTGCGAAAATGTCGAACGAGGCGCTCTCGGCGACGGCGGCAACAGCGACGACGACGACGACGACGGCTGTCCAGTTGAGTGTGTAAAAAGGTGCGGGCCTAACGGAAGTGAGCGGCCGCGGCGCGCCGAGAGTCTGCGAACGGGAGTCTTTTCCGCAGCCGCGCCATGGCCGCAGGCTCAGTTACGCGGGTCTCTCCGAGTCGCCGACTATCCGTAGCCTACGCGATGGCCGAGACGATCGGATCGAGAATTAACGGACGTGCGACGTATCCGGCCCGCCACCATCTACCCCCACTAATCGGATGAACGGATGACACATTTCATCCGGCACGACGACGTCGCAGAAAGGCGCTCCATAAAACTGGTCGAGCGACTGGTCGATGACGCCGTTTCCAGCGCCTTTCCCGAGAGCGTGGAAATTGCGACGACAAACGCGACCTCGGAATTCTTCGCCCGTGGCGGTCGCCCAAAACGTTTTCACCCTTTCGCCAGACACTCGCCACTTATTTGACGTTCAACGGCCCGGGTGCCGCACCAAAAAATCCAATTTTCTGCAAGTAATAAAATATAATCGCGTCGCTTCCCGCGTACCGAATGTCGCTACGGTAACGCAGTCGTTCGTTACTCCGGACAAACATTTTCAATAGCGAGTCGTCGCCCCAAACACTCTCGCGCCCTACGCACGATAGCCCCCGGGCACTGGCAGTGGCCAATCTGACGGGTAGGGTATTGGCTCGGCGAAATTGCACCCGGGCCGCCTTTTGCTTGCCAAAAAGGCTTTTTCATCCTTCGTAAACTCGTAAAAAATGATATCGAATCCCGCATCTCGTATTCGCTCGATTAAAATGGGCCTTTTCAAGCATTTGGCATTTGGCCTTTTTTCCTTAAAACCGCTACTACCGAATTCCTTTTTTTTTTTTTTTTTTTTTTTTTTTTTTTTTTTTTTTTTTTTTTTTTTGGTACCATTCCACGCGAGTTTTCATTATGGAAAAAAATAAAAAAATAAATAAACCTAAATACGGTAAAAAATCAACAGCGACTACTGCATTAATTATTGCGAACCAATTCCATTCGTTCCGAATTGGAGATATATTTTGCGAAATGCGGAAATAAAATATTGTTTTTGATAGGCAACTTCGAATTTGGGAAAATAATATTTTTCGACCGAAAATTAGATTCGTCTACAAAAAGGGCGTGAAAATTCCAACGATAATTACGGATTCACTTTTATTAGTTAGGCACGAGCTGCGGGGTGCGTTCTGCAATTCGTTTTGAAGACGTGTGGAGTCGCGCTCCGAACCGTTCCATAAAACTCCGTTCGTACGAGGTCCGGCCGTCTTCCGGATCGAGTTGCTCGAGACTGGGCATGGGTCATGGGTAGACGATTGGTTCGCACGCTCGTGCCAACAAACAACCGAGTTCGCCTCTTCGAAATTATTTAATTGGCTACTGTCTGAAATTTTGTTCGTAAATGAAGTTTACCTATTTAATCGAATAAATAATAACCTTTTAGACATTTAAAAAAAAAATAATAATGAAAAAATAAAATTACAAAAACATTTTTCGGTAGGTATCGTAAACGTTCGAAGACGGGTTGTGGAGGGTGACAGTCCAGAAGGTGGCAGAATCTCCGATTTAAACGTAACGACATACAACACGCCGCGCCCCCCCCCCGCTCAAAAACGCCCGTTATAACCTTCGATAGGGCAAATAAAAATATCGTCTTCGACCGAACGTCGATGCTTCGGACGGCGTCCAACAAAACTATTAGAGCTTTTGAGAAAGGCGATAAGAAAAGGAGCGAGATGCGGACGGACTGGCTGAGTGGCTGCCCGCTGACGGAGTCGATGACACACCCGTGCGTATCCATACGTGGACTAGGAGTCACGTAGGTAGTTGCGCGTACGCGGACGTAGACGTAAGCCTGGCTGTTGTAGGTACGTACGCACACGTACGCACACGTACGCACACGTACGCACACGTACGCACGGTGGTAAGCGTCAGCGGCTTTAGCGTCGCTATTGTTTCGTCTCGCGGGCCTTTTGTCGCGTAGCATCCATAAATTTTTCAGCCGCTCGGTCCGACGCTGACGAATTTGCACGACACCCTTTCGTACTTTTCTCGCCTACCACTCTGAGGCGGATTTTTTGACGCGCGAACAACGCCTCGCCCGTCGCGCGAACCACACAGAAAACAACTGTGCACAGGCGGAAGGCGGCGCGACGCTCGTCGCCGTTGCGCCTCGGCGAGCCCATCTCTTGGGACACAGAAACGGCGCTAATGAGGCGAACGACGCGGCGACACGTGGCTTCGGTCACCGCCGCCGCCGCCGCCGTCGCCGCCGCCGCCGCCGCCGCTGTGCCATCCCTATTCGTACTTTACTCGGTCATGCGACGCTGCTTCGCGTCGTCTTCCAATGTTAAAATTCGCCCTCGACGATACAGCTTTACAGCCTATCGCCTATCGCCTATCGCCTACCAATCCGATCGAGCGTAGCCTAATTTTCTGCCCCTACACCTGCAGCCTTACGTAGATAAAATAATAAGAAAATAGTATCCGACGACGACAATGAATCTAATCTCGTTTAACGACGACGACGACGACGGTAGTAATAATACCTAATAATTATACCCAATAGTGATGGTAAAAGGTGCGTACACCGCACCGGCGGTACGGTACCTAGTGGTGATGGCTGACGACGATGACGATGGTATTCGGCACGGCGAAAACGAAACGGACGCGGAGCGACACGTCCACTCGAAAATCAGTGCGTAAAAATCAACGGAGCTCGAAGTAGAGTTATTTCGGCGTTAACGATGCGACTGGTCGTCGCGCCGACTGGACGGCAGCGAGAACGCCAGGAAGGGTTAGAGGGAGACAGACAGACAGACAGACAGACAGACAGACGGAGAATGAGACGCAGAGAGAAAAAGAGAGAAAAAGAGAGAAAAAGAACGATAAACAGGTAACGGGGAGTGCGTAAAAACGAGTGAGAAAATTCGGACGAGTCGGTAAGGAGGCGGGGTGGGGGTGAGGATGGGGGTGCGAGAACCGAAGGATGGGTGGATGGGGACGAAATGAGAAAGGTGTCGAAAATGAGGCGATATGGAGCGAAAAATGATATACTGGGTAGTCGACCAATTCGGAAATTAGAAGAAAAAAAAAAAAGAAGTTTTTATAATTATTACGGAAAGGTTTTTTCTTCGCCAGAAATTAGAGTAGGTAATTAAAAGCGGTCGACGAGATGTTTTTCGTTCGCTGCGTACACTTGGTTTGGTTCGTTTTGGTTGCATGGTCGATGGTTAGCCTAAAGAAGGAGGAAAAGAAAACGAAGACGAGACGAGACGAGACGAGACGAGAAAACGAAAGAGAAGAGCAAAAGGGTTAAGAAAGTGGCAACGTGCGGACGTGTCCGAGTCCAGGTAACTTGGGATATCTGGCCTAAAAAACCGACCGACTCGTCGCTCGCCGCCTTTTCGACGAGCGGCCATTTTCTTTTTCTCCCCTTCGCCAGCGATTTGGGGGCACGCCGGACACGTCGCGTCGCGTCGCCGATCGCAGTGTACAAAGAAATCGAAAAGGCCGAGTCGCCAGTCACCGCACCGGTTACCGGACGCCGGTCGTAACCCAACCAAAATGACCGCAAGTCGTTGCCAGCGACCGCTTACACCAGTTCGGCGCTCTCGCAAAAACATCCACTTTTTTCGATTACCTAAGCAAAGGTTGAGCAGGTCTGACAGTGGTTTGGCAACTATATTGGTTCGTAGTATACAGAATGTTTCCAACAAAACCGGAAAGCAAGAAATTCTTGTAAAATTGGTTTTTAGCTATAAAATATGGTTACGTCGATGTTTTTGTTAATGATAATATCGTTAATTATCGATAGTTTTTCGAAATTTTTTTACCTAAAACCAGCAACGAAATACCATGAAATACCGATACATCGATATGTTTGTCAAGATATCGAGAACTATCGGCAATGTTTTGCAATGTTTTCGAGTAAGTATTTGGAATTTTTTGTTTTAATTATAGATGAAAATAGGCGAACTGGGTTTTCTGGTCGCGTATTAGCAGGGCTGGAGTTTTTCGTTTTTACGTACCTACCCCAAATTTTGGAAAGCGGGACTGAGCTCTCTTGGCGCGGAACTGCGGTCAGTAAAATCTGTACGATTTTTACGACACAACTCTGTAATTACCGTCGACTCGAATAATTCCAGTCCCTAGACCGACGACAGTCGCTTTCAGAAATTTTAAAAGGATTATTATTTTATTTTATTTTATTTTATTTTATTTTTTCTGTTTAAAAGTCGGTTAAAAAACGGGCCGACTGCGCGGCGCGTGAACAGGAGTCTGCGCACACTGGAGCCGAGCCACCGCTACTCTCTTAGGCGGTGTCGAAGAAACAACTGGACCATCACCTGGTTGGAGGGTGAAAAGGTAGTTTAGTGGACGCTGCCCTCGCACAAGTACGGTCGTGTCTTTCGACATAAACCCGCAGTGCAAACCGAACGCGTTTACGTACCGTCACGTGCCAACGACCAATCGATAAAATTTATTCGATTTAGTTTTAGGGCCGACGGATTCGTCTCGTCCGACAAATTTTGGGTGCGGCCGTCGACCCGTTTTATAGGTTTTACGCGGTGTCGGCGACGCGCAACCACACGACACGACCAGCCGACTTTCGACGAGAAATAATATTAACCGTACGTGTAATTAACGCCAATGACTGACAAAGGACGGCGAGTTCGCTTCGACGTAGCGAGCATTCGCCACGTTGCGTCGCGTCGCGTCGCGTACAGCCTACCCGTCAGAAGGGCCATAGGCGGCGAAACGTGTCGACGAAAGTGGCGGCGACGGGTGTACGCAGGTACGCCGGTGCAAAGGTGGGATGGCAAGGATAAGCGTATGGGCTACGTGGGGTCGCCGCCGCCCACCGTACGCTCGAGGCGACAGGGTCCAACCTTTGGGTCTCCAGCGTCGACGCCGACCCCAAGACGGTCACCAGCGCCGCGTCGCACCACTCGCGGGCGGACGCCTTAACCGAGCGCCACCTCTCAAAAACCATTAATCGGCTATTCGATATATATATATATATATGTGTGTGTGTGTGTGTGTGTGTGTGTGTGTTTGTGTGTTTGCGTGCGCGCGTGTGTGTAGGTGTACGCGACGCTCGCTAGAAATGCGGTACGTACGGCACACACTGCGGGTGCCTCTTCGTACATACGGCGTACCTTTTCCAGGTTCTCGTTCTATTTCTGCTTCTTTTTTTGATTTTTACCTGCATCCTACGATACCCGCTAATTGATTCCAAAATTTATGCAATAACCTTCGTCGAAAAGAAAGAAAGAAAGAAAGAAAGAAAGAAAGAAAGAAAAAAAAATACGATTTTTCAAAGACGGAAACTGGTTTTGCGCATTGCTACCAATTTTTTTACCTAGCTACCTTATTTCATTTTTTTCTCCTTTTCCGTCTTTACTTTTCTCTCAATATCGCCCCCTCTCTCGCTGTTACCGTCTCCCCCGTCTTTTCGTCTTCTTTCTCATTTTCTCATTTTCTCATTTTCTCATTTTCCTTCTCGCTCGGTCATTTTCGTCTCCATCTGTTGGCTCGAGATGAAGATAAAACCGTAAAGTAAGGCGCGGTCGGGTCGGAGGGCTGGAGGAGCGAAACGACGACGACGACGAAGCGAGCGAATTGCATAACACCTTCGTCAGCACGCATCCTCTTTCTTTTTTCTCTTTCGATTTGGCTGTTGGTAAAATGTATTGACGACGGCCCGAACGCGTTAAAAGCGTTCGCGATAAAATCGCACCCAACGGATACGAGAAGTGGGTACCGACCTATTCGGAGGTATCCATCGACGCTGCAACAGTCGTTAGGCGTGAATTAGTTGGCGGACGTAGACGCGACGCGTTTCGCCGGACGGATAAGGGGCGACACAAAAATTGTGGGCTAAAATTCATTCGGACCTGCGTGAACGCGTTGAAAGAGGATATGCGTACGCGACAGCCGTTCCCAGACGGTTCGAAAAGAATTTTGGCGTACGGGGATGGGGGCCAGGTGGCCTTTGCCTACGGTGGGCGGCGGTAGCAGCGAGCATTCGATCGACAAAAGGGCAGTGGCTGCGCGCACCGACGACCATAACGCTGGGGAAGAAGAAACTTGGCGCAAGTCGCGTCGCCGCCGTCCCTCTCGAAACTCCTTCCAGGCAGAGGGGGCGACCCGCAGCCGGAGGCCGGTGGCCGGTCGCTGTTTCGAGAAGCGAAACGCGCGCACAAAGCGACCGAGGAAGCTTTCTACGAGCGTAAGAACACGCGACGTGGTAACACCTATTCGTTGGGGCCGAGGGGGGGGGCACGGAGGCTGCTCCGGCGAGGCCACTCGACCGCCGTCTTCCCTTTTGCGTTTTGCAACTGGACAACAGCTACGCGCTCCTACCGCAAAATAGCCGGCGTTCGGTCCGCAGCGAACTAACGCGTTACACCCCAGCCGTTAGTGGCGCACCTTTGTGCGGTTGAAAGTTTACCCGCTCGCACGTTTCTTCCCCGCATTCCCGCATCCCCGCATCCCCGCATCCCCGCATCCCCGCACCGTTCCCGTTCACTGTCACTTATTAGTTCAGCAAAACGACGCAACACGACAAATTCTTACCTCGAACAGAAGAATCCGATTGCGAGTGATGCCTGAGAAGGTTGCTGAAAAGTGGCACGTCCGTATTTCACGTTGTTTCTTGCGAACCGCGTAAGTGCGTTACTTACGGCGGATACGCTACCAACATGCGGGCGCGTAGCTTCAAGCCTCCACCGGAGAGTCCAACACCAACACCAACACCAACACCAACACCAACACCATTAATTTAGCGACACGGTGCAATCTGTCGCTGCGAAGGGGAGGCGGCTCACGTTTTAAGACGCCAAAACAGGTTCACTCGGTACCTACGTTTTGGACGGTTGTAGCGCCAGCGAACCAACGGACCGATTCGAGCGACTCTGTTCTCGTTTCGTTCACAAACAGATAATTATGTATCTGGCACCCGTATAGCTTAACGAATACAAGTGCGGCGTAATAGCGAATACCAGTTCGATTTTTTTTTTTTTTTTTTAATTTAATACATAAAATACGAAGGTGAACGTTGAAAATTTGCAATATACGGACTTTTCTTTCGTCACCATTCCGAAAAAACTATCCGAGATAGATATAGGACTGGAATTTTTTACTTTTTTACTTCTTTTTTTTTTTTTTTTTTTTTTTGGGGGGGGGGGTGCAGGAGGTTTAGCATTTATATAGCGGTAGATTCGGTAAAAATATTACGATGGTTCTAATAACTTTTTTTAAAGTAAAGAACGAATCGGTCGAACAATATTTATAAAATTCTGGTCCTGGTTCGTTCGCATACGGACACCTGGTACCTGAGTATCTACCTGGTTGACCGAACTTTGCTCGGACGAGTACCAAGGTCGATAGCTGCCGTAAACTAAAATGTGAGGACATACTTGAAATTCGATATCCAAATTCAAAATTCACGAATAAAGTTTTATATCGGAAACCGTCAGCCGATGTTAGATTACCACCCAACTGTCGAGATTTAACTTGGAAATTCGGTATGAGATATTTTGTTGCATTCGTTGCCTTTAACGTTAATCGCAACATTCGATGTCACGCAGAGTGCAGCTCTAAAAATCAAATCACCTTCGTTCCAGGCGAATTTTTAGTCGCTAGCTGTTATCGCGCTTACTGCTCGTGGATAGATCGAGATGGTCGTATTTGTGTTAAACGAATTTTTCCAAACTCGAGACCTATCTTAATCCATTTTTTGTACCCAAAAAACAAAGACTCCGAAATTTCAGCAACACATCAACGTACGTACCTACGTAAAATTATTGCCTGCTGTGTTATAGTATAAGAGAGAAAAGGATAGGATCGGATCGGATAGGCTAACAAATAAAACTGACGTGATGGTGAAAACCAGTTCGGTTTGGGAACTAGTTTCATCTCGAGCACACGTTGTCACCTAGAAAACCCCACGGCCGTGTCTTTAGACGCAGCCTGGCCGATGTCTTTTTCATATAATAAGCGAATGGAATGATGATGATTGTAGGACTCGGGCCATGCCATTAGAATACGATCGCGCATCTTTGGAAGAGAACTTTTCATCGCAACTTACTCGTCGAGTCAGGTCGGGAAATTCGGTATTTTTCGAGAGGAGAAATAATTTTGCAAGTTCTACTCCGAAAAATGGAGCAGTCTGCTGGCAGAACCAGCGCCGCACTTTCACAAATCCGACAGCCAGATTTTAAAAACGGTTCAAGTTTCCGCATTCTTTTGCCCATCGGACCTCCGATAAAAAGCAAATTGCACGAATGAGGAAGAGGAGTTTTTTGTCGCCAAAGTGTTCGCATCTAAAACCTTTTCGCAAGCGGCTAAAAAGAAAATTTAAAAAATAATAAAATTAGAAAAGAGCTCGGGTGTACTATCATTTACGGCTGCGGTTTAGTTTTGTTTTTAAATTTTTCTTCTCTTTGGACTGAGGTGGCAACTATAGGCGTTCTACTTTCGTACCGTATGGGTGCCTAATCGCACAATTCACGTAACGAACCAAGACAGGCGACGGCAAATACGAGAATTCGATCGAGTCGCGCGCCTATGCGACGCGACCGTAAATACGTTGGTCAGAAAGAACAACGGTTTTCCAAAGAAAAAAAAATAAAATAAAGAAGAAAAAAGATCGGTGGTGTTCTCTCTCGCGTACGGCCGCTCCATGGTACAGGCTATAGCCTATATTCCAGATTCCACGATTTTGAATCTTATTGTTAGACCGACACGCACCCCCACCGTGCCGCCTTTCCACGTACCCTTATACTCGCCCCTTCAGATTCCTTTACCTTTACACACGCACGAACGTCACCATGTCCGTACAGCAAAACGATGACCACTTGGAGTAAGTACTATACCCGTACAATCAAATCCAATCCAATCCAATCCAATCCAATCTACGAACAAACGATACTGGTTTAACCGAAAAAAAAAGAAAAAAAAGTACAGGTATACGCTTACGTATGTTCTACCTAAGCGCTTATATAAGCATATATATATATATATATATATATATATATTGGCATACGGGTATACTCGTATAGGTAGGACAAAACGAAAAAACACAAAAGTAAACAACTTTTTAACGTGAACGAGGGTGTACATACGCGTATTAGATAGGTAGGAAGGTAGGGAGTGAGGGAGGGAGGTAGGTAGGTACCTTCTGACTAATATACATACAGCTACCTACGTACCGCATAGTTTATACACTAAGACCAGTACAGACTACAATATGAATATCGAGGGTTACTTTTTTATGCGGATAATACCGTAACGGACCGAACAATGCGAATTGTGCCAATAGTAACCCTTTTTTCGTTTCGTCTTTTTCAAACAGCGAAGAAGGTGAGAAAATGCGAAACAGTGGGCGACGGTGGAGGTGGCGGAGGCGGTGTATAAGAGCGTACAAGGCTGAGAATAGCAACGGTCATTGGCTCATCTTTTCGCACCATATACATACATATATACATACATATATGTATATATATATATATATATATATATATATATATATATATATATATATATATATATATATATAATATTTACCGCAGCTATCTACGGACTCCCAAAACGATATCTTTCTTATGTAACGTAAAACATAAAAGAAGCCGTTAGTTTTTGAGGCAGTGGCAGTGGCAGCGGCTACGGCAGCGGCAGCAGCAGCGGCAGCGGCAGCAGCAGCGGCAACGACAACGACAACGCACCGAGGGACCCCACAAGAACGAGAGTCTGCTAATGGAGCAGCTGAGCTGTAGGCGATCCGATAATTTAGGAGAATAGGTACACCTACCTACCTACCTACCTACCTACCTACCTATCTACGTACCTACTTACCGTTCTTACAGCTTAGGCTACCCATTGTACCGGACTATAGCTGCGATGAAAACGAGTAGGGGCGAGGGTAACCGATCCGATTAACGGGTGGCCCGGGCACTGCGGCGCGGCTGAAATGCCGATAACCGAATTGACGCGTCGCGTCAAGTCATCCTATCCTTACGGCTACGAGGTGGTATGCGAATCGATTTTTGAAAATTTCTAACCGTACCGGATTCAGGGTACGCACGGTAACGTACCTATTATAGGCTATCCAAGAATATTGCCAAAGGCTGCGACTGTGAGCTTCGACGAGAAAATGCGGGCTAGTATCAGTATGGCGCAGCGACGCGACTCCAGCCTTGTGGATGTTTACGGAGAGCACGAGGCTCGAAAGCATCCCTCGTGGTCGCCCTTATTGCGACAACGGCCATCGCAAAATCAGGTACAGAATGATGGTCGCTCGCCGCTCGCCGCTCGCCGCTCGCCGCTCGCCGCTCGCCGCTCGCCGCTCGACCGTGTCGACTTGCGGATAATTCGCCGAATCGAAACCCGTACCTAATAATATCGACTTTTATTTGGCGAGTAGGCCGTAAGGCGAAAACCCGGATCGCGAAGAAGGGCGGACGGGGTGGCGTAGAAAAAGCTTACGTTTACCCTTATACACGGTGTACGCGTGTAGAGGGCGGGCGGCGGGGGCTAAGGATATGTTCCCAAGTTGCAGATAAAACCAAATGGAATATCTTAAAGGAATTTAACCGGTAATGCAAACAACACACCCTTCCGCTCTTTTAGCCGATAATAAAGGCGATGGATTCGGGCGAACGTGTGATTTATAAAAATTGATACCCAAGTCGATCGAAACACCGCCAGCTTTAGGGTAAGCTTTTTCCTCTTTTTTCAACTCCTTTTTTTCTACGTTTTTTTTCTTCCGCATTTCCATTTTTTTCCTGCCTTTTTTTTTCTCTCTTATTTCGATTTTTTAATAGCCTTCAGACCCTTATTTTACATTTCACCGTTTTACCGTTTACCGACGACGACCCTCGAGCAGGCCGACTACTTTTTTATTACCGGGGAGAGGGAGAAAAAATAAAAAAAAATATAAGCGTACAGAACGCGTCGCAGGGGCAGAGGAAAAAAATACGCGGTGAAGAAAAAAAAAAAAGAAAGACTTTTATCATTACGTGGGGTTAGGAAGAAAATTGCCGATACGTCTTAAAAAGTTAAATTATATTAAAAGCGTAATCGAAATTGAAGTTTTCCATTGTGCGGAGAGGATGGGCGGTGGAAAAAAAAAAGGTTTTCTCGCTTTTCATTTCTTCTTTTTTTTCTACTTTACTCGTTGTAAACATTTATTAGCGGTTTATGGGCCCGGTAATAAAAACGCGCCGCTTCTTTAGAAATTCAAAAGTGCGGCCGACGCGATCAACGCGGACGAAAGGCGTCCTCCTTCGAGGTAGAGAAAAAAAAAACGTTGTGTGAAACTGAGGAATGCGGAGCGGTGCGGTAAGGTGCGGTGGTTACGGCGGTTGCGTGCCGTGCAAAAGCGAATCGCCTAGCTAGTCGTCGGACGGATGCGAAACGAAATGCGACCAACGACGAAACGTTGCTTCGCTTTGTTTAACGGTCGAGTGTGCCGCTGCCGCCAGCCAGCCAGCCGGACTGCCAGCCAGCCAGCCGGACTGCCAGCCAGCCGGACTGCCAGCCAGCCGGACTGCCGCCCCAATTATTAGAAACCTGCAGAAACTACGTATATCTACCCACTTGGCTGCGTTCTTTACGTCCTCTGCTGCCGATAGTTGCGAAGTAAATGGATAACACCAACAGCCGAAGACCGTGCGTTGTGATAGGTTGCAAACGTCGCAACGTCGCAACGTCGCAACGTCGCAACGTCGCAACAATCTGTTGTCAAGTAATACGCAAACGCCCGACAACTTTTCATGTCAACTCTCGAGCGGGTAGACGTAGAAAACTGTTTGGTAGCGTACCAAAATTTACGACTGGCCACTGCAGCCTTACAGCTGAAGGGAACGTGTCTGATAGGTGGAGGTGGAGCATCGTCATCGTCATCATCTACGGATCTGCGATTTCGTCATTTCGCGTCCACTGGCGTCGAAGAAAGAAGAGAATGAAACGGGCCACTGCGCCACTAGGCGGCCGAACCGCCCATTGCCACCGGTGAAAACGATGAAAACTCGAGAGTCGTAGGCGTATTGTCGTCGGTCGTCCTTCCGAATTTACCCGATTAACCGAATTAAGGAAACTGGACGGCAAAACGGGGCGGTCGCGGCATTGGACGGAGCGGCTTCTCGCCGAACAGGAGGTCAGCTGCTGGACGCGGCAACGGAGGCGGCCGGTGAGAATTCACGCCTACCGTTTTCACAGTTTGCCGAAGCGGAATCATCGAATGCCAAACGAGAGCGGGATTGGCGCAGGCAAACGCCTAATTTTACAGTAGCCGGCGGTTAGACCGCGTCGACGATTGACCGGCGCAATTTGACCGACGGCCGCTTCCGCGTGTACCTACGTGCGCCCTTTTTGTACGCAGACTACGGCTACGAATCGTTTTCATCTGCGCCTTTTTGCGCAGCGGTCGCCGTTTTCAAGCTACAGGTACTGTTCACATTCGGTCCGGTTTATTTTCGTTGCGACGCAGTCCGCATTAACGCACGTTGACGCGTAGGCAAGGGGTATGGTACCTACCGTTTACCTCTCTTTTCCTTATTTTCCTTTTCCTTTCTCCCCTCGTTCCATTCACTTTTCTTCGCCGCAATTTGAACGGTACGGCCGCCACCGTCACGTCACGTCACGTCACGTCACGTCACGTCACATCCGGCGATCAGCGGTGGCGACTTTTGCGTTGCGCGCGCGCCTCGCAGTATTCGCCGCACGCCCGATTCACGCAAATTCGTCGACCGCCGAACCAGAAAATCAAACGCAGAAAGAAACGATTCCGATAATCCGCTCGGTGAATGTGCAACGGCGGTCTGCAAATCGGTGAAAAAATGCAAGTTCGCGCCACCGGTCACCTCGTGCCATCCCATCGACGACTCAATTTTAACCAGCGACGTGCACCACTCGTTTATTATATCGTCGTCGCTCTCCTCTTCCTCCTCCTCCTCCTCCTCCTCCACATCTTCATTGTCATCTTCATCGTCGTCGTCATCGTCATCGTCATCCTCATCCTCATCCTCCTTGCGTCGGAAGACTGAACATTTTTTTTTTTTAATTTCGAGTCGCGGCAACATTACGCCCTCATCGCGTCCAACTCGAGCTACGGCGGCGATAAATTTTGGCACGAGAAAAAAAAACAACTATTTTTTAAGCAACGGTGGCGAAGGCGGCGGCGGCGGCGGCGACGACGGCGGAAGCGGCGAGAAATACCGAGAAAAAACGAGTTTCGATCGTTGGAAGAGCGAGCGAAAAAGGAATCGAGAGAGAAGGATAGCGAGCGGAGAGAGCGTGCGAGAGAGTCGGTGACAGAGCGAAGCGAGCGATGTTGGGGGGGGGGGTGAAACACGTCGAGTATTTAATTAAAAAATCCCGCGTTATTCGAAATGAGACGGACGAAGAGACAGACGAAGAGAAAAAACAACTACCTACTCGTCAGCTGTCGGTTGATTCGAACGATAGGTACGTAGGTATACACAGCCCGCAGCTACAACTGTTAACATAGTTTGTAATTTTTTTACTTTTTTTTTGGTTTTCGTTTTGGTTTTGGCTTCGGCTTCGGCTTTTTTTTTTTTCCATCTTCTGTAAAATAATATTTTTTTTTTGCGCTCCAGAAAAAACCAGATTGTAGGACGTGAGCGGCGCGGCGCGACGCGGACGGCTTCGTGCGTCCGATTTATTCGATTCGATTTTTTATTGGAAATATAAAGCATAGGACTACATGTAGTGGCACTTTAGAACACTTTGTTCGGATTGGCCTGTTTGGTGGGGTGGGCGTGGCCAAAACTGGTTGGCGCGAATTTCGAACATCGTCCAGTTGTGTGACGTATTTTTTTTTTCCAGTATTGACGATTTTTTTTGTTGAAAAAAAAAAAAGTATTTTTCTCAGTGTTGCCAATAAAAAAGAAAAAAAATTATTTTTTTTCAATATCAACAACTTTTTTTAGCATTTGAACTGCTTGGGGCAAATTATGAAATGGTCAGTTGTGACTTGAGTAAAAAAAGAAAAGTTTTTTTCAGTGTTGTCCCAGTTTAAGTAAAAAAGAAAATTAAATGCGGATGTGGTGAAATACGGAGATTATCCATTTGGTGAGGATGAAAAAAAAAAAATTAGGTCAATTTAAAAGATGGACCCAAAGTGGAAACATCCTTTTGCTGCGATTGTAGCAGGTCCTGTCAGGTTGTGGCAAAACTCAATTTGTATTAAAATTTTTGAATAATGTAGGAATGATATGTGATACTAAATTTGTGGAAATAATTTTGTATTATGCCGAGTGGCAGAGTTGGTACGCCGAATATCCCTGGATTAGATTTGAGGAAGGATTACCAAAATCAGATTTTTTAGACCGCCGACCACGTTTAGTAATTAGTGATGATTTAATGCGTGAATCTAACGATAAAGTTGTGGATTTGTTTACAAAAGGTTGTCATCATAAAAATATGAGTGTCTTTTTCATAACACAAAATTTATTTCATCGAGGAAAAGGACAAAGAGATATATCGTTGAATGCGCATTACATTATTTATTTTAAAAATCCGCGAGACAAAGCCCAAGTTCAACATTTAGCTAGACAGTTGTGTCCTGAAAACCCAAAATTTTTACAAGAGGCATATTACGATGCAACGTTAGTTCCACACTGATATTTACTAATAGATTTGAAACAAGATACACCTGATGAATATCGGTTTAGAGCAAATATTTTTCCCGCTGATGGTCATCAATATGTTTATGTGTCAAAGAAAAAGCAAATAAATTGAATTGCTCAGTATGTGTTGATCAGTTAATCTTAAACAATGTCTCGACACGTTACAAATAACTTTAAGCTGCTGCGAGCTCTTGGGAAAATGAATACTAAGCAGAGAATAGAATTTCTCAAACATGCAGACAACTCGTTAATTATAGCTATCTGCGAATGTGCCTCGAATGTCTTAAAAGGAAATGTTACATTAAAAAAAGGTCAAAAGTCTCAGTTAGCTCGGTTCAAAAAGTTGATTCGTCTGTTAGCAAAGAAGAAAGTCTCTTGGAAACATAAAAAGAAGTACCGAGTGCAGAAAGGTGATGGATTTTAGATTCCTTTACTTGTGAATGCCGCACTTAGCGCACTTGTTTCTCAGTTAGCAAATTAAACAAAGATGGATCATGCCAAAAAAATGATACTAGTTCCTCCAGAATTTTTTAACCAAATGTCTGAACCTACACCAACACCGCATCAAGCTTAATAGTTAGAACCAATTCGTAGATGATGTTTTCAATCCATAAATAGATTTCATTAATTGCAAACAATTTCTATTTTCCTCTACATATCCTTTAGGAATAGTTAAGAAAATAGGTATTTTTAATTTGGAATTACAAATAGCTGTTTTTATGTCGTATTGAATTAGTTTTAATTTATATTTATTTAGTTATTGAAATAAGCCACCTTATTATTCAATACTGAACTACCAGAATATATTTTTCCTTGATGCTTGAATTTGTTTGTTCTTTAAAACCTCTTGCTACAAGACGTGCTTTGGCTACATATTTACCATATTGGTCTTGTTTAGTGGTAAAAACCAATTTTGTATTTATTATATTCATATTCTTTTTTTTTTGGTACAATTTTCCAAACTCTTAATTTTGAAAGAGCAGAAAATTTGCCTTTTGTGGCATTTAGCCAGGCATCTTTAAATGAATTATTTTTAATATCTTCAATTTTTTCGGGTATATTTTCTTCTAAAAGATAGTAATGGTTTTTATTTTCTATTATAGCACTAGCTATATGGTTACTAATTTTATTTTCTTCGTCTATTTTAAATTCTTTTAGGTTCTTAGCTTCATTGAAGCGAACGTCACAAGCAATGTATCATTTATTTTTTATGTAATTCCTAAAACAATATCCAGTGGTGGTATATCCTATCATTATTATTTTTTTTTTTCATACCTTTCCATAAGTTTGGGATCTTTTTTCTAAACCTTTCTTTTTTAGCTTTTGTGGGTTTTTGATTTCTTACTTTCACATGAATGTGCCTGCCTGTGTGCCAATGAGCCAAAAATTCTTAAATTTGATAAATCTGGTTTTTTGTCAAAACATATTTCGTACGAGGTTTTTAATTCTTTATTTGATTTACTGGATGACTTATTGGCCGCATCCAGTTTGCGGCCATTAGACACCCAAAGCAGACAGTTTGCGGCCGATGAAAAATTAGGACATAGCTCAGTTTGCGGCCAGTAAAAAATGAATACATAGCTCAGTTTGCGGCCCACTGAAAAAAGTATGAGTAAGTTTACTAGTGCATTGGCGGGTTGACTGAGTACATGCACAGCTATCGAACATGCAAGTTGGTGCAAGTACAATCGTTGCAGATAGCCTGATACCAATGCGATGACTATGAATTATGCTCATCGTCGATTTCAGTTGCCAGTGTACTGTTGTATTGAACGCACGTAAACGTACTTTAGTGAGTGAAGTATAGCGATGATCGCGTCTAAAATGTTTAGTAAACGATGTGCTCGACTATGTGTGGTGGAGGGCTTCAAATTTCGACTTCACAAAATGTTAGCGAATGATGTGGAAAGATGGGTATGTACCAACAAAATGTGTAAAGCGTACCAGAAATGGGTAGGCGTGACCATTCTTGACGAAGATTTGCAACACAATCATGAACCAGATCCGCCGAAACTGTTAATGCGTCAGAAGATTGCAAATGCCTGCAAAAGGAAAGCAGTGAAAGATATTTTTGAAAGACCCAGTAAAGTCATGCGAAGAGAGATGACTGCCGAAGCTCTAGAAGTCCTCACAGAAAATGACTGAGTGCAAATTTGTAAATCTATTTACAGCGCAAGAGCCAATGAGCGCCCGCCCCTACCTAAAAATCTGAACAAATTACACGAAGCACTAGAGAAAGTTGACATACAGACGAAGTTAGGAGAACAATTTCTGATGGCGAACGACGACAATTGTAATATTGTGATGTTTTCAACGCCTTGTAACCTGAAATTCTTAGCCTCGTGCGATGTTCTTCTTATGGATGGCACCTTTTATTCGTGCCCCGCATTATTTCATCAGTTATTCGTTATACACGGCCGAACGAATGGTACCTACATTCCTCTCGTATATTTTCTGCTGACGAGCAAGACCATGGAGAAATATTTCCAAACCCTGCAGAAAGTGAAATCATTCCTGCCGGACACATACTCACCAACTCAAGTGTACATTGATTTCGAGTTCGCAATTCATAAAGCTATTTGTAAGGCCTGGCCTACCGCCTCCATAATCGGATACCGCTTCCACTTTGGCCAAGCTTGGCATCGAAAAATACAGAAACTTGGTCTGGCGACAGTGTACCGCGGGAAAAGTGCCGAAGGATAGTATCTTCGTTCTTTTTTTGGTTTACCTTATCTCGCTCCGGAGAAAGTGGAAGATTTTTTCCTTGACAAATTCGTTCAGACTGAACCGAAGGACAAGAAAATTTGTGAGTTCTCAGATTATGTGTATGACAAGTATGTGAGCGCATCCGCTCGTTATCCTCCCCATATCTGGGCGCAACATGTTCCTACCATTAGCCGGTACAACAAACGCTTGCGAAAGTTTGAATAGCCGTGTAAATGGCATGTTATACCATGCTCACCCTGATGTATTCAAACTCACTGACATCCTCTTGGAAATACAAGAGCATGCGTATACGAAGCTTCTTTGCTAACAGACGAATCAACTTTTTGAACCGAGCTAACTGAGACTTTTGACCTTTTTTTAATGTAACATTTCTTTTTAAGACATTCGAGGCACATTCGCAGATAGCTATAATTAACGAGTTGTCTGCATGTTTGAGAAATTCTATTTTCTGCTTAGTATTCATTTTCCCAAGAGCTCGCAGCAGCTTAAAGTTATTTGTAACGTGTCGAGACATTGTTTAAGATTAACTGATCAACACATACTGAGCAATTCAATTTATTTGCTTTTTCTTTGACACATAAACATATTGATGACCATCAGCGGGAAAAATATTTGCTCTAAACCGATATTCATCAGGTGTATCTTGTTTCAAATCTATTAGTAAATATCAGTGTGGAACTAACGTTGCATCGTAATATGCCTCTTGTAAAAATTTTGGGTTTTCAGGACACAACTGTCTAGCTAAATGTTGAACTTGGGCTTTGTCTCGCGGATTTTTAAAATAAATAATGTAATGCGCATTCAACGATATATCTCTTTGTCCTTTTCCTCGATGAAATAAATTTTGTGTTATGAAAAAGACACTCATATTTTTATGATGACAACCTTTTGTAAACAAATCCACAACTTTATCGTTAGATTCACGCATTAAATCATCACTAATTACTAAACGTGGTCGGCGGTCTAAAAAATCTGATTTTGGTAATCCTTCCTCAAATCTAATCCAGGGATATTCGGCGTACCAACTCTGCCACTCGGCATAATACAAAATTATTTCCACAAATTTAGTATCACATATCATTCCTACATTATTCAAAAATTTTAATACAAATTGAGTTTTGCCACAACCTGACAGGACCTGCTACAATCGCAGCGAAAGGATGTTTCCACTTTGGGTCCATCTTTTAAATTGACCTAATTTTTTTTTTCATCCTCACCAAATGGATAATCTCCGTATTTTACCACATCCGCATTTAATTTTCTTTTTTACTTAAACTGGGACAACACTGAAAAAAACTTTTCTTTTTTTACTCAAGTCACAACTGACCATTTCATAATTTGCCCCAACCAGTTCAAATGCCAAAAAAAGTTGTTGATATTGAAAAAAAATAATTTTTTTTCTTTTTTATTGGCAACACTGAGAAAAATACTTTTTTTTTTTCAACAAAAAAAATCGGTAATACTGGAAAAAAAAAATACGTCACACAACTGGACGATGTTCGAAATTCGCGCCAACCAGTTTTGGCCACGCCCACCCCACCAAACAGGCCAATCCGAACAAAGTGTTCTAAAGTGCCACTACATGTAGTCATAGGTTAGGCGATGCGGTGGTGCAGACGACCGCCACACTGTTGCTACAGCCGCTGTGGGCTGCACGCTGCACTATGAAGCGGAATGGTGCGTTGGGTGGGCCAGCAGGTATCTTCCGCCACGCGATGCACCAGTCGATGGTTGCTACATCCAAGCCCAAGACCCGACTCGTCCTGTGTCAACAAATGTAACCCACTCGGGGCGGCAGGCGACTACCCGCACCCCGGCATTTGTTTATCGAAGCCCTACGAAGCCTTTCTTAGCGTCGCCGTTTCGGCTACAAAAGTACGGACGCTGCTAATCTCGGGACGCGTACCGCTACAATGGGCGTCCACTTGTGTTTTGGCGTTTATTAAACGAGAGACGACGGCCTATCGCATCGATTCGCCATCGCGAATTAGCCCCAACCGCGTAATTATATTCCTTTTTCGGTTGCAACTCTTTTCGCGACTCTATATGTAGGCGGTACACACAGTGCCTGTACGGAGACGTTTAAACGAAGGCGGCAACCGACTGCGGGCACAGCGCGTCCATTCGGTTCGTCGAACCGGAAAATCTGCGCGTAGCCGCTATCGCGTCGTTTAGCTAAACCTGCGCCTAATTAGCGTTACTTGAGGAGTTATTGATGAGGGGGGGGGGAGGACGAGGAGGAGGAGGAATGGGCGACTAAAGCGGCGTCGGTGCGCAAAACGCTCTCGACAGATGACTGTCTCCACAGGCCCGGATTCGCTGATATATTCTTTCCCTCTTTTCGCAGAATCTCAACAGCTACCTCACGTACCGCACGTACCATCCGTGGCTTGGAACAAGCGCAGTTTTATAAGTAAATCTCCCTTCGCAGTTTCATCGCAATATTGGTCGTTCTCATCCCTAAATAATGGTTGCCAACCTTTGTGGGCTACACATTTTTATTAGAATTTTTCAAATTCATCCCCTACGCTGTCGGAGGAAGGGGTTTTCAACCTTTTGCAAACCCACCGTGTTATCATACCAATAACCCATCACGCACGTAAATCGAAAAGATTTTGTCCCGCAAATTTTGATGGCAGTTTGTGCAGACCATTAAGGACCGGTTTACTATCGAATTTGAGCATATTCGGTCAACTGGTTTGAAAATGGCGGCCAACGCAAAATTTGACACACTTGGAAAACACGCGCCTGCCGAGGCTGATGCGCGACAGAGACAGCTAGGTATCCTACTGCTGCGATCTCCTCGTCCATTCCGTAGCTGGACGTGCGAATGAACCGTACGCTCGCACCAACAAATGGAAGAAATCCATATACCGCGATGTGTTTTGAAATTTGCTTTAATGGCGAGAGCCGAGCGCTCTGCTACTTCGATTCCAGCTTTGGGGCAGAAAGGTGCCTTGTGGATACGACTGGCGGTATCGGTGGCCGCGCACCGACGGTAACAACTGCCAGGCCCACCCCAAATCGAACAGCCATCATCGAGAATTTTGTCGGCCAAAACTGCACGTTCGTCGAATACCCAACGCCAACCTAGGTGGGTACCGGATACGTATTGGGGTATGGCTGCTGCCATACCATTACCACACCTGCATTTCCAACTAACGAACGAAAATTGTTCGTTCCAATCAATTTCGCAAGCGATAGGCATAGGCTACCCCACGCGGACGTACGCCTACGCCACGCCACGCCACGCCAACCGCCAGAATGATTTTTTTCCAACGTTCGAATAGGTAGGCGCCGAGTGCAGCCAATACAGCCGTAGGGCACACCAACTGTACCCAACGAGTATTGGCCAAACCGTAAATTCGTTCCAAGTTTATCGGCCGTAGGTAGAAACCAAATTGGGTTACGTTCGCCGGCGTCGCGGCCTAACGTCGTCCATTTTCGCGCTTTCGTTTCGCCTTTTTCATATCCACCCGAGCCTTCGTTGAATCAACGACAGACCGCAGAAGGCAACTCTCGTTTAGCGCCTCCAATCGCGTCCAATCGCGTACTTAAGTACGCGGTTAACGCGTCTGCATTGCGTCCGTTACGGTAGCTTCGTTTCTACGCGGATTTTCTTCGACAACCAACCCACATATTACCCAACATCGATCTTGCATGGAGACCCAACGGCGAGGGTAGGTTCGTTTTTCGTCTGGTCAACCCAAGAAAATTTTGCCGCCACCGCCAATACAGCTGAAATTCGTACCTCGTATTTGCAAACCATCTTTGTACCTATCTGACGTTATCACCGGACCATAGTGCATTATACTCGGTGACAGACGTACGTGGCTACGCGTCCATTTCAAAATTTCAGACGCCACTCTCGAGTAATTATTTTTCTTCGTCGCCCACCCTATTAACTGATAATTTCGGACACATTCAATGGTTCGCGTAGGTCTGTGAATTGTTGCTGCGTGGCGGCATTTGCTACTCTCCGCGGTACCGTACAGCTACCCAATTATCTCGTAATAATTGTAACACATCGTACATACAACCGCTGAACTAGGTACGGGTCGCAATTTTTATCCGATTGTCACCGAGTTTGGTACACAACTACACACTTGTTCGAATCTAGACGAGGATGAACCCTATTGTTTTTGGCGCCGATCGGCCGGATAGTACGTCCGGCGCATCCTACTACGTTGCATTTTTGCCACTTAAATGATTTCGCAACGGGTAATTTTTAACCCCACAGCCACCGTATTCGGTACGGACATCGAATACATTCTTATACTCGTCAGTTATTCCGAAAAATTTTGTTCCACTTGTCTGAACGGTTCATGCGTCGAGGTGATTTGAAAAAATCTTAAACAATCGCTAAGAAAATAATATAAAAGTGCGGATGAACCGACGAAATTTGTCGAAAGCCGGCTTGTTTTTATTTAATTCGCTGAATAATCTTCATAACTTCGCAAGGTACTTCGATTCATTTTAAACGTAGCTAAGTTTTACCCAGAATTTCTACTAAATACTTTCTACATTTTGACTTTTTTATCGTATTTATTTATTTATTTATTTATTTATTTATTTATTGATTTATTGATTTTTGGGCTCGAGAAAACCTACATTTTCTAGCGTGGCTTTTTATTTTATTGTTATTGAAATCATCGGAGTAAAAAAACGCGACACGTACCAACTTGAGACATGCGCCACAGTTTAACGATTTTGTTATACCGGAGACTACATTTATCGAGGCGCCGCGTTTGAATTTGGTGTTGCATTTTTTCAATCGGCTCGTTCTCCAAACCCCCAGGGGCTCAAAACTCGAGCTAATTTCGACTTTTCACATTTTATAGGGCAATGCGTCACCGAGTACGGTAAGTATATTTTGTCAAGTACTTAGTTCGAATTTGACGTTCATTTTTGTACCCGACCCGCATTCTCCATACCCCCCCCCCCCCGAGGCTTGAAAAGGGGAAAAATTCCGACTTTTCGTATCTCAAATTTCTATTTTAACCGATGGCGTATCGACGTTGAAAAGTGTAAAAAAAGAAGAAGACGCGGATGAATTCCTTCATTCGGCGCACGTACGTCTCTCGGAATAAAAGGTTGGGGCGGAGCTGCAAGGTAGAAATATCATAAGCCAGGCTACTAAAATTGGAATTTTTCCGGTAACGACCGCGTACAGCTGTATTATTACGCATTTACTTTCGAGGATAATATTCTGGACGAACGACTTGGACGAACCACTGCCGAGTTACTTGGCCAGCTCCGTCTCACGCATCGTTTGTCAAAGAACTACTCTCGGATAGGTACAGCGAATAAAATTTTATTCGAGTTATTGAAAATTAATTTTTATTTTATTTTATCGGTTATTTTTTTGGTTACTGGCGGGTTGCGAGAGCAAATTCAAGGCCTACCAAAAAGGTAGGTAGGCACCTGCGGGTAGGTGTACCTTTTGCCTGGCTACGCGCAGCCTGACCCAGGCCGCTGTCTCGAGCACAGGCCTATGCGAGAGGCGCGGATCAAGCGAATGAATCGGGCGGCGGCGGCGGTGGCGGCGGTGGCGGTGGCGGTGGCGGTGGCGGCGGCGGCGACGGCGCCCCATCAAATCAAATCTATCGATCGACCCTATATCTGAGGCTATTTTACTGCGAAGGCCACGTGCAAACTTGGTGCGTATCTAATTCGGTTACAGCCCAAAAGTCTGCGCCAACCCGTGAGAAGGCGGCGCGGCGCGGCGCGGCCCGGCGCTAAATAACCGAAACGACGGTGGGAGGGTGAGTGGCAGTGGGGCCGGTAGAAGAAAAATGTCAAAAATTAAAAACACAAAAATAAAACCATTTAATTAAAAAAATAATAATTTAATGGTATACGTACGTTATTACATCGTCGATATTTACACGAAGGAAAAAAATCGAATAAATTTTCGAATAATGTATACAATAAAATAACAATGTTCTATATGTACAGTAAAATATATAATATAACGTTTTATTGTTTTATTCTTGTTTTCTCTCAAAGACGAAACATACGAAAGAGACAAATAATGGATAGGTACCACGCGTATTTAAGAGTTGAAAGGAAGAAAAATCGTTATTATATCGTCGATTCGGGGTTCGCGGCGACCGGGGTGTAGGCAAACTATTTTCTGCGGTGGGTCGCGTCGCGTCGCATCGCGTCGCATCCGCAGAAGAGTAAAATTATTGACGCGACTGACTCGAACCGTGGCGGCGGACAATGAGTGAGCCTGAGGGGAAGAAGGGATGGGGAAACGGCGACGAAGGAAAAGTCGAAGGCGCGACCGAAGTTGCGGTTCGAAAAAGGCGCAAATTGAACGGCGTGGCGGCGACCGCTACAAACGTCGCGAGCGGACGGCCGCCCGAAACGAAGGCGCGCGCATCGCGACCGATGCGAACGCGGCGGACACGCAAATTTTGGTGGTGGCCGTGGCGGCGGCGGCGGCGGCGGCGGCGGCGGCGTCGCCGCGCGCACAAATGCCGGCCACACAAAGGCGGACACAAGAAGAACGGGTGGCGATCGCTTTACGGGCGTCGCGTCGGCAGCTCGTTTTCGAATGGGCGACCAAACGAAAATTGCGAGGGAAGAAGAACAACGTAAAGGTAATTAACTTAATAACTAGCGACTAGTTCAATGCCTATAACTGGTCACGTCGTAGACGCCGATCCGATCGTCGAAACGTTCAAAACTGGTAAAATGTGGCGCGTTTTGGTCGCGAGAAACGTCGATGGGGGAGGCGCGGGGCAGGGCTGGAAACAAAAACGAGGGACAACCGCAAAGCGCGTCGAAAATCTCTCAAATAGGTACTCGCCGGCTATAAAGAATACGAACGTTTGTAGGAACCGGTTATGAAGCAATATTTATCTAAATGAAAAAATTGCCAACGAGATTTAGTTTTTTTTTGTCTTTTTGACCATTAAGCGGTTTTTAACTACTTAGTTGCATTAGAAATTTGGAAAAGCGTCGATGTGAACCGCGGATTGAGAAACGGAATCTCGTTTCGTCGAGTCGAAGAAGACAACTTTTTTTTTCCATAATTTTTTTCGACATTTCTTTCTTTTTCTTTTTTTCGCTCGCTTCGGTCGTGGGCCGGCGAAAATCAGCTCGAGCGTCGACGGTCGTTAAAAAAGAGTAGGCGAAACGAAGAAAGGACAAAAAAACCGAACAGTGCCGCATTATATCGGTCCAATTTTTCCAAATTTTCCATCGCCAATAACGAGCCTGAATCCGTAGCTGGTATTCGGTTGTTTCAGCAAATACCCGAGTCTCGTAATTTCGAGTCGAAAACAATTTTCCATATTTTTGGCGCGAGGCGAGGCGAAGGAATGAAGAGGGGGAGAGCGAAACGAAAAATAATCCGAGACCAAGATCGGGGCTAATCGTATAAAATAACGAACATAATTCTAGTAATTAACGATAATAATATTAAATATCTGCCCTAATAACTTATTAAAATAAGAATAATATGGTAGCCGTAACGATAACTGCGACGTAACGATAAAGATATAAAACGATAGAAATTTAGGTTTGTAATATTATTCGGAAAAATCGGGAATAGTGTACCTACTACTACCTACTTCGAAACGAGTAACTTAATTAGTCGCGGAGAAAATAAAATCGTCGAAAATACGGAGTTAAGATTAAAAAGATAATGCTAATGATGATAACGATAACCGAAGCCAACTTTACTTAGGGTGCGTCGCGCAGCGAGCGACAAACTCGAGTTAACATTAAATTTCGGATCGAGGGGGGGTCACGGTCAGATGAAATTCAACTCACCACGGTGCAACGGACCCTTACCTCGCCGTGAAATTCGCCTAAAATAGTCGAGCTCGCAACAGCGCATAGGGAATGATTTTCTCGCTAATACCCCAATGCATTCGTAACGGGATGCAACAACACTGCGAAAACGATCGCAAATTTATGACGAATCACGTAGTCTTGGTAACGAGGAACTTGAAAATCACCTTAAAAAAACTTTATTGGTTTTCGGAAATAAGCGCGGAGGAACCGATCATCGCGACCTTTCGATTTTCACTTCACGGTCTGATAAGTAGAGCTGGCTTTGCGCATAGCATAATAATAATAAGTAATAATAAGTAATAATAAGTAATAATAAGTAATAATAAGTAATAATAATAAGTAATAATAGTAATAATAACCAAGTAGTGGAATTAAGGAAGAGAATTATTGGAAAACTGATGGTTTCAGCGAGACGAGTACGTCACATAGAAAGTGGCAGAAAGAGACGGATGCGTACGCAAGTACGGCGCGACGGACGAGTTACCGCAGTCAGGAACGGATCATTCGCAAGTAAAAAGTGCGCGGTACCATCCACGTTGGAATTCTGACCACAAGGCGGCGGGTAGGATACGTCACACATCTTCTCGTAGCGTACCACTGAGCCTGAAGCTGAGGAAAGAAAAGAAAAAAAAAAAAAAAAAAGCCATAAATTAATAAACGGCGCGATGCGAAAGCCACTTACAGCCTAAATTAATTAGCGCGGCGCGTTCGCGTCCTATACTGGGCGACTATTTAAAAAAAGATTGCACTCGTTTTATACGTCGTTAACACTCTACTTAATGTCATTATACTTGGTTAGGAAATGCGGTGGCTACGGACAGCACTCGGAGAGTCACGCTGTTGGACACACGTGCGCCTCAAATTTCTGAAAAAATGCTCTCCCGCGCAATTATCATTTTTGGCAAAGTTTTCTAATATACTTAGGCTACGGACGTCCAGTAATTGGAAACACTCGAGCGTCCGATAAAAGGCTGAAAATTTCGTACTCAAAAATAGTGGAAAGATTTTTTTTTTTTTCCAACGTAAATTTATCGACCTAAACGAACAACAGGCGGAGGCGCGATAAAAATTTTTTAAATAATAATAGTCGATACTCGGGTACCCACCTACGTACATTTATCAATTAGTCGTCGATTTTAGGCGACAAGTAAATTAATTGCTAAGCGCGTTCTTACGGGGACGGTGTTTTAATGTTGGGCTGCCTGCTCCACTGCCCATACCTACGGAAACACGTCTTACTGGACATAATATTATCGATACGAAAACTTTCGACTTTAGTGAAATAAATACGATTATATCTTGGACTGGGTTCTGGCCCTGTCGGCTGTCTGGGCGCGACAGAAATGCGTATTTTACTCGTACTATCGGTACACGACGAAATTTCAACTTTCATAAAGTACGCACTTACGCGGAGCCAACTGTATCGATGACTTTGCAGGAGTGCTGCGGCCAAGGGCCACCATCCGCCCAGCTTACTGCAGGTAAATAGGCTACAGTATACCCGAGTACCACCAGCGCATACCTCATTTTCTAACCAAGTAGGTACATAAAACGAAGTATGAAAAAAAACACACCAACGTAGCAGTCTACGCTAGAAAATAAATAAGGTTTTCAAAAATCATCGAAAATCATCGAAAATCATCGAAAATCATCGAAAATCATCGAAAATCATCGAAAATCATTTATTAATCTGTTTTTACATCCCTTTTCACATCTCATTTTACTTGTTTTTTTTACATCTCTCTTAGTCTTTTCAGATCTCTCTACGTAGTTTATGATTTTTTATCGCAAGTTTCATCTTTTTTTTTTTTCCCCAATATTGATTTTCATAAGAATCTTGTAATCACGTATTAACCCTCATCCCTCATAGGTGGAATTTTTTTCAGCCGCCCCTATTGGTAATCCGCCGGAACGATTCTCATCAAACTCCGCGTCACTTTTCCTTAGGTTCAGAACCAGCTGCATTGCGGCCTCTATCGTGTTTAGAAGAAAATCGTATACCTACGTAAGGTAAACACCTACGATACCTATTTCACGCATTTATGTTACAGTCGATGTCGAGAATCATCTGGCCGATAAAGTGAATACGTGTTGCCGGTTCATTCACGTGAATGGCCGCATGTTTGGGCATCAACGCGAATGAGCAGATATTCGTCGGGCATTCGCGTCATTACCCATCCTATTTGGGAAACGTGTAGTTAATTTCGAAGACCGACACATCTACACTATCCACAGACGAAGCCGAGATAGTTTGTCTAAAACGCCGAATTCTGGGGGAAGCCTCCTCCGCCCACGAAAAATTTCGAAAATATAAACGGTTAGGAAAGAGGAAAAAATAATTCGCTTTAGTTTTACACGAAGAAACGACGACTAGACTATGGGTCACGTCATTATCGTCCATCGTTACACAACTCGACTACTTGTTCCACGAATGAAGATGCGTTTAGAGAGAGGTTAGTCGAAGAGGATCATAATTTTTAAACAAAATAGGCGTAAAGAAATTCTTTTATAGGTATAATAGACGATCGGAAAGGCTACGTTTACTCTGGTACTTTGCCAGTGCAAAATAGCTCTCATCACTGACCACTGACGTATGTAACCTCGATGTAAAGTGAATGCGCCTCCATGTAAAAACGCGAAGCATCTTCTTCACTTTACATGGAAGAAGAGGTTATACTTTCCGAATGGAACATTACATCTGCCACCGCGAGGAGATCGATATTTTAGTTCCGTTCTCGGAAACTACTAAATCTATAGAAACAAAAATCAGATTAAAATATGGGAAAATGGTATCGGTTGTTTTTTTTTTTTCATCATTCACGAGACGGATAATTTTCATCATCCTCGACTTCTCTCAAAAATCAATTTTAATACGCTGTTGGGAAGTGAAGTGGATAAAAATGTAGATTAGTTTCACAAGTTACAACAACGATAGATGCACCCGCAATTATAAATCGGTCTCCTTTAAAAGTCAACACGTTATCTCGTTCTACTTGTGACGCAGTGGTCGCTTCTCGCCTCTTTCAACCATTTCACCACATTTTACCATTTCCCATTCTCAGTTACCATAGACTTCAAATTACACAATTTTTGGAAAAGTAAAAATTCATTTCAGGTCCTCTTATTTAAGAAACGAGCGCTCGCAAATTGTTGAAAAAAAAGTTGCGTGAACGACAATTACACGGACACAAACAATTAATGCCCGATGAAACGATCCAATCCGAACAAACTGAGCCAAGTGCCAAAAGATCACAACCAAGGCGTCACCTATGCAACGCAAACTCTGTATCTGCGTAGGACAAATAAGGTCGTTGTCTTCGCTACTGCATCTCCGAGCCAAAATCTTGTCCAATTCTCAGCCACCTTGGAACGCATTCTTCTACTACAATAGCTCTCTGGTTGATAGGACTACATCAACCTACACCAACCTATACCAGGAGGGCAATTCCACAAATGTACGAATGTTATATACCTATGACTTTGCGCCAAGTTTTACTCGCAGAGGCGGCCCGACAACAGCGTGTTTCTGTGGCTAGAGCCACTCTCATTTGAAAAAGGGGCGCCAAAATGGCGCAAATAATAAACGTTAAAAATTAATTTTTTAAAATAGGTACGCTTTTACGATTAAAAAATTCAAGTGCTAATGGGGTTCGAACCCGATACTTCCAGATTAAAAAGTTCAGATTCGTTATATTAGGCATTTTTTCCGAGATGGTTCAAAAAAATTTTAAGCGGGGGAGGGGGGGGGCGGTCTCGATGTACGAGTGGTGCAAAAATATGGTGGAGCCACTGGCGCACAATTAGCTCGGCCCACTACCGTTTACTCGAATATTTGTGGAATATCCTTACGGCGTAGGTTGGTGTAAGTTAGCGTAATCCTATCAAACA
This sequence comes from Ericerus pela, assembly GCA_011428145.1. Classification (NCBI taxonomy): domain Eukaryota; kingdom Metazoa; phylum Arthropoda; class Insecta; order Hemiptera; family Coccidae; genus Ericerus; species Ericerus pela. The sequence continues at coordinate 58,870 of WOFM01000108.1, read as the reverse complement.
GAGCTATATGAAATTCTCTTTCAATCATATAGCTACAGCTGAATAGTGGGTAGGTACTTAAACAGCGAAGTGTTTACAGGTCAGTCGAGTGAGATATAAACAAAAATACAACCCACAAGATAAATTACGTTGATAGTTCTATCGGCACTATCTCATTCGCTACTGGTTGTCGACTCGTTGGATCCACCAATTTAACTTAGACTACATTTAGACAAACTTTCGGTAGGTACCTTCGGAAATGAGCGAGTAGTTAGTGAGTGTATCCAATATCGCGCTGCGATACGTCAATTCCAATTCTTAGAATTCGAACCGATGATATCATACAACACAAAACTGATTTGCACCTAGGAACTTGGCCCACCCGTATCATTTCAAGACAGACTCTGCCTAGTCCGTAATATCGCAGCCGAGCATGGCCTAGCCTATCTTTTATACCTATGCTAGCGATTTTGAAAATTAACGAACGAGTTCGCTTTTTTGAAATGCGAAACGGCGAACACTTATTATTGTTGTTTTCTTAAATCGTCGCGACTATTTGGGCCAAAAAAAGGATCGATAAGGCTATTTCAGCTTTTTTACAGACTGAATACGAAAACGGTGTAACAGGTAGGCTAAGTAAATGGAATAGGTATAAATAAAAAGGAACATGGCGCAGCCCGTACAGTATTTGTTCGCTGCTAAACACAAACGTCGTCAAAAATTAGAAGAAAATTAATAATTTTTGGCATATCTTAGTTTCAATGTGGAAAGCTGATAGAGAAGATCCATCCACGCTAAATATGACATCGGAACACGCATTAACGAACCGTACAGCGCTTGTTCGAAAATAGTATTTTCTGCGTTACAAACGCATTGTACCAGCACGATTTTTTTGCGAAAAAGCCAACGGATGGACGCAACATCCGAACACACTCTTTATCTGGGTGAATGCTCGACATAGTGAAAGCGGCAAGTTACTAATATACGTGTCTGTGTATGGCGTATGGCGTATGGCGTATGGCGTATACACGTGTGCGGCCCAATGACCAAGTATTGGTGAGTACACAAAAGTTGACAAGGCTGGCTTTCAATCGTGTGGGTGGGTAAGCTGAAGGCGGATAACGTTTTCGGCAACACAACTGGCTGTCGATGATGGAACGAATTCGCGTGTTCGAATTCGACGCGTCCCCCAGTCGAACAAAGCGGAATGACGGTCCCGTCCCGTCCCGTCCCGTCCCGTCCCGTCCCGTCCCGTCCCGTCACGTCCCGTCGCGTTGCGTCACTTTCCGTAATGCGCGATCCATGGTCGAGTGAAGATGCGGTAAAAAATCGCGGCTCGCGCCTTTGTGGCCAAAAATACCAAAAGAGCGAACGAGCGAGAGCTGCAGCGCAATTGTGAGGGTGGGAGGGAAGGAATGAGAGAGTGAGAGAGAAAGAAAAAAAGAAAGATAAATAAATAAATATTGACCAGGCGGGTCGTCCGAGGGAAGCGAGCAAAGTAAAGGGTCGAAAGGCTTCATACTTGTTTTTTTCTATTTTTCTTGTTATTTTTTTTTCGTTTTTTTTTATCCATTTGTCGCGAGCGATCGATAGATCGATCGACCGGTTGCATCGGCAAATCGAATTGCCGGCTACCGAATTAAAAAGTTAAATCTGAAACTGGTTTCCTGCTCGACCACAAACTTTTTTTTTCGTTTGCATTTTTTTCTGTTTTTTTTTTTTGTTTTTTTTTGTTTTTTTTTTTTTTGCTCGTCGTTTGTTACTTGTAAAACAATAGGCGAACACGAAACCCGTTCGAAGAAAAAAGAGACGAACGCGGAATGAAAAAAATGCCAAGATGGAACTCGAAAATAAGAAAAATAATTGGCGAAACGCGTTCGAGCGGAAAAGGGGACGAGGGAAGAGGCAAAAATATCCGTTTACTTTTCTATAGGTACGTCGTCATTGTTCGATCAACAGCCATTAATTGTACTCGTAATTCGTCCAGGCGAAAAAAGGAAAATAGAAACAAACGAAGCAAAAAAAAAAAAAAGTAAGAAAAAGGAGTAGAAAAAAGAGAAGTGAAATAAAAAAATAGTAAAAAATCGCGGCACGTTCTTCTATTGTTTCCGAGGGTAGGGTACGACGGTGGGCAAATGTCGGAGGCGACGGCGCTGTTATCATATTTTCGACTACGTTAAAATAATTAACGACGAGTAAAATACCGACGCGACGCGTCGCGTCGCGTCGCATCGCATCGCATCGCATCGCATCGCAAGGAAACAGTCCGATGAGGGAACGAAGTGAGGCGTCGCTTGTGGCGAAAAAAAAAAGAAACAAAAAGAAGAACAAGAAAAAAAGGCGATCCGAGAGGTGAGTGCGGAGTGGGTTGAAAATTATTTACCGTATCGAATGTCGACGACTTGCGGCGAGTGCAGCTACGACGACGACACCCACACCGACGCTTCAGGGCGCGACGACGACGACGACGACGACAACGACAACAACACACACGTATCTTATTTCATCATCCCTCCGGCGACGCCTACGGTCGAACGCAGCCACCATCGACGGTCCGGTCATCGGCTAACCGAAACGCGAATCCGCGACGGACCACCGCCTTCGCAGTCGCATAAATCGCGACGACGGCCGAACCACCGCGTCCCTCCGCCTGCAAGGTGAACGACCCCTCGCCGCCATCGTTCTCCGGCCACGGATACGCGAGTCGCATCCACAAAGGCCAACCGCGATTTTTCAAATATTTCATAATGGCATTATCTCATTGGTTGCGCCGTCGTATCTCCTAACTCTCTCCCACTCCTACTCACTCTCCCTTCCACGTTTGGTTTGCGAAAACAATTACCGCGCGATACGAGCGAAATTCCTTATCCTTTCCCTTTTTCGCCAAATTTTAAACGACAAAACAACAACGAATCGTCAACTACGTAACTTCGAATCGAGTAGATAGATGGTCGCACAATCACCAGCTGTTGTTGCTGTTGCAAAACAATGTAAAAAAAAGTACGGTAGAGGGTGGTGCCGTTCCGCGCAACGGCTAGGTGCTCGGCCTTACATCCGAAACAAGTAACTGATTCGCAATTCGCAAGCCCCACCTGGCCACCACCCAAACACCAAGCCACCCGAACACACGCAAACCTTGGCTGGCGTCGCAGCTCGATGCTAAAAAACGTCGCCACCGATGCGGTTGCTGCTTCGAAGTCACTCGCCGCCAACTTTCTCAACGCATTACCCGGGTCAACCACGCACTCGAGTAACCGACTAACTACTCCCTCCCCCCCTTCCGCTCCACCTCAACACCGTAACAATACAGCTCCTCAGCGGTATACATATCACACGCGGGGGCTTTGAACGGCTGAAAAATTTAGAGAAAATTATTACCGCCAGAGTATTAGAATTAAACTGTACCCCCGCACAGACGGACAACCATAGGCGTGTAATCTACACGAAGAGCCCATTTTCAAACGTAACTCAAATTGCATCGCGTCGATTTTCGAATTTACGGACTGGAACCTGCCCCGGACACCGGGACGATTGATAAGATCAGTCCAAATCGGTTTTGCACTGCGGCACTGTGTTCTGCTCGTGACGCCAGAAACCGTTGCCTACATTCTTATAAATATACGGTCTCGACGAATAAAATACTCGGATTAAATCGACAAGACGAGACAAAACAAAAAAAAAATTAAAACAATAAGAACGGGCGTAGGCAGGATGAAAGCGTCGAGTACGGAAAATCACTTTTCGCATTACATTATTTTCATTCCTCCATTCTGTATACGCTTTATAGAATACCTAACGTATCATTCTAGCTGATCGTGCTCCACATTGTGTACGCCAGTTTAGCAGCGGCGACTACTCAAACGAAGATATTACGAACAAAAAAAGCGCGGCCCGAACAGCTTTGGAGACAGTGTGCCGGCAAATTTGAACGTAAGGTCGCCCTATCTCGCCGGTACTTTTTTCCCACCGCGTGGGTACCGCCGACGTGCGTCGCCCTTTACGTCCGATTTTCGTTGCAGCAACCACCCCCCCCCCGGTGTTCCGGTAAAGAAATCTCTTCGTTTAAACGTAAAAACATGCGAAAAAATTGGCGAGCGTTGGGTCGGAGCCGCGGCCGTCGGCGTCTGACGGAATAGGTCGCACGTCCACGCATAAGCCAGCGGACAACATATCCGACCTAGGCATTGCGCCGCGTTTCCAATCCTTCCAACTTTTTTTCAACTTCTCCGTACATCCGATTAAGTCTTACTTCGCCAGTCGCCCAAATCTTTACACCTACGACTGCAAAAATACGCCCACAGTTGTCGCATACATCGAAGAGTGGCGGCGATTTCGTTCCTCTTAAACAGGAGTGCGTACGGGCTATCGTGCACTCAAATTACATTCGGCTCTCATTCGAATCCTCCTTTTCACTCGTTCTTCCATTCGGTTCGTACTTTTTCTCTCTCGCCTATAGACTTTCAGCCAATTCAAACGAACACGTCGATACATTAACTTCCGAAATTCCCACAAAATTGCGAATTAAATCCGACTTCGTCGAGGGGCGTCGAGGGGCGAGGCGACCAACGATCAGTAATTACGGCGCGATTAGCGATTAACCATCGGCGACATCAAAAATAAGAATTCATCGAATTCGAAATTTGGAAAACGGCTGACGATGGAGGCAGACACGCGCGTGCGCGCGCACGCACGCACGCCGCAACGCCTTCTTCCGCTTTCGCATTTCAATTCGCAGGTAATAAATTATTTCATAAATTAACGTTTAATTACGATGGCGCTATAACGATACGCATAAAATATTGGAAATGTTATCATCATCATCATCATCATTATTATTATTATTATTATTATTATATTATTATTAACGTGTTTATTATTATAATTATTATTATTATTCATCATCGTCATAATCATTATTATCACTATTATGAATGTTGTCGTTGTCGTCGTCGTCGTCGTCACGAAATAATCGATTAAATTCCGTAATATTTGACGCGTTTAGCCTATATGCTAATTAGCTTTTATATAATTTACATATTTTTTTCCTCTTCCTCCTTCACTCTCTGCCACTTCCTCAATAATTTTTTTTCGCTTCTATTTCACATCTTCTTTTCTCCCGTTCGCGTTTCACGAAAGACACCACCACAACGCTTACGATACAGCATCGCCGCGAAACCAACGAAGAATTTAATAAACTTTTAAAAATTTTTTTCATTTCATTTATTCTCCTTTAATTTTATTGTTTTTCGTCAGACTGCTCTCCACTCGTTTCAAGTTTCGTCTTCGATCGCAGCCGAATGACGCAATTTCGGAAATAGGCCTGTGGGAAATTATAATGGTTGGGCGCGGCGCCGCAAACCTCAAAACGGAGGACGAGTTGGAGTTGGGCTGACGACGACGAGGCATCTCGCCATTTTCGAAACGCCCCAACTTCGATTTTAGTTTCGTTTGAGCGGCGCGGCGGCGCTGCTTCCTTCACGCGAAAACTATTTTGGCCCCCCGCACCGACAGACCGCGTCGCCGCTTCTTCTTTCGTCATTTTTGGAACGTTCGATTTTTTCGCCAATTTTTTTTGGTCGTAATTTACGGTTAATAGACGCAGCCCGAAGGCATTATCGCGCTTCCATTCTTAATTCCATCGTCTACGCTTTTTTCCCTTCCGCCCTCGCCTTCAGCCGCCGACCATTTATTCGTCTAAAGAACGTCGTCGTCGTCGTCGTCGTCGTCGACAACGACGGCGACGACGACGACGACGTCGCTGAAAATCCAGTTGTATGCGGACGAAATAGGCGAGGCGGCCGGGGGGGGGATGGATAGAGGAAACTGGTTTTCGCTTATGGAAAGATGCTCGATTAACTGTAAAAAGTCTTCGACGACATTAGCTTTATGGCTAGCGCCTGTATTAGTCGAATTTACACGAACGGCGGCGGCGGCGGCGGCGGGCGGTAGCTGGCATTCCGAATTACCGGATAAATTCCTGGGAGCCAGTTACAAGGTTGTTGTTTGTTGCCGACACGAACCACACCGGCAGCGCAACCCATACATATCGCCGGCTGCGCGTGTTTCTCTCTTTCTTAGCCGCTACCTCGAGCTCGGGCCCACGCGCGCCCTCCACCCTGTCCCCCACTCCGCGCCACGCCGCGCCGCACCGCACCGCACCGCACCGCACCGCACCGTCACCGTCGATCGTCTTCTCTTTTTGCGGCGCAGCGGGCAAAAAAAAAAGGCGTATCGACTAACCAGGCTGACCACGGCAGCAGTACGCGCGCACATATCGAGTCATATGGGGGCATGTACCGAGGACCGGGGACCGGTGGCCGGGGACCGGTGGCCGGCGGCCGTACTCGGTATCGCCTAATTTGGGTGCCGCCACCCGATAGCTACCCGCCTTTTTCCCTGCGCGTCCACCAACAACGTGGCGCCCTTCGTTACGCCGGCTTCTTTCGGGCCGAATTCTCCCCCACCCCATCCACGAGAGGTGTCACGACGTCCAAACGCACGCTACGCTGCGCGACTGCGGCCACGTAGGCTGCGTACGCATTCGCCGGTACGATGCTCGACAAACGGCCACTGCGGTGGCGAACAGCCGCATCCGGGCGAGGTATCGAGCCGAGGAGGGCAGTCGCGTTGATTGACGAGCTACCGTTCACCGAGCGTGGAAAACGCAAATCGCGCAAATCGCGCAAATCGCGCAAATCGCGTAAATCGCGCAAATCGCGTAAATCGCGCAAATCGCGCAACCACAAACGACTCGGGTGAAGGTAACGAAAACGGCGATAATATTGCGATTATAAGTCAAACGAATAAATAGGCTCGCGGACGAGTAAAAGTAAAATAAATATACGTAAATAATAATTTAATTTACGTAGCGGGTACAGAGGCTACGGAGGCTACGGAGGCTACGGAGGCTACGGAGGCGACCCAATGAAAACGATAATAGCGATACGAGCGACGATAGCGATGGAAAGAGAGAGACGGGACGACGATGAAAAAAGAGAGGCGAGAGAGGACGCGAGAAGAGTACAATAATAACAATGAGGAGACGAAGATAAAGATAGAGATGAAGATGAAGATGGCGATGGCGATGGCGATGACGACGACGATGACGACGACGACGACCACGACCACGACCACGACGATAATAATAATAATAATAATAAAAAACAACGATAATAAGCGCAACAACAAAAAACAACATTGACAACACGACAACGATCACGAGAAAGAAGAGGCGTTCAAAACGGAGCAACGTCTGATAGAATGGTGGCGCAGGTCTGGTCGTTGCACAGTTTTGGCACTGCTTGCTCTCAGTCTCGGTTCTGGTCCGAGTCGTCCTTCGTCTTGGGCTGGTCGCAGTCAGTCTCCACTCGCGGTCGTCATCTACGCCGCCTTCGTCCTTCCGTCATCGCCACCTTCCTACGTTCCCATAGGCAGCGAGCGGCACTCGCGAACGACGCGCTACGCGCTTCGTCCAACTCACCGCTTGATTGATGGTTTGACCGTCGCTCGCTGCCCGTTCCCATTCCCCATTCCCCATTCCCCATTCCCCATTTGTTTTCATTCGCTTCCTCTCTTTCATTACCAACAGAACGCAGTGATAAGGAGAAGAAAAAAATAAAAGAAAAAGCGAAACCGACGACGACGACGACGACGACTTCATCAACTTCTCCGCGTACCAATTCTCACAGGCAGGTACGCTTACCCACCCCCCTCCAACCGGTCTATTGTGTAGCCGGTCGTTAAACGGTAACTCTTATAACTTAGGCCCTCTACCCTCTTCCCACGCGACCATTATCCGCGGTTACCTTACACCGGCGTAATTGTTTCGTTCTCATAGGTGGTACCCAACCAGCTCTCGGCTCTCGACCCTCGACCCTCGACTCTCGACTCTCGACTCTCGACTCTCGACTCTCGGCTCGACTCGCGTTCGTCGTCCGTCGTGCAGCTCGTCTCGGCGCTATCGACGAATCCGTCACACTCGCTCTTTCACATCCGCATCGGCAACACTCGTCTACTACTCTCTTTCAACCTCAACAGCAACCGCCACCGCCACCGCCACCGCCACCGCCACCACCACCCCCACCTCCACATTCACCTCAAAACGCACCGTTCGCCTCTTTACACCGTAGTCGTCGCTCGCTTATTTATTTATCTATTTATTTATTTGTTCGCTAATTTATTCGTTTATTTATTCGCTCGTTCATTTCCACACGAACGCAAACGCCTCACCTCCGTCTTCGGATTCGCTCGCCTCTCGCGGCACGTTCTCGCTGCGTCCACCGTGCGTGCGATTCCCTTATTTCTCGTCCGCGAATCGTTTGGATCGCAGCGACGCGTGTTTCTCGCAACGCGCCCTTTTCACCAACATCCGCTCCAACTCGTCCAAAAGAATGGCGTACGCCCGGCTGGGCCGCGCATACGGTCACGCCACGCAGCGACAAAGCTGCCGCACCTTTGGTCCGCGTGGATACGCGTCATTCGCGTAACGCTTTGCGGTCAAAAACGCGTACCGCACTTCGGGTCGCTTTTCGGCGGCCAACGCTGCCGCCGTCAGACCGCACGCCCACCCCTTCTCCGCCCGTCGTCGTCCGAACGTACGATCGCCCCACGGACGCTCGTTCGAAGCGTACGGGCGTGAAAGTCGTCGAAAACGACGGCCGACGCCGAGTCCGCCCCGCAATTGACGCCTTTTTCACTCAAAAGACGCCAGCCACCGATGCTCGTCGCTAACGAAAATACGACTCGCCAAAACGTTACGTCCGCCTTCTACGGCATCGTTGCGACGCCAACCCTCCAACTGCGACCGACTGCCCTTCCAAAGAGACGACGTCGACTGCGTGCCGACTGAAATTACCGATCGACTACACGGATTACGGATTACGGATTACGGATTACGGATTACGGATTACGGATTACTACACGGTGCGAGTCGCGTCCCGGCTCGATTTGAGTAGCGTATCCCGCGATACAGGGCGTTTTCTATACGAGAATCCGCTTTTATTTATCTTGGCGTCGCGAAACGACCCGAGGGTGGCGCTAAGGTACGTTTTTCATTTCATAACAGCGGGAAAGAAAATTTCGGTAACCAAAAAATGAAATTCATATTTTATACGTCGTAAGGTAGACCACCTACTTACGTTTTAATACGTTACGCGTAATCCAACGTCTCGTTACTACGGTACACGTCGCAGTTGTTTTCGTCCCATAGTCACGAAATTTGGGACGAACGTTCGTACCGAGCCAACGAGCTGACCTATCGATTTTGTTGCGGTTCGAGCGGTCGGCACTTCCGGTGCCGCTATTTGCGTTTCTATTTTGGCTATTACATTCCTTATTTCGAACCAACAGCTACGAAATTCGGAACCAATAATCATCGGGTCCTCTTCTAACGTGCTATCAATTTTGGTACGAATCGGCCAGACGGTACTTACGATACGGCAATACATTTTATCGATATCATTTTAGTTAGAGCCACCTAATGGTTTCAAACTGCGTCATTTTCGATCAACAGATACTCGTCAATTACGATCCAAGTATTTCAATGAGCACCTTTTTAGCAACTAATTTTCCGCTTTTTGAAAACATATCTCTTCCAACGAAGGTGCTGCCGCGTTAAAAAAAAAAAAACATGAAAACTAAAAAAGGTTGGGGCCGCACTTTTTGACACACCGAACATCGAACGCAGCTGCGAACAGCCCCAAGGAACGAGTCTGAGGTTTCTCGCACGACGGTACATTAGGCGACGAACGACGAACGTAAAGCAACTATCAACGAGCGCGCGCCAATCGCACGAGTTGCGTACGCGCTATTTTTCGCAACGCTTTTGCTCGAAAAGCTGCGAAATTTTTACGGACTCGAATACGTAGCGGATACGATGCGACAATGAGCGAGTTTCAGTTTCATTACTTAGTGTCCCCGCTGTGGTAACAGTCGCTTTTGTAAAGCGAGCGTTGGCAGAAAAAATAAAAAATGTCCTTTAAAAGAAGGTAGGAGATGTCATGGCGAGGGTGAAAGGCATCGGAATCGTGTCGCGGAAATTTCTCGCCGATACTCGGATTGGGAATGTCGCCGAGTTCCAAATTCAAAATAACCGTACGATGGATACGAGATGCGGACACAAAAGCCCGCCCGTATTTCCAACCAATTTCAGTACCTAATACCCTAATTGAGAGGGTTAAAATGGTGGTGCGAAATGAGAAGAACAATAATAGGGTAGAGAAGCGGGACGACGCAACTTACACACCTTAATCGTTAGTTAGGACCCAACCTCAACTAACCGAATGATCCAAAAGTGCGTTCCATCCGCGAAACGTGGTCGCGTTTTCCGACCAGCGTGAAGATACGGGAACGCGTCACGAGCGCGAAAAGCGGACGTCACTCGTCGCGACGTTGCAGCCTGAAAATTGGGACGACAGGTTCGCAGGCGCGTCAGCAGGGTTTTGAATTGGAGATCTACAGAGGGCTAACGAGCGCACGCCACGCACGCCACGCACGCCACGCACGACCGTCCACTGTGTGGAAAAGAATTTGGGGCGAGAAGGGCGACGAAGGCGAGGGGAGGGAAAGGGACGCGATGCGACCGGTCGGATCGGATCGGCGTGCCCGATACGCAGCGATGTACGTTCGTTTCGGCCCTTCGGCCCTTCGGCCCTCGCTGAACGAAATATTCGCAATTCGTGCGACATTCGACGTCGCGTCGGTGCGCGTATTAAACTGAAATACAAAAGTTTATGTGCGTCGCGTCGCATTCGACGCAGCGTATCGACGGCGGCGACTCGGCAGTAGCCTATATGCCCGTTGTCGAAAACGAAAATAAGACGGGCAAGGAGCGCGGAGCGCGGAGCGAAACCAAGGAAAAACATAAAACGAACCTCGGCCACGAATATATTACTACATAAACAATAAAAAAAAAAAAAAAAAAAAAACAAAACAAAACAAAGGAAAAAAAAATAAAAAAACATTAGTCGAGGGTCGGTCAAAGGTGAACTATCGCCGAATTACTATCGGAGCCATTTTTTTCATTCTCTTGTCGTGGTTTTGTCGTCGCTCGTTGGGACACGTAAAAGACTAATTTACATGCGATCGATGGGGGGAGGGTAGGGCACCATGGCGTGGGGATGGATAATATGGAAATGCGAATAAAAATATGCTAATAACATGCAGCGGCGGCAGCGGCGGCGTTAATTACGGACGACAGGTAGCTTACCGCCGTCAGTGCGACGAGTTCGTGTCGCGGTGCAGGTGCGACGCGTACAAAAATAAGCCAACGGGCGGGCGTTGGACGGTCTCCGCGTTCTGCGGCCGTACGCGGCCACTCGACGTCCGATTAGCCGATCGCCAGTTTCGGGTTGCCCGTAACGGGCGCGACGCTTTTCGTCGTTGAAACCTCGAAAGAGGTTCGTCGCCAACGGCTTTTTCCGCGTGCGCTAAATAATGGGCGGCACGCAAAGTCGGCGGCAGTGGCATCCTTTTGCAGTGGTTCGCCGGCCGAAAGATGAGAGTCGGGAGAGACGAGAGACGAGAGACGAGACGAGATGAGAGACGAGAGATGGGAAATGGACGATTGGGGCGCAAAAATAAAACCAAGAAAAAAACAATAAAAAAAACTTAGCAACGGATACAACGAGCGAAATCCGTTACGGACGGATTTGCCAGAAAATCGTGCCCCATATGAAGAAAATAATAGCGGATAGAAACGGAAAAGTGAAAACCTTTCGAGTGCTGAGAACCGTTCATTTGAATAAGGCGACGACGAGTCACCCCACACGGCACATGGGAGAGCACATCCCGCAGCAGATAGAAGAAGGGTTAAAAGCCGTTAAAAATTTTAATATATTAAAATTATCGATACGACATCGATTGTTGTTGCCGGCACTTGGCGTCCGCACAGGTAAATTTCGGCGATCATCCTCGTCGCCTAATAAAGAAATACGTCGATAACGAATCTACTAATACCGCTACCGCGATGTACGAGTATGCGCGACGGCCACGTCGCCGTAAGATGCGTGTTAAAAAAAAAAAAACGTCTATGCAAAAAGGGATCTTTTTTACCATTGTTAAGTTTGTTACGCTCGATAATGATATATGGTTCGAATTTGAATAAAAAAAAAAAATAATAATAATAATAAAATAAAAAAAAACCGTTCACCGGGAGATAGCTATTTTGAATAACTCTATCGCACCGAATGGTATCCCGGAACCAAAATTCAAATGAACCCTTTTTCTTTTTCTTTTTTTTTTTTCCATTCTTTTTCTTCTACTTGTCATTCTTTTTCTCTTTTTCTCTTTATTTGTTTCCTTCTCTCCAACTCCTTTTTCCTCCATCCTTCGGCGGTAACAAACTCGGGTGTATTTAAATTAGGGGAGAGATTCGGGTCGCGTATTTTTTCTTTTAAATAACAATAATGACCACCCTTTTAGGTTTTCCTTTGGCAGGTTACAAAAGGTAGGACAGGTAAGAGATTAAAAAGGGTAGTATGCAAAATACGAAAATTCACACAGGTCTGGGTGGTGAACGTGTACAAGACGGCGACGTTGGTACGTTGCTCGCGTAAAGATTCTCATAGACCAGTATCATCCCCAATTTAAAGGTTACATTGTTCGCCTTTTCATTTACCAAATGATAGATGTCTAACGCGCGTAAAAGGGTTGAAAATTCGTATGCGAAAGACTCTTCGTCTTTTATCATTAGTATATCGAACGCATTTTTCGTCGTTTCTTCTTCCTTTCGAGGCAATATACGTTGTCGTCGTCGTCGTCGTCGTCGTCGTTGTTGTCGTTGTTGTTGTCGTTGTTGCTGCCGCTGCTGCTGCTGCTGCTGCTGCGGCTGCCTTAATATTTTCTTGAATATCTTGAATAACGAGAAGCGAGACCGTTAAGCATCGCTGTCGTGAAAAATTTCAAACACCGCGCCCATACCTTGCCAGGGGAGTTTCCAGGCCGATGCGCGTTATATTTTTGCGTTACGTTCGATGCTTCCCAACCGATCGCTTCACTTGGCTTCGATTCGAATCGACGCGAGGCGACGCTACACGACGCTACACGACGCTACACGACGCTACACGACGCTACACGACGCTGCTAGACGGCCTACAAGGTTCGACTCGACACTGCGACAACGGTTTTTAAAACAAAAATGCTCGCAGCGAAAGGCCTTGCCCCACAGCGGCGCATACGTATACGCAGCTACACGCTGAAACGCGTCGCTGCATCCGACTGGCGATCGATGTCCGTCGCGAACGCCGCCACACGGTACGGCGGACGCGTACGCCGTGCGGTTTATTTTGAAAACAGCAGGCTACTCGGGCCATTTTCGACGTTCGTAGCAACAACGGTTGAATCAACGAATGAGGAAAGTTTACGAAAAGCTGGAATCTAATTTGGTCGATTCGAAGTTGTAAAATGTCTACGCGTACGGTCAGTAAAATTTTTGGGGAGGGGGGCGGGCAGCGAGAAGGAAGAAAACAGGTCAAGGTCTACCGTGGCACTTGTGCAATTCGCCGCACACACCATCCAACAGACGTGGCACCCGCGACCAACCTTCTGCACACACACCGCTACCGCACGGATAAGCGAGTAGAACGACGGACGGTGTCGCGCCAAAACACGAACAAAACTTGAAAGCAGCAAAATAGGTACGAATTCGACAAGTAGCAACGACTAAAACGTACTTTCGACGGCGCGACACGTTGGACGGCGCCAATTAATAATCGACGTGACGCAGGACGAATGAAGGGATCATCGCCGACAAGCGCAGCCTACGCGACCGAGGCGACGATGACGTACTCGCGACCAGAACAGCCCAACAGATATACCGGCTTGTAGCTGTCGGCGAAAATTGTCGCCGATTACTCTCCGCTTTGACAATGGGCCGGATAGCATTTCTCGTGCGGCAAAAATCCGTTTACGAAACCGTCGCTTTCGGTTTGCCGCGTAGAAGAGAAAAGGGAAAATATTATTTATTCGATACCCGCAAATCGGAGGCGCATCCTCAACAGCCTTAACGAAATCTTTTTCGTCATTTTATTCAAGCCGGCTGCGTCGTCGATTCGCATCCGGTACCACAGCGCGTCCTCTCACGTCGCACCGCACCGTCGCTCAGCAAAAGGATAGGTCAGTGCTCTTCGATATATGGACACAAATACAGGCGAACGACAATGGCAAAAGGGCGAAAGAGCGAGTCCGGGCCTGGGTGGTAGTAGGTTGCCGTTTCCGTTTCCGTTGCCGTTGCCGTTGCCGTTGCCTTCGCCTTTGCGAACAAAAACATACATCGAAGCGCGCGTTTCTCTATAAACGGTTTTCGAAAACGAATTTCCCAGTCGAGTCCCAAGTCGGACAAAAATCGTCCTCTCCAGAAGAGGAAGCTGAACGTCGTTAGACGACGATGCTCGAGTACATAAGATTTCTCAATTGGCGCGGCGACGCGACTTGCCGTGAAGTTGGGAGGCGCTGCGAAGGAGAAGGAGAAGGAGAAGGAGAAGAAGAAATATCGGGTAGCGCCGCACTACTGGTGGCGCGAAACGGCCGCGTACGGGAAAACACAAATGAAAAGCTTTTACCTTAACGTCGTGAAAAGCTAGCTGTAAGCTCCGGCGCTCGCTCGTAACAAAACACATTTTGCTATTTCGCCGTTAGATTATCGATTCCAAGCTTCCTTTTTTGGTTTATCCGCATGCCCCCTCCACCCAAACACCGCGTACATTTCCACCCAGCAACCTATTTTAGAAAAGACAGCACTATTCCGAGCAATCTTTTCTCTCCTCCGTATCACTCTCTCTCACTCTGTTTCTCTTTTACACCACTCTTTCATCATCTCACGCACATTAGGATGTATACACACACACACACACACACACACACACACACACGAAACGGATACACTGACACAACTACATGCCCTCTTTCGCCGTCGTTCCCCTTCGTCGAAACGTAAAACGACGAGCAAATCGCCCACCCTAGCGGCTCGCAAAAGACGTGATACAAATACAAAATATCTTTAAAAACTCCCTGCTATATCCCCCCTCTATACCTGGCGTTTTTTCCCTATTTTCACTTCCAGCCCCCGCGCTGCCAACGAAAAGGAAGCTGATAGCAACGAGTGCGACGATGTCGTATCTAAAGATCGGAGGCGCAGCTTTGAAAAAAATTCAATTTTTCCGATTTAAAAAGTTGAACGCGTGGCGAATGGCGACACGTAGGCTATAGCCAGCACGTATTCGGCTCGCTAGCCTGTTCGCCGAACACCCGAATGCATCTCGTTCGACGTCGTTTCCCCGCATACGTTCACACGCATCGCGAAAACGGGACGCGCCCATAATGACGGAGCTTCAGCAAGGGATGCGAAGAGGCCTGCAGCAGCACCGACTCGCCCTAATCACCTTGGGTACGGCACCGCTGGAGCCATTAATACCATCAATACCATCAATACCATCAATACCATCCTCCTCGCCAGAATACACATCAGATTGAATACGGTCGTTGAGCCGCACCTACGGACGTACCTACCAACATTAAGGACGTTTTATACTTGCTGATTTGTTCTCAACGACCAAATAGCCGAGAGGTTGACCATACTCGGTTCACGCTAACAAGTGCGTGACGTCATAAACCATATCCACACTTATCTTCTTCGAACACCACGTTTGTTTACTCCACAAAATGACGCTTATCATCGCGTAAAAACGCAGCGCATTGATACGTTTTGGTTTCTGGCCGACCGACCGCCACGTCTAAGGTGACTCTGACGTCACTCACTTGGTGGCGTGAACAGAGTATAGTTGAGGGAGACATTACACCACACGATTTCTCTTGATTCATTCTCTAAAAGTTGAAATTCCGCTACTTCGCGGGATACAGTTGGGTACAAAATAAGAAAGCGAGTTTGAAAGTCGAATGGCCGCCAATTACGGCCACTGACGCAGATTGTCAATTTCGTCGTATGAAAATACCGCGTAAGAGCATCGTATAAGTACTCGTTCCAGTTACCATCTTCGAGTTACCATCGAATGAATAAGTTTAGGTTAAAATCGAGTTTTTAAAAGATGAGTTTTTCTTTTTTTTCTTCGCTTTAGCTTCACGCGAAATAAAGATTATTTCGTTGCGGAAGGTTGGCAGAAGTATTGGCACAATTTTAAAATTTCAGTAGCGAGTAGAATAAAAGCTTACGCTAATCACGAGGACACCGCCGAGCCAAGTGATCGGTGCGGAGGGGGCGGCGTAATGCCGAGAGAAGGGGTCCTCTTTCGCCCCTCCACCTCGGCGGACTTGGATCGACTTACATCTACACCCGTCGCGTAGCGTCCGTCCTTAATCGTGGAAATTGTTGGCCGCGACGAGAATCGAAAGGCCGCTCGTACGTGGTCGACGATCGACCAAACGGTCCGTCACTTTCACGCAACACGGACGCGACGCGAAAGTAGAAGCGCGTCGAAGGCGTCAAGGCGAGGCGACTGCCGCGCCCTTTCAAATTCAACGTCGACCTCACTTTAGGGGTGGGTGCACCGTCGGACAGTCCACTAAGTGGGCCGACAAAGGGACGCGAGCGGAGCCGAATTAAGATGGGCGAAGGTCAGCGGCGGCTACAGCAGGCGCATAGGCTGCGCGGCCGGTAAACGCGGATAGGCGACGTACTGTACGGGCAGCGTTTGACGATTGACACGACCATGGAGTAGCCGAACGGCTGGCTGGCTGGCTGGCTGGCTGGCTGGCTGGCTGGCTGGCTGGCTGGCTGGCTGTCTGTCTGTCTGTCTGTCTGTCTATCGGTTAGTCGATCATTTTTTTCGTGTGTGACGAACGAGTGCGGTATGTATTCTTGTCAGTTATTAATAAGTTAACTGACACCGTCATTCCTTCTCCGTCCATTCATCGCATCGCATCGATCGAAAACGGTTTTCTTACAAGGCGATAAAATAGCAGTCTTAAACGATAACAACGCGGCAGCGAGACGGCCAGCCGGCTACTCGTAATTAATACAAAACGTCGTTACTTATCATTATTCTTTGGAAGGAACAACCAACGCCAAAAAAGATGGACGCGGGACGAAATATTGATATGGAAGTCGAAGACGAAGCGGTGGAGGTGGAAGCGGAAGCAGAAGCAGAAGCAGAAGCAGAAGCAGAAGCAGAAGAAGAAGAAAATGTAGACGACCAGGAGGAGGTGGCGGCGACGATAACGACGTCGAGTGGTTCATTAATCAGCACTGCTTACGAGTACCTATCCACTTATGGTACGGCTGCGGGAGTAGCCGCAGCCACCAGCAGCGGACCATCACGCGAACCGACCATAGCGCTGTCGCGCCTCCACGTCGCGACGACGACTTGGAAATTAGTCGCAGAAACAGGACGCGCGGCTCGTCGTGGCGAATCGTAGCGCACGGAAAGCGAACAACGTCAGTCACCGCGTTATAATATGGTCGCGGTTTCAGCGTGCCGTCCGCAGCCAACGTTATCTTCATCGTTTCGTCGATACGTTCGAATCGGAGGCGCATGCGCCGAATGCGCCTGCGCGCCTCGTGGTGGCAAACGCCGCGCTACCTATCGCCACATCGAGTCGATCGTCGATCGTCGATCGTCGCCGTCGAGAATACTCAGTCTCGCACTTCACTTTTATCTTTCACTCCTTTCAGTAGGTTTTCCACGAAAATCTACTAATTAAATTTAAACTCGCGGAAACCAAAAAGACGCTTCCAAGTCGCTCCACGCCATTTGGTGGGCGTCGATGATTTGAAGCGAAGAGATAGCCGCCATTGCTCGCCCAATTACACGCCACGATCATAGGAACCAGGCATTTTAAATTAGTTGCG
Source organism: Ericerus pela (assembly GCA_011428145.1). Lineage (NCBI taxonomy): Eukaryota > Metazoa > Arthropoda > Insecta > Hemiptera > Coccidae > Ericerus > Ericerus pela. The sequence continues at coordinate 41,091 of WOFM01000108.1, read as the reverse complement.
GGAGCACGACGTGTAAATAAATTTTGTAGTCCTTTCCTCCCACAATTTTTGCCATCGCCCCTCATCCATATACTCGCTTACGACCAGAGCATACGCACCGCCGACAGGAAAATTCTTCTTGGATGCGCTTGCACCCGCGCACTCGACGAAGTCGACGCATTTAGCGATGTTGCGACTTTCATCTCGCACATTGGCTACCTATTAACTATAATATCCTATCCTATTCTACGATATGTATTGTATTATAATTATTATACTATAATACGGGCCATAATAATTGTACGTAGTACGTATGTAAACTGATTCTGAAGAACCAGCAGCCGGATAATGTTGACGAAACTTAAGATTAGAGGCTTTTTGGGAACGAAAAAACGATTTTTACAGGTCTCAAGTTCGATAGAATTCGTTCAACACAAATACGAGCATCTAAATTTATCCACAAGCAATAAGTGATGACAGCTAACAGCTGCTAGTGATGAAAAATTCACCTTTGAATGAACGTTTTTTTAGATCTGCAATCTGCACATTATCAAATTTTGTAATTAACACATTACTGTTATCATTATTGTTGTTGTTATTATTATTATTATTATTATTATTATTATTTTATTATTATTATAATTATTATAATTATAATTATAATTATAATTATAATTATAATTATAATTATTATTATTATTATTATTATTATTATTATTATTATTATTATTAATTATTGTGATTGTTATTACTGTTATTATCGATGTTATTCGTGCGCCAGATCCGATTGCAAATTTCTACGGCGTGGCGCGTGAGCGGTAAAAGGATAAAACGAATAGAAAAAAAAAAAAAAAAAAAAAAAAACGAAGATCAGAGCGCATCGGCTAAGGTGGCTGCCGCTGCGGTGTTAAAAAAAATGAACAACGACCGAAGGTTCGGGCATAGAGGGTTGTATTTGCAACTTGTCGCATCGCGCCCCAAACCTTCGTCCGTTCTGCAGTCTTTATTCTCGAAGGGGCCGTAAAAATATTATTACCGGCCGGCGTCGAGCGCGGCGCAAACAAACGCTTAATCGTACTTCTCGCGAAAACGTTGGCCGGATATCGGAGTGGGGGCAGTTGGCGGAAAATATGGTAAGTGGTATAAACGATTCGACGAACGATTGGCTCGGGGAGCACAAGAAAAGAAAAGAAAAGAAAAGAAAAGAAAACGAGCCGAGGGTTGTTGCTCGTTCGATGTGGCTTTAATGCTTTAATTAATTAGAATCGACCGTAACGGGAGATTGGCGTTTAAATTAAACGCTTCGGGAAAGAGACGAGAGAGAGAGAGAGAGAGAGAGAGAGAGAGAGAGAGAGAGAGAGAGAGAAGAGAGAGAAAGAGAGAGACAGACAGACAGACAGACAGACAGACGGATGCGATTAGATGGGCCGCAGCCAGACACCGAGCGGCGCCTCAAGTTTGATCCAGCTCCAGAATACCGCCGCATAACGTTGGCCGACACAACAATTAGCCAACAAAAAGTAGGTAGATACTAGATACCCGGTGCGCCAACGGTACAGCGTACAGTACGTACGCAGCGCAGGTAAACAAACGTGCGAAAAGCACCGTGTTCCGCGCTGCGTATAATCGTCGGCTGTCGAACCTTCAGCACAGATCAAAATACTGCGCAATGCGGACCGCGCGCTACGAGCAAATTCGAATCGCCTGGGAAATAAAAAGGTGAAAAACCCGGAAGATAATGCCGATCCGTGGCCCATCAGTCTCGCTTTCGAATTCGATTATTCCAACGACCAGCCGAAGTTATTTTCGGCGAGATGTGGCAAACAAGTCACAAGCCCTACCCTCCCTGCACAACCAGAAACGAGTGGTCTTGGCCAACCCAAGATTCGCTAAACTTTCGTCGCAAGCAACGTCGTAAGACGCAGCGTGCCATCACTCCGGGCGCATAGCGCATCGCACGTACGCTCGTTATTCGCTTTCGGTGTCCGACTGTTTTTTTTTTTTTTTTTTTCGTTTTTGGTTCTCAATTCAACGGGCTGAGCATAGCGAGGGGAGGGGCGAAGAGTTTCACTTCTCGCATCTTCGTCGCTGGAGTTTGCGCGTGATGTTTTTTCACTTTCGTCGATGGCCATAAAATATTTAAAAATATACTCGTAGCTTTACCTTTACCTTTTTACCTATCGTCGTTTCGTTTTACAGGTAGGTATTCAGTTTTTGGCGTTGATGCGAGATGCCGGCGCGAAAAGAAAAGAGCGGATAGGCGTGTAGACGGGAGACGGTGGGGAGGGTGGTGGCGGTGGCGGTGGCGGTGACGCCGATTGCGGAGAAGACACAACCGGAAACGACGTACCTGACAAACAATAGCCGTACGTGGTGCTATCCGAATTCGAGAGTTACGTATTAGACACGGCTGGCACGATTCGAGTTTACCAACTCGGCTCGCAACCCCCTTCGGGGACGCACCGTCGTCCGCTATTGCCAAAGAAGAAGAAGAAGAAGAAGAAGAAGAAGAAGAAGTTCTGCGAATACGAACGAAACGAAACGAAAATAAAAAAAGAAAAAGCGACGTCGTATTCGCGCCCACGCCTAAAAATAATAGAAATGCACGTCGGCTGCGCGCTTTTCGGTCGCTTCTTTTCCAAGTTTTTCATCTTTCAAGCCCACATCCATCGAACCGAACCGCACCGAACCGCACCGCACCGTTCTGCCAACGCGGCGACGTCGTCTCGTTGTGCGTTTCACTCGCCGGTTCTTGCTTTCTAGCATCGCGATTCTCACGCTGCCCCAAGACGAACGAGAGAATGGGAAGAGAATAGGCGCCGGCGTTGAAGTTGCACGAGGCGTTTTGGCGCGCAGCTGTCGCCGCCGTCCAACGCACATCGGATGGCAATCGCTGCGGGTGCGACGGGCTAATTCGCGATTGCACAACGAAAAGGCTGGATAAATCGAAACAATCGCTTACGCGCCTAACTCAGGTACCTGCCGACGTGCATGTGCTTCGATTCGCACCAGCCCCAAAATACCAAATTCATTTCTAGCTCGTCGGTACGTTCCACCGGTGGAACTGGAGACGATGCGCGTGGACCGCGGGTGGGCCGCAGCCGACAGATTCGCCAAAAAAGAAACACGACCAAACGGATTTGAAATTGTAAAAGAAAACTGACACCGCAGCAGCAGCAACTCCGATAGAAAATGTGCCTTTCCAAACAACAAATATCAAAATACACCACAAAAATAAGTGGAACCACTTCGTGGGTATCGTCCATAAAATAATGATTCCGAACCAAAATCAAGAGCCCATAAAATCGAAATTATTACTACGTAGATTTTCACACAATAATAACCACGTTAATTTTACAGGGGTGCATGGCGGTGCTCCAACACCTTTCATCTGTTTATTCGTTCATTTCATTTTTCCGCCCAGATTCCGGATCATTTGCCATAACCCATTTTTCTGAAAGTTCGTTTTACCGAATCGACAATTTCCTAACGAATACCTACAAATATTATTACGAAAAAAAATAAAAATAAAAAAAAAATAAAAAATTAAGATACCTACACAAATTCGCTATTTACTTAACGTAACATCCCGCAACAGCTGCTGGCGCACGATAAATTATTTTTCAAAAAAAATATAACCACCACTCTTAGGCCGCTACTATATCTTCACTCGAGTAAAAATTGGAGAGAGAAAAGAAAAAAAAATAAATAAAAAAAGGAAAAAATTAACTACGAATGTCGTCGATTTGGGAAAGCGGTATTCGGGAAAATGGGAATGCATCCGGAAAGCTGCCGGAGCAACATTTCGAGGGGGCGGCGCATTTACAGCCGCGCTAGTCGGAACGTAGCGCGCCAATTATCGGCACGTTTTACGGGTGACGCGACTCGAACGGCTTATTTGGGCGACGAGCGCGATCCGCGCGATCCGCGCGGTACGAATGTGCGAGTCGGACGGCGTTTGTCGCGCGAACGAATATCGACTGTGTTTCGCGCCGACGCGTCTTTCGGCGAATTGCGACGTTGGCTCGTTCTTTCGTCCGCCCATCCGTACTGCTCGGGGCGCTGCGCGACATACGGCTGGTGGCCACCGTTGGGCTGCGGTTTGTCGAGAAGAAGGTACGCAAAGTGGTGCGGTACGTGCCCATGGGTACAGCACGAGGCGTAGGTAGCCCCGACAGAGCCGTACCAAAATACGTTTTTGGAACGGTTTCGTCTGTCGTTCGTTATAACGGCGATATTCGCGTCGTTCGTACGGCGTCCGTCCGCCTATCTCATACGCGTACAGGTATACGTACGTGTACGTGTACAGGCACTGCACTGTCGTGTCGTAGCCTAAGTCAAGCGGATAGGCTAATCGCAGTCGAACAACGTACGTGAAACGAGTTGTTCACACGAGTGGTGTTGCGATTCACGGCGACGTCGCTTCCATCACAACTCCGAAAGAACGATTCGCGCGTAAAAGATGCGCGACTGTATTGTAACGGCGAATCTCGTTCGCTTCCGAATGCAAACAAACAAACAAACCGATGAAAATTGTCAACTCTTCTGGGCGAAGACGAGATGATCGTGAAAACCGTCCTTTTTTATTATTATTATTATTTATGGAACGAGGACTGCCAGTCGAAAGAAAAAAGAAGTAGCTAAAAATACCGGTTGGTTCGCGTATCGATGATAGAGGTAAAAGAAAAAGAAAAACAAAAAAAAAAAAAAAAAAAAAAAAGTTCGAACGAGTTCTTACTTCACGTCGAAAGGAGAGTGTGCGCTCGCGTATGTGCGTGAGTGAGTGAGTGAGTGAGTGAGTGCGTGCGTGCGTGTGTGTGCGTGTGCGTGTGCGTGTTCGTGTGTGGGTACGTGTACGTTCGAGAGAGAATGACGCGGAGCAGGGGGAGAGAATGATAAGAAGAATACGTGCGTGTACGGGGGACGAGGGGCTAAAAGAGTGGCGAGAAATGGGGAGCGAAAGACAGGGTGTGCCCTCGTAAGTCGTCGAGTGGACGAACCGTAGAGGAGAAATAATATTTATTACGTACAACATAAAAGGATAAAGCGAAGACTACGGCGCGTCCGTAGTCGAGTACACGTAGGCGGCCTCACGTGGGTACGGGCACCCGAGCGAATTTCTTAACGAAAAATACTTTTTACACCCGATTCGAACCCATCCGCCGATTGTAGACACCTTCTCCACCAGTTTCTCGCTCTCTCGTTCGCTCTCATCCGAATTCCGTGGAGCCGGCGGCCAGCGATCCATTTTGTAATTACCTTTGTTTATTATTTCATTTCATTTTTATCTGTTTTTCCTTCTTTTCCTTTTCCTTTTTTTTTTTTTTTTTTTTTTTTTTTCCTTTTCTTTTGTTTCTTCAAACACCCGAACACGCGTTCGCCTTCGAAGTGAAAAAGGTTACGCAGAACCTACCACAGAGATGCCACGATGCCCAAAATTATGAAAAGTGGTCGCCAATCGTCTCGGGCGTTGGCGTCGGTACACACGTTGAAGCGACCAACGACGGAGGTATACCGCAGCCTGTACCGGGCCCGTGGACAGAAAATCCGCGGCCAGCGGTATTTTGTTAAAATTTATGAGTAGGAACTTCACTTCGTTTAAAAGTACGTCCGAATAAACGCCTTCATCGACCATTTGTCTCCAGCGGAGCCCAACTACAGAACGTCGTAGCGCCCTGTCGTGTTGCTGGAGAGGCCGCCTCACTGCCCAGCTCGTCACTCGCGCTGTAGTCGACTCGAATCTGCCCCGACTGCCGCCACCGACGGACGACGTCCTTTTACGCGAAACGCTCGTCGGCTATTGGTGCGTTCGTTGGTTTTTTCATTTTTTACTAATTTCGTTCCCGCTCGTTATTCGCCTGTTTTCGGGCCGCACCGTTATGCCATTCGACGAGGCCTGGTTTTGCCGCCTACCCTACGCCAATTGGGCGCGTCTTCGACGCGAAATAAAGGATACGGCCGACGAATTAAATACCGAACCAGCCATCGGCCGGACAGTTTTTCAAGTCGCCAAAAATACTCGCGTCGAAACGAAAACGATGGCCTGCGGGGGCAGCGGCTACGATTGAGTCGCCGTTTCGCCATCAGCCACACCGAAATAAGCGGGACGAGCGAAGGGCGCGACCAGACAAATCGGACGCGGCACAGCCGCGGCCAAAAAGGTTGCAGACGAGGGCGACGAGAAGGGTGAACGATGGCGGAAGAAAAGTTGAAAAAGGGAGAGCCGAAATGAAGACGAGAACCGAGTATCGCAAGTAAAAAGCTCGCAAAACGTAAGTCGACGTCTTCGAGTCGGTATCGAGCGAGGCGCTGCGTACTCTCGTACTTTTTGTAAGCCACTTTCGCATGCCGGGCACGTATTCGAACGCTTCGAGCGAGAGGCCGGTCGGGTTCACTTAACGACGAGGAGAACCACCACCACCACCACCACCACCATCACCGCCACCGCCACCGCCACCACCGCCAAATCCCTCCTCCCCCACCCGCTACCTACACGTGCAAACTGCGTAACGAACGACGTCACGTCGACAACGGAAAAGGCGGCGCCGAAGTGGAACGCGAAAAAGAGGAAGGAGGAGAGGGACGCGTTAGCTCCGTACCATGCGAACGAAAAGAGGCGAAATACAGGCCAACTACGCCCGAAGAAAGGCAGAAAGGCAGACACGGAGGAAGGAAGAAAGGAAAGAAAAGAAAGGACGAACGGGAGGGAAAGGGGTGCGAAGAAAATCGAATCGCGCACTAAAAGCAGTGGGCTACAACCGAATGGGGCCTAGTTAGGCTGCGGGCGCAAAACGGCCATTTTCAGCGGGATTATATTGGGTAGAGGCGCGAAAATGAGAATATAGACGCGGCGAGCGGTCGAGGCACTGGCGTTTTTACCAAAAGGCCATCGAGGCCACGGCCTATAGACGTAAATGAAAAAGGGCGCAAAATTAAATTCTTTGTACATATTTCGAATCGGCGACGTCGTATTTTTTCAATAATCTTTTATATTCTTTGGACTGGCAATACTAAATTAGGGCGCAAAATTCATCCGGCCTATAGGCGCCAAATTTTCAAATTCGCCGATGGGTCGAGAATGGCGAAAGCACGTCCTCGTCTTGTAACGCATCGGCGTGATGAAACCTCGTCAAATTTCTTTACGCAACGTCACACATTTCCAATGCGAGCCGACGTCTTCTTCTTCTTCTTCTTCTTCTTCTTCTTCTTCTTCTTTGCGACGGTAATTTTTCGCTTTTCTTCAACGCGCGCGACGTATATCCGGCGGAGGAGGTGGCGAAGTCGGCGAGGCACTCGGTCGCATACGAAAACCATTTACAGCACGCAGCAGCGGCCGTACGGCCGAATAAGCGCCTCGTCCACATTTAACGGACATACGGACGCAGCAGCAGAGCGGACGGCGGCTAACAGAGGGCCCGCTATCGGCTGTATCGGTCCGCTTCTTCTCGCAGCTGACTGCCCGACGCCAACAATCAGTCACTCGCGGCCGTGCGAGTATCGGGTGCGGACCGAGCCGAAAGCCATTTCTAACGAACGCGCGACTATTCGATCGCCGAGCCCCAACACCATCTGGCCACATCGGTTCGCGCGTCCAATGTTTCAGTAAGTTGAAAGCAGCAGCAGCAGCAGCAGCAGCAACAACAACAACAACAACCACCAAAACAAACAAAATGAAAACAAAAAAAGCGAGAAAATGTCGACGATGACCAACGGAAGCGAAAAACGTGATCCAAAAGGGTAATTATTTTCGATTTGGAAACGTCGTAATAGGACGACGACGACGCGACGTTTACCGCAACCAGAAGCGATGAATTTCCTCATCGAATGCAATGGCAGCAGTCGATGACCACGGCAGCGAATAAAACAAACATATCGACGGGTAGCTACGCTTTTTGTTAGACTACATTATTACACCAGCTGATGAATTAATTACGAATTACGAATTGCGACTTGCGCTCACCGGCAAACAAAACGAGACAAAGCGAAAAAAGATTAAAAAAGTCGTAGGACTCGAGTTCGGGCACATTCGACCCCTATTAAAAGGGCCGGGTTCGCATCCGACGCCGCAGCCAACGTCAATTCAATTCAATTGACGTTATTGAGGATGGAGCGAGGCAACGCTCGACCAGGACCACAGCGAACAGACCTTAAAGAATCCTTCCTTCCTTTTGTTTTTTCTTCAAAAATAGGTACGTAGCCTATACGTATTTAGAAATTGAAAAGGCAAAAGTAAGTGCCGTAACGGATAATATAATATGCGATAGTATTGCAACGACGACGCGTACCTACAGACGCCGCCCGGTCACCGTGAATCCGCACCGCATACTACCTACGAGTATCACCGACAAGAGCCAACACGGAAAGAATATGGGCTACGACTAGCGGCAGTCTACCGTAACGCCAGCGCCCAGCAGCGCCCATCGCCCATCGCCCATCGCCCATCGCCGTGCTCATCGCTGCACTTCCGCAGCTGTGCCCCCCAAACAATCGGCAGACGTACACCTCAATTGGTACCGACGACCAACCACCTCGGTACGAACGGACAATGTTGTCCGGGCAGCAGAAAACTTGGTCGAACGTGTCCAAAGATGGCGAGTAAGGAAGAAAAGAAATTGGGCACCGCGCGGTCAACGTAGAGACGCGCGACTGGTCGCACGCCCAATCTTTTTCGACAAAAATTTCAATAAAAAAATAAATTACCCGCAAGGTATACACCCTGCGCCGGTAATGCGCACGCTCAAAAACAAATTCTCACGTCCTGCGCGGACAACACAACTGAACACAAGTATGGATACAGGGTGGCCACAACGCATCTTCAGTGGACTACTGTCCGAACAACGGCGAATCACGATGCGGATTGCCGACATTTTTGCATTTTTATCCGTTTTAAACTTCGTTTACCGAACTCGTGAGTGAAAGTTTTCGACGATGGAGATGGTAGTCTTTCCAACGAAACGAACCGAAACTGTACGAAGCGTGAGGTAAGCACGTGGCTTGCAAATGTCGAAGCGCCGACCATTCCCTCACCAATTTTATTCATTGGGCGATGATATACGCCAACAATTCCGGCCTCGGCTCACTCAGTCCCGCCCCAAAATATTTGTACGTCTTCTTCGTGGGCGACGAGTTTAAATACGCCGAACCGAGGCGACGCGACCGAAATCGATACCATTTTTTGGCTACGTATTTTTTTTTTTTTTGTTCTCGCAAAGGTCGGCCAATCCGCACCGGTTTTCGATAAAACCATCGAAGCGCAGGTTCGACGTCTTTGCAACACAGTGCCGCACCTACCTACCTACGAAGGTACCCGGGTACCCGGTGGAGTATATACTCGGCCGTTTTTCGACCTGCAACGCGAACACATCTCACGTCTAGCGAGCGGCTGACTGTTGCTAATAAATTCGAAAACGCGAACCGTCGCTAAAAATACGTAATTGTATCGCGTAGGAATATACCGACCAGACTCGATTTAAATAATTTACCGCAAAACTACACTCTACGGGTAGATAGCTGCGGCTGAAAAGAAAGAAAGAAAGAAAGAAAAAAAGAAAGAAAAAAAAGGCTTCGTTGAAAAGAGGAGAATGTGAGAAGAGTGGTGACTGGACGTCGTTCGAGGTCGTGCGACCACTATTTCATTCCACGAGGTGCCACCACCATCGATCGATATCTGCGCCTTGATTTTAACGAAACCCGTCGATTACGAGGGTAAGGTAATTTCGATTCGGCTGGCAAATTTGTGAAAATTTCGGCGATGTGCAAATGACTGCGCCCTCGAATCGGGTGAAAAACGAAAGAATACCTGCTCGAAACGAAACGAAACGAAACGAATCGAATGTGTGGGTGGCTGGGTGGCTGGGTGGCTGGGTGGCTGGGTGAGAAATGAGAAGTTTAGGGCGCACGCACGACAGCCTACTACCTGTACCAACGAACGTTTGCGCGATTTTTCCGGAAATTGACTCGCAGCCTATCGTGGGTGAAAAACACTTTTCACAGGTACGTTCGCCGCACACACACCGGGTACGGTACATAGTTGTGCGAATCGCGAAATAGTGGGTACTTGAAAACGACGAAACAGGTGAGCCCCATTGGCCGAGTGCCTCCGCATTATGCCCACCATCGCTCCGTTGCTAAATAAATAGTTTATATTATTACTTTTGTACCCGGTATTTCCCCTTACCCGACTAATTACGCACTTTGCATCGTCTTGCGTTTCGTTTCGTTTCGTTCCGTTTCGTTCCGTTTCGTTCAAATTTACACGCTCCACCGCTGGCACAGAACTAGGAGGCGTACGATGTGTCACTGGCCACATACCTAACCACATTTTCCAGTCATACGCACGCGTGAAAACCATTATAATAAAAAAAAACAAACGCCAATCTAACTCGAAAATGAGACAATAAAAAGACCAGCGAACCGAGCGCTGCGTTCGTCGCGTCAAGTCGTGGCACCGCGACAGGGGTCGCGCGAAGCGATGCTTGTTTCTTGCGTGTTTACGTGTGTGTGTGTGTGTGTGTTCGTGTGTGTATGTGCGTAATCGGTTGATTTTTACAACACACCCAAATTAATTGTAATTTTTACAAAAAAGGAAAAAAAAAACAATTGATCGGTGGAAGAGCAAAAAAAAAAAAAAAAAAGAAAGAAAAAGGCCACCATCTCTTTCGATTTTTACAATAGGTTGGCCAAATGGGGGCGTCATACTCCTCTTCCTCCTCCTCATGCGCGACCTCTGAACCGCGGTGCGTACACTGCGGGCGAAAAAGAACTCGATTCCGCAAACGGCAATTTGTTTCGAATTTAAAGGAATTGCTCGCCACGCGCGCAGCCCCCCTTCGCGAAATGCGATACGAATAGAGAGCACCGGACGGCAGACGTGGCGCGAAATAATAGAATGGTGAAAAACGCGACGAAGAGTCGAGTCAAGTTAATAACAAAGACGACGATAATCGTAGAGGTCTAGTAGGCTACGGCGTATAATATTACAAAAGGAAGAAGAGCACAGGCAGCGAGCAAAGGGATGAATCAGGTAGGTACATATATTACAAGTGTGTGTGTGTGTATATATTTATAAAATAGGCTATACTACAGGGCGGAGGGTTTGATTGGCGTATACGCGACCACCCGCACAACCGAGTCACCAAAGTACCATCACGTCTTATTTCGTCCGCCCCGCCCCACCCACATCCGCACCAACATTCGTTTCGTTGGGTCGTACGTGTCGTACAACACGTATACGCCGCACATACGTACGGGTAGGCAGCACGCACTCTGCCGACGCGATCATCTCGGCCCGTTCTCTCTCCGGTCTCGTTAAAACTCACCCTCCGCGGTGGCGCGGCGCGGCGCGGCGCGGCGCGTCGCGTCGCCAAAATAAATTCGAAACGACGATGGTTTTGGGCGCGTACGCGCGCCGGGGCTGTAAAGTCATTATTTCGGTAGTAATTTCGTCGTTCGCTCCTCGCGTCGGTGACACGCTTCCCAAACATTTCGTTTCAAGGGTGACGCAAAGTTGCGACGACGCAGTCTCGGCGCCGCGTCGCGCATACGTATAGGCCATCAACGCGAATCAAAGTACGAATCCGGACACATAATAATTATACTCGACTTGCGGTTAGGCGGTACTAGTACGACCCTATACGCAGTGCACCGCACGCCGGCAGCGTCGAAGGTCGCCGCAACTGCGCACAACTCGACACGGCGTCAGCATTTGCGGCCTTTTGTAGGGCGCGGCGACTGGCGAGGGCGAGGGCGAGGGCGAGGGCGAGGGCGAAGGCGAGGACGAGGGCGAGGACGACGCGCTCGATCGCCTTTACGCAGCGCCGAAACAATCGGCCGATGAGACGATCGACCGCATACCGATCGGATACCCGTACCATTCTCGTTCGAACGGACGAAAAGCGCGACAAGCGACCGTCGTCGCGCCGCGCGGCAGCTGCGGTCGTCGGCCGGGCGCGTCGTAATCGCGGGGCTGCGGCAGCCGCACCCAAGCCACAGACTATACTGGAGCGAAGCGTCGCGACGCGACAAAACGCAACGCAACGCAACGCAACGCAACGCAACGCAACGCAACGCCTTTCAACCGTATGTAGACAGTTGCGAGCGAGAAGATTGGCAGGGCGAGAAGAAGGGGGAGCAGCGTGGAAAAATAATTGGCTCCGTTGAGCAACACCCGACTGGCTAAGGGCTGGACGTATACCCAATAACCTATAAGCGTATTACGTTATATTATATATTATAACTTATACCGACGTTTCATCGGTTCGGTTCGGTTCGGTTCTGTTCGGTTCGGTTCGATGATAGGCTAACGCAGAAAATCAAAGGCGTTACCCTCTTTGTAAGCGTGACTAACGCGACCAACTTGTACAGGCGTACCATACGTAGCTGCACGAGTTTATGACAAAACCCAACAACAACAACAACAACAACAACAACAACGACAACAACGACAACAACGATAGGTAAACATAATAATGACTAGGAAAAGTGGTCGGCTAATAATGACCAACTTGATAACGCGCGTCTTCAACGGCGATTCGTCGTAACGCCATTTTCTCGTTTGACGCTTCTCGCTCGTCGGCTCATCGCATTCCAAGGCGAGCAAATTCGATCGTCGTCGCTGACGCTGGACACTGGACGCGTTCGTCGACGAACGGATGAGCAGTTGCGCCGCGCGGCTCACCGTACTCGCGCGTCGAGAGTCGAACGCGTCTGCAGCAGCAGCGTTTGGACCTTGGAATTTCGAGTTGGCAGAATGAAATCCGACTATTTACGAAATGAGTTTTGAATGACGAAGAAGAAGGCGGAGAAGGAGAAGGCAGAAACAGAGAACGCGTCCGTCGAACCGAATATCGGGAATAGCGGATCGGATCGCCTGCGATGTTCGTGGCGCGTCGTCGGCGACTCGCTTTATAAAAAAGCTGGCCCGCTTTTGGTACGCGTACTGGCGTAGCGTAGGCACAGGAGGTAAGTGTAGCTATTTGAAGGAAGGAAAAAAAAAAAAAAAAAAAAAAAAAAAAAAAAAAACCAGCTGTCCTTTAGGTTGCCGTTCGAATCCGTGTGCTAGCGTACGCGCCCATGCCACCACCTAAAGGCTAAACTACGACCCTCTTCTCGAGACCTTATTAGAAACAAACCTCGAGGCTACAAAAGACCATAAAATCTCTTCTTTCTCTTTCTCTTTTTTTCTCTCCCTCCCTCCCTCTCGCGCGATCTCTCTCTCTATCATTCACGCCGTAAATACTCACCCGATGGTATAACATATACATGGATAAGTATACCTACGTCTATATGAACGGGTATATTTATTTTCAAAAAAAAAAAAAAAAAAAAAAAAAAACACGCTACATATAGGTACCACCTATACGCGTACATATTTTATATATACAGTATATGTATATTCGTTCGCTCGAAATGTGGGTACCTACGTTTGGTTGAAAAATAAAGAATGAACAGAGAGGACGACGACAAAAAAAAGGTAAAAAAAGGTAAAAAAAAAAAAAAAAAAAAGAAAAGAAAAAGAAAAAGAAAAGAAAAGATACACCCTTACATTCTTTTAGGATATAACGCGCATTCCTGCCGCCTAGACGAAATGCAGTCTACTCACACAAAACTATAG